>VZTF01008298.1:614597-735874 GCA_013397755.1 Cnemophilus loriae | reverse complement strand
CGCTCCTTCGGCGCGGTCTGGCGGGGTGGGCGCGGGCGGGGCTGGCCACCGGGCGGGTCTTGCTGCCGCTGCCCTCTGTGATTTTTTTTGTATTATTTTTATTATTATGATTTTATGTCTGGTTGTGTGCCGGGCAGAGGGGCGCCCGCGCCGGGCGGACGCGGGTGGGGTGTCCCCAGACCCGCGGGGTTTTGTCTCGCACCTGGCGGAGCCGCGGAGCTCACCGGCTGCCGGGCTTCTGTTCCCCGTGTGAAAAAAAGAACTTGTGGATTTCCTCGCTTGCTTGTTCCGAAACACGGCCAGTTGCGGGCATGAAAAATTCCTGATGTTGCGAGATTGCTTATATTTTAATGAGAAAACCCCTAAAAGTTGTGTTAATTTGCGTTACTTTTAATGAAAGACTGGCGGCCAGGCGGCGTCCTTGGGGATCTGGGTACCCAGCGAGGTATTTCTAAACGACGTTCTGTGCAGGTGGGGACCTTTTCGGGACTGCGTGTTGAGGATGGACCCTGGTACGACATATCCAGGTGGAGCCCTTATAGTTTAAATTTAAGAGTATTAATTCACCTGTGGTTCATTGAGACTGTTAATGTGTTTAAACCATGGTCAGGTGTAGGGTCTGAGCTCTTAGAGCTGTTTATTCATGGAGGATTTTTGGTCGTAGCCCAGCTGGGTCTAGAGCCCGACTGGCAGCTTTGGATGTTGCTGTGATGGGAGAATGGGGTAACACAGATTTTGGGTCGCTTGAGTTTTTTGTCGGTTTCAATGTCTCTGGCTATGTGGTGATTTCCCCAGTGTTTTTTTTTTTTTTTTCTCTTGTTGAAGTTTTTATTTTGTATTTAATGCCAATAAATTTGCGTTAAATTAAATTTGTTAATAAATCCATCTCTGCAGTCAGATATGCACAGAGATAAAAAGTGAAACTTCTTTTTACTGGAGATGGTAAGAATAAAATTCAGTCTAGATATTCAAAAATGTTTTGGTTTGTGGCTGACTTGAAATGGTTCTTTAAGCTTCAGGATACATTTTTTTCCCTTTTATTATTATTTTTTTTTAAATATGTGAAGCTTAATGTAGCTAACTTCAGCAGTGACACTAAATACCTGTAACACACGGTCTTAGGTTGCAGGCATATACTAAGTACTACATACAAATGGATCCTCACGTGTTTCCCTAGAGAGTCTGTTTCCATGATGGCTAAAGCTGGAACACTGAATGCACAGGAGCTTCCAGAGATTGCGCTTTTTCTCTTCTTTTTTTTTTTTTTTTTTTTTTTTTTTTTTTTCTATTNTTTTTTTTTTTTTCTTTTTCTCCTAGTTGAGGGGACCTTTCATGTTGTCCTTAGTTGCACTGGTTATGTCATGCTATTCCAGCATGGCATTACACGATGTGACTGATGCAGTCTCATGTGTCACATCACAGTGAAATCACTGAAGGGAAAAAAGTTTTCCTCAGTGGGACTTAAGGATATTTATAAAATTTGGGGTTTTTTTTGCTTGTGATATTTGTTGCTAAGGTCAGAGGCCGTATATTGCCTTCAAGGTACCTGTCTGATTTCCGTGGCTATTGGCAGATTTGAAACCACAAATCAGGAGGAGATTCTGGTTCAAAATAAAATTGGAAACCTCCCGTTTCTCTGTAAAATGGGTTAGATGTGGTTTTAGATTACTTTCAAATGGCAAAGCATAGCAGCACCGCTGCAATCAGCTGTATTCTTTCCTGTGCTCTTTAGAAGAAAGAGAACTGGATTAATGACCTACTGCTTCATGGTGAGGAGCAGTGAGAGAGCATTTGAAGTGATAGGCAAAAGCAGTATTTCTACCTGTTGTCAAGATTTTTGCCTTGGCATAACAAGGGACCTCAGCATGCAGAACAAGGATTTCCCCTGTGTTATGAGAAATCTGTTTTTTATGCTGTTTATCCTTCAGTGGTGGGAAAGTGTCTGATGATTTTCTTATTTGTTAGTTCCTTTATTACATAGGACACAGGTTTGGATTTTTTTGGTGCTTACCAGGCTTGTAACAAGATGCAGCTAAATATGTGCTCTCATACCATGCTCAGCTAAGGTGGCTAAAATTGATGTAGTATTTAGCCTTTTTAGTATGGAATTCAGTGTAGTAAATGTGTTTTTCCTGGTGCCTGCTTATTGAAGCCTGCTGATATTGATCCCACATTACAAATTAACTCAGGAGACTCTTTGTCTCTTGTAGTAAACTTGTGCTTCTCAGTACAAAAAGAACAGCATTTTAAGCTGGTTGACCTGCTAAGCTGTGATTTTAGGTGCTGCTTTGCTTTCCTTCCCAAGTAGTAATAGAACCTGTTTGTTCATGTATTACCGTGCTCAGGATTTTGGGAGGTGGCACACAGTAACTTTACAGACTGTGGAGAAAGATCCCTGGGTGAGAGACCCCAGAAGAATAATGGATTTGGCTTTAGATCCGGGACTCGAGCCCTGGAAAGCTGAGTTTTGAGCTGATCCTTGCAGGCTTCAGTCAGTGTTGCTGCAGCAGGTTCAGCTCTGATGTACAATATTGTTGTTCTGGGCTGGTTTTATGCAGGAAGCTCCAAAGGCAAGGCAGCACTCTAAATAGGCATCAAAGCATTTTGAGAAGCTTGGATGAGGAGTGTAATATGTTCAAAACATGTAATTATTGTATCAGTTGTGACTTGTGGCTCCTGGTGGTGGGCAAAGAACATCAGTAGCTATGTTTCCTTTCAAGCTGGTAAAAACTGCTTTTTTTTTCCCCCCCTCTTCTAGGTATTTGTTTGAGTACATAGAAGAAGATGACAAGTGTGCATGGATGATTTTACGTAATTAACACCTGCTAGATTTGCAAAAGGCAATTATCACTGCGAAGTGTTTACATTGATTTATGGGAGGAAGGTGGCCCATGAGAGGGATGCTGATAATATCAACACAGTGGATTAAATGCACATTTACACCTTTATTGACATATAAATTATCTGTGCCAGGAATGCACTGAAAAGGCTGCTGATGGAGCAATAATGTGGCACAAACTACTGGGTTTGGATTCAGCTCTGTCATCCTTCTGTAAGGCACGTACATGGAAACCTTCATCTGAGCTGCTATAGGATATAGAGGCTCACAGAATGGCTGCTTGTTAAGATAATGAGCAGTGATGGCAAGCGGGAATTTAGAAGGATGATAAAAGACATGGACGAGGTTTGAAGGAATTATCTCACCTTTTTTAAAATTATTTTTAGATTTTTGTTGTTTATACTATGGATTTTTAGAGAAAGCTTGAAGAGTCTTTGTAGCAGGGAAATGGAACCTGGCTCTGAATCCAGCCAACATCAGAAAAGAAAGACTGTGACACATGGACTGGAAGATCAAAAAAGGGTAAGTGACAAAAGGTGGGAACACTTTCTGCTTAAATTACTGAGGGAGATGCAAGTGGCAGAAGAGCTCCACATAATGCTTTTATCACTTGCACTTGCTGCTCTCTATGCTCAGCCAGCTGTAGATCTCTTCTCCTGATTATATGTTTTAGAAAATGTTCGTCTTTCTCTTCAGGCTTCTTCCAATGTATGGAGCAAAGAGCTGAGGGAAGGGGAAATTGTGATATGAGTGAAAGAAAGGAAAAATCTCTAGAATTCTGGCTGTTTGTTGATGAAGAGACATACAGTGCAGATAAAGTAAACTGACTCTTACTGAGTCTGGTCAGATTATTGATTTATTGTAAGTTTCGCCTTTTTTTTCCTGTTGATATCATTAGTAGAGTGTTAGAAAAAAGCTTTGTTGGCGTTTGGTGTTTTAATTTGCTGAGAATGCTGTACACTTGTCAGTGCCCTGGTTGTCCTGGTGGTACTGTTTGCATTTTGCTGTAGTTGCCAGATGTAATTTTGGCTTGAATCAAAGTGTATGGTGGAACGGGCTTGATGTCAGCTGTTGGCCCTTAATTTGCACGAGTGCTTTGTGGAAGCTCTGTGTGACAAGGTGGTGCTGTGTTATCCCATCCTAGTGGGTTGGGGCACTAAACTGACCTAAGAGAAGTTGTCTCAGACAAAACTGTAGCTTGTGAATTGTAATTGTAAAATTGTGAATTGTAAAAAAAAAAATAAATTGTGAAACTGGGACTCCAAAGTTGTTTTGTTGGCACCAGTCAAGCAAACTAAAACTTGACGTGTTTCTGCTGTGTAAATCATTGATGTTGTCCTCCACGCAAAGTTGATGGGGGATAGAAAACGCCGTGTTCAGCTCTGTGTGGAGAGCTCCTTTTCCATGTATGATTTTTATTTCAGTTGAAAAGTGAGTTGGAAAAAACACTGACCGTCAGCTATTATTTTACTGTTCAACAGCACTGTCTAATTTCAGGGAGAGGGAGGTTTGTGTCACAGTTTCATCAGGTCTGCTGAAGAATAAAAGTGGTTTCCCTGTCACCCCATTAGAAATCTAAGCAGCCTGGAAAACTTTCAGAAATTGGATAAAATGCAGCTGTTTGCTTGGAGAGAAATGGCATTTGGGGAACATTTATTTGGGGAGCAAAATAAAACTCCTGAATATATTTTAATTGCACCAAGCGTGATCTATTAACTGACAAGCTGCCAAAGTCTTCCTTCTACTTTTTTCAAGGCAGCATTTTGGGACTGAAGTAAATCAATAAGGCTTGAAACAAAATCCTTCTATTGACTTAATTTCTGGAGGCTGCTAGAACACTTTTTTTTCCCCCCACCCCTTAAGTGTACAACATTATAGTGCGTGTGGGGTGTGATGGGAAAAACATTTGCGACCTGTGACACCCAAGGATGCTGTAATTGTTCTGATGCACCAAAATTAATATGCAGTTATGTCTGTCTCTCCTTGCTGATAGGTATGGGAGCCTACATCTCCCATCTGCTCCTGGCTCTGGGTATTTGGTGCGCATGTAGCATGGGGCCTCTGAATGTATAATATAACCCCAAGTGAGGCTCAGTGGCAGCTGGGATAACATCAATTGGTCATGCTTTGCTGACATTCATTTTAACTTGAACTCTAGCCGTCATGGAGATTATTAAATTTATAATGATATATGTAAGATCCATTTTAATGGCTTCGCATGCTTGGGTGATCTCTCTCACTTCTGTTTGCAAAACAAGTCTTAATAGAGTGTTACATTTCATTTCCTATAGAATTTTTCAGGGAAAGGTTACTGATGAGAGCTTTGCTTAGACTTATGCTTACTGGGAAAAATCAGTTTGGAATAATAATGATGTTGATGCAACTCAAGTTGTTATTATGGAGTTGAATAGTAATGTAAACTTCAGTGTTTCTCAGCTTAAAATTCTTAGATTTGTGATAGGGAAAAGCGTATGTGTAATCAAAGGCCATTAAAATTAATCATCAATAGACACTTTTTTGTTATTGGAAATGAGGCTTGTGCTGCAAGAAATAAGACCAAGCTCATTTTTAATCAGGTGAGTGCATTCTCCTTTTTATCATCATATGTTTTATGGACGTAAAGTCAACCATTGTTTAGTGTTTCTGAAGCAGTAAGAAGTCAGTCTGTGTATGTACACTCCTTGATGATGGATCTGGCTTGTCTTTCCCAAGTAAAATACAGAACGCTACGTTTGCGTTTGTGGTATAGAAATAAAGCTCAGTTTCCTGTTTGTTTTTTTTTTTTTTTTCAAGTGTATTTCTAAGTATCAACTTAGTAGCTGTATTGATTAAAGCAAGACAAGATTTAGTATTTGTGCTTGTTTTTTAGACGGATGGGGTTTTGCTTTTTATGTGTTGGCTGATCTTCAAGAACTCAAAACTGGGCTGCCTCTGACTTTGCTGAAATCAGCCGAAGCAGGTTCTTTTCACTCATCACAGCTTCCCAGGCTGCCTTTAAGAGGACTCATATTAATCTCTGGGATAGCAGTGCAGCTATCTAGATATCTTAAGTTGGCTCTAGTGGGAATTACATAGCCAAATTCCGTGTAACTGGTAATGTACAAGTGAAGAATTTGATCAGGTTTAACAACCGTGTAAGCTGACCATCTCAAGGTAGCAGGATTACCAGCATGAATACTAATGTGAATAGTGAGCAGGCTTTATGCCAGGATATGACCTTGGCAACACAGTCTTTAAATACCAGAGTAATATAGGTGATGCTATAGACTTTTTTGTCCGTAAAGTTTGTATGTAGAGTATTGTTTTGATGTGAAATGGATGATCACTCATGAGCGATGAATTTAGGTATTTACTTTTTTTTTCTTGAAGAAGAGACTTGAGGTAAAAACTGCTGCTAAAATAATCTAGTTAGGTACATTTTCATGTCCTGCGTCCTGAAAAATTTAGTGCTGTCCTGTGATCTGATTAAATGCATTTTCTGCTGATGAGTGAAATGAAGTATTTCCTCAGTTGATTTCCATCCTTCGTTCCCCCTTCTTCTTGGCTTTTCATTCAGCTCCATAGCTCTAAGTTAGTGGGACATCCTAAAGGAATGTGTATGTGCAGTAGTGACAGAAGTGTTTTCTGCTCTGCCTGACTGAACCCTCTTTGACTGAATGATGAGAAAAATGTAATTGTGAAATGCATTCAGACTTTGGAACGATCTCTGTAAATGTGTATTTTATGCTTAGATGTGCTCTATTGTCTAAACTAAACATTTGTCTCTGCTTAACTTGTGATTTTAATTTTTTATTAGAGATTTATTTGCACTTACCTGGTGTACCGGGCTGGTTGGTTTTAGGAAGGGACTGTGTTTATTGTCAGCAGCACAGAAAGTAGCGTGGTAATAGTGCACCTCACAGGCTTATTGGTGGTTGATTGCTTTTGTGCGTGAGTTTGTGGGCATTTTTGGTTTTGACTGCAAAAAAACTCTCACCCTGGACTTTGAAATATCAGTTCAAGTTCCCTGGATGTTCTGCCACAGACGCAGAGTGTATCTGGCACCGGACCTTGTAAAGCCAAACTGATGGTGGTCTTCCAGTATTTTTTTTCCCCTTTTTCTACGTGATAGTAAACATCCTCAGCTCTTATTTTTTCCCTTTTTTTTCTTTTATTATTTTTATTTTGAGTGAAGAATGTGCGAGCTGCAGTTTTACAGTGTTACAAGCAGACTAACACTGTTTTCATGGGGCGTCTTTCTCTCTTGACTTGTTTTTGTTGGAGCAGTTGTGGTGATACCCGTGACTGAAGCCATATGCTTTAGCTTTCTCCTGGGCTTGTGTTTTTCCTGGCATGTTATTGATACACTTCCCATTTGCTTGAGGATGCTCTGCTGCTACCTTTATATCAAAGTCAGTTTTAAAGAGCATAAGTAGTCTCACATGTATTGACCTGCTTATACTGAGGACTTGTGTTGTTTAAAGCAGGGTAGTGGTGGCTGAGTACTGTGGTTATTAGCAGAATTTTGTGCCGAGACATTAATGCAGTTGGGTGCTGTGCTGCTGAGCCCGTGTGGAAGCACTCAAGTATAACCACTTATAAATTGCAGCAAGACTTAGCTTATGAAATTACAACAAGCTGTGTTGTGGTGTTTTGATAATTTAACTAACTGGGTTTTTATGGAAATACACATGCAATAAAAATCCACTGAGCAGGAGAACTGAGAAAACGTCAGCTTCTCCTTCATATTGCAGATATTTAAAGCCTCCTGTAAACAAAGCAATCTCTGTAAAATTTTAGTTCCTGACTGGATTTTATGTTTTTATTATAGTAATTAAGATTGTTAATAAATTTACTTTAAACCTTTAGAATTAGATTTGGGAGATTTAGTTGCATGGATGTGCCTTGGTGATCTGTCCAGGGCTTCGCTTCTGCTTTAAGTTCATAAGTTTCCTACTCTTTAAGATACTTCTGAAACCTTTTTTGTGGGTGTGTTGCTTGTGACTATTTTAAACCACTCTTCACAGAGAAATTGGCTCTAAGAAACAAGTAGTTGTGTTCATTTTAGTGACGCAGATTTTCACCTTAATGGTTGCTACAAGGTATTTTGTTCTTCTGTTTTCTTTAGAAGTTCTTTCTGCATTGGTTTTAATGAGAGAGTCATAGGAGTGTGATTTGGTATTGCCAGCCCTCTCCCAGACAGACCCTGGTCATAAAGAAATCTTCCATATTATCAAAAATGTTTATATAATGTAAGCAAAGGATCTTGCTTATTCAGCTGATGTCTCGTGTAATCTTTGTCTCGTTAAAGGAATTTTGCAAACTTTTTAAGATTCAGGGGTGATTTTTTTCTCCCCAACTTGTAAAAGTTTACATTAGGATGTGATACAGAGGATCTGTGATGTCAGCCAATCAAAGATTAGACTGCAACTGGTGAACTTCATGTGCCTGAGGACTCTGTGGCACAGTCTCAGCTAGAACTGACTCGTGTAATTCTGTCTAGTCTTTCATCTCTTTGCCCTGGCCTTTCCCCATGTTTGTGGTACTGTACAATGAAAAGAGCTTGTGTGTGATTCCTTGAGGTCTTAGGCTTGCCCACATTTTTGAGCTTTACCTCTGTGTGGTAAAGTGAGTAAACCATATGTGGCACAGGTACATAGGCTATTTCTCTTCCTCGTACCGAGTGAAGGTCGTTATCTTGAAAATAACCTGACTAAGGAGTTTCAGCTGACATTCTAAGGATGTGGAAGCAATAGCCACGTGTAAGCAGATGGCATTGTAAGACTATGGAGTGTACCTTTCTAATCGTTTGGGTGTGCTTTGAAGATTCTGATCTCACAGGTGGCTTAAGCCGTGGAGGACAACTGAGGCTTTCCACATGAACTGTGGCTTAAAGCCTCTTTGAGAGGGAGGGAACGAAGCTGATCAGGAGATGAAACCAAGTAGGTGATGAGATGCATAAACAACTGCTGCTTCTGTTGTGGCTCTGAAGTGATGGGAGAATTGTGAGTGCAACTTTACACTACAAGGATAGGACTCTGGAAATCTCCGTGGAAAACTTCTGTAACACCTTTTACAAACTTGCTGATGGCACTCTGAGCAGGATGCCCAGTTTTGGATCTCTATCTTAACCAAAAATAGGGCATGGGGATGAATTACAGTATGCGTGGGGGGAGCCTGACATCCACTTTCCCCCACGTGAACAAGAAGCAGAACAATTATTATTGAGGGTTTATTCCAAAATCCTGGCAAGCATGCCTCTGAAAATGCTTGCATGGTGGACAGTTTATACAGCAGATGAGTGCAGATGCCGTTGTAAACAGAACTGTACAAAATCAGGCAGAAATTATTTCTGTTTGCTGAAATAGTCTTGAATAATATGGAAGAGCTGATTATCTCCAGTCTTAAAGGAGTGAGGATCTGTGCTGATGAGGACTTTATATGGCACCCTTGACTCAGCTCATGCCTGGAAGAACTTCTCTGCTTGCATTTGTGTGTATCTACACAGCACGTAGTTTTAAATTGGCTTTTCCCCACCTCTCCTCTGATGGTAGATTAAGACTACACTGGTGTGATCTGCTTGTTCAAATCCTACAGCAGTGTCTGGTGTGCTGTACTGCCAGTGGCACTGATCAATAGCTGATCTTTCAGAGCTGGACAGAAACCCAGCAATATGATGCATCAGCTGCTTGCCTTGTGTGTAGGGAAGAAATCCTGTCCTTCTTCCAGCTGCTGCTGCTGCTGACAACAGGCTTTAAAACCCTAAGGCATTACATATGATTACTGTTCTTATCTTGGATGACTATGAGTATTTATGGTCATAAATTAGCTGGGATATTCCAAAATTTAGCCAGGCATCTTGATTCTGTGGAAAGTCTCCTGTCTGGGGTGGATTATATATTCTGTCTCCTCTAGCTGGCTTTGGGGTGCCTTGTCTGGGGCCCTTGTGAGTGTGGGGTAAGAAGTGAAAGCTGGACATGGATGCTGTAGCTGTGGCTCAGTGCATTAGTGGGCCTCTTACTCCACAGTTTTCCCCATCCTGTTGTATAAATGACGATTTTATAGCTAAGATCCTAATGGCTGCATCAATCTAATTTCAAAGGTAGTGAAACCAAAAGGCTCAAGCAGTAAATACAGGTAAGTGCTGTGCAGTATAGGGTGTATGTCTTTAGAGTGTAAGAACACTGTTTCAAAACAAAGTTAACTTCTGATATTAAAAAGATTTGTAGGATGCTAAGGAGAACTCTATGCCTAGTAAAAAAATTCTTCTGTTACCAGTTAGATTGTAAAAAAATTTACCCCTAATGCCACAGTGTTCCTGGAAATGCTTCTGCAGCTGTGAAATGCCCTTCATCACTCATTCCCTTCTTTTACAGTGGTTAGCGGAAGTTGCTGTATTTCCCTCATTCTTTTTGTAATTAAGATGTAGCAAACCCCTGTTTTCTGTGCTGTAGGATGCATTTCCCCTGATGCACTGCTTCAGGAGCCAGCCCACTTCCCAGCCCTTACACATGGGAAAAGTCCAGTGGAAATTACTGAGTGTCAGATGACTCAGTGTTGCAAAAATTAGTTCTGTGTCCTGTGCATTTAATAGGACAGGTGTCTCTGTCTGTTACAGAAAAGGTACAAGAAGGTAGACACTAGAGGTTGTGTTTTTAATTATTTTTATAAAGCAAGTGTGACTTTCAGATAATATACATTCTAACTCATTAGCGTGTAGTTTCCTGCACACCTCCTTAGAAAAATGTTCATTATTATGCAAATGGCTACCCTCTGGCTTTGAAGTAATTGTCACTTGGAATAATGTGTGGGCTATGGTATAAAATACTTCAAAACCTAAATAGCTGGGAAATTCAAATTGGACAGTCAGACATTGCCTCTCGTTATGTCTGTGCCTGGAAGCAAATTTGATATCCCTGAGGTCTGCTATCTATTGTGATATTCCTGGTGAAGGGAGTGGTAGGAAAGGGAATGGGGAAAAGGAGGAAGGAGTGTACAGGAAATAGTCTCTGTGATAATTCAGACTTCTTGACTAATTTTAGGGTGTTTTGCAAAGCTTGGAGTGTTCCAGACTCAAGGGTCTCCCAGAATGGGAGGCATTAGGGAGAGAGAGACATGCATTTGTCAGTATTTATTTTTAGGCACTCGGTGTTAGGGGTTTTTCTGGTTGATTATAGTCTAGTTTGACAGATGTGGTATAGATTTATTTATGCCTGCACACTGCAGCAATTCATAACTTTAAGAAACAAATATTAGTGACATCTTCCAGTAGCAGCAAAGCTCTAGTATATTCTTTAACAAAGAAATCAGGTTTCTCTGTTAAGGTGTAGATCCAGTACAACAGACAACTTTAGGCATATTCACTGGTGCAGTGTAGATGAAGGAATTCTTGGTGAGTGACAAATGTGTATTTCTTAGGTATTCCTGCTTGAAAAGCATCATATGTGTGTGTATGCATTCATGTTCATGTGTTACTTTCAAAGGATTGTTAAGAGGAATACTTAAAATGCAACAGAACCTGGCAGTAAAATAGGTGTGTTACAGATGAAAACAGATATTTTCTCCTAAATTTGTTCAAGGTCACATTGGTCTAACTCTAAAATAACTGGTAGGAGACTGCTGGACTCAGTGAACTTACTCTCCCAGCTGAATTCCCTTTGTAATGCAGTACCTTACTATTGTTTTCTAGATCGAGTCATAATTTCCCTTTGCAGAGGAAGACTGGAAGGGATAATACATCTGAGTTTCTTGCCTTTTCTTGCACAAACCCTTGTGCCAGTCAGTCACTCTGTGTTTCTGCTCTTTATCTGGCAATGCAGCCCAGAGGAAGGATGTGACAGTGACCATGGTCTCTGTGTGCAGCACTGTGGTGAGGTGGAACCAGTGTAGACACCTCAACCTTTCTCCAGTTGCTCAGGAGTCTACTGCAGCTTCTGATGGGAACCAGACCCATTTTTGGGAGACTGGGAGACTCCTGCAACATGCCCCTGGAAGTAAAATTTGGTGAGAGGATGGACATCATTTTGTGGTAGAGTGAAAAAAATCTTGCCCTTTTTGTGGTAGAATTATAAAAATCCCTTCTTTACAGAAGACTGTCATTCATCCTTTAGAAAGAAATGATCTGGCTTACAAATTAGCTTGTCCTTGCAGCATTAGGGGAAAAAATAGCATGGTATTGAAGACTGTGATTCCTTTTCTTGCTAACAGATTATGATGCGTGGATGTCTCTTGAGGCTATCGTGCATTGATGGTAATAAATATGTACTCAGACTTGTGTAGCTATTTTTCAAGTATTCTGCACTAAAAAAAGGAGTTGTATTCAAGGGAGTTGAGGGGCAAGAGAATAGCTTCTGAGGTCTGATAACAGTTGAGAAATTGATAGAGACAAGGTAGGCTTGTTACGAAAAACCTCACTTATAGGTGGAAGATGAGAACTCTACGTGCTGCAAACATTTAACTTGCAGTTTTATTTTCTAAAGTCTTTCAGTTCTTCATTGTGATGACAGCAGTGACTAGCAGATCCTCAGTAACTTGGAGGATTTGTTTTGGATAAACACCATACATCCGATATGACTACTCCAAAAATGTAACAAGGCAGATGGAATTGCCTGTGTTATTTCACTGTCTCTCTCTGAAGTCTCCTGATTCAGAGGCCTTGTTGTCTTCATTGATGTTTGCTGTATCGTGTCAAGCAAGGTAATGAATTTTTAAAACGTCGTCAATTTAGTACTGTGATATTCACAGTTTTTAAGTAAATCCTGTGAACACAGTAGGAATGGTAGTGGTTAGAACCTGGAGAGATCACAGAATTGCAAGGCTTAGGGTAAGGAAAGTTGGATTGTAGTTAAATTTTTTTGTGATATGAGCATGAACTGGACCTCAGTTGTTCTATTATTGTTCCATTGGTTCACAACATGGATGTTAAAGTAATCAAACAAAAACTAGATGGTGCTAATTCAGTTATTGAAAGTGTGCCCTTCCCGTATCAGCCTTGATCAAAATCAACATATTAGAAATGAATGAAAGTTTTATCAGCCATCTCTTAGTTGCGTAATGTTTGTGCTTTAATGTTATTTAGGCTGATAGCTCACATTCTGTGAATGAGAAAACCATCACAAAACACCAGAAGAGATCTTTATTTCAAACATTTAATTTTCACAGGTTTTTAATACTGCACTCCGTTGATGTGAAACTCATATTAATCTTATGTGCTGGTTTGTTGTTGTTGTTTCTTTAATTTGCCTTCCAAACTGGCATAATTTTGATTAATATGCTGACTGGTGGAGCTCAGGCTTGGCAATAGGAAGAGCCTGTCTTCAAACTCCTTTTCCTTTGAGATGCTTGACTAAATAAAAGGAAGATTAGTTATAGTGTGTATGTGTTAGGACTGGAATAAAATACTCATAAATATTTATCAGGTGGGGAAAATAAATACATGGGTGCATCCTTTTAAAACTCAGATGACATGGCATAATAGACCAGCTGGCAGGGGATGAAAGGTGAGTGTGAGGGAGATTTTTCACCTTGTGTAAACTGTGTAGTAACCTGGAGTGCAGTACAGCACGTTGAAATGCCAAAATTGATGGAAGCATGTACAGGCAAGGGCCTTTCTAGATAGATAGGCAGATGATTGCTTTCCTAAGAGCCTGGAACTTTGAATTGATGGTGGGTGGTCTAATGCCATGCACTGTATTTACGGTGGCTGAGTGTGAAGTCGATGTGTTTAATGGTTTGACAGAATCACAGGGAGACAGTACGTATCTTCTGAGTGGCATTAGCGGAAAATCCAGATTTTGTAACATACATTGTAATCAATAATGGCATAAACACAATGTTTTTAGTCCTCTGTATTCACCTGTCTTTATCTGTAGGTAATATATTTTCAGCTTGTAGATGTAGCCGTTGGATTTTTCCATGTGCATTAGCGTATCTCTTCATGGAGGAGAATATTAGTTTCCAATTGTCACTTGTAAATAATAGCAGGAAAGATGAAGCTCTATGGTTCAGGAGGGGAGTGTGTGAAGTGCTGAGGTGTGAAAGCAAATCCTCCCTCCCTCGTTCTCTGTGTTGTTCTGGCAGGATCTGAGTTGGGAAGTGCTGCAGCTGGGTGGTGGTAATTGGCCCAGCCTGGGTATGTTCCAATAGCAAGAAGCATCTCTGGAGCTTTACGAAGAAATTCAAACAAAAGAACCCTTCACGATCTGAGTGTGTCACATGGGTTGGACTGTCTGCCACTGTCCTGCTGCTGCAGCCTCACATTTCGAGGGCTGACTTGTTTGGGTGCCCCCTTCAGTGCTGCCCCACACAGATGAGAACATCTGAGACACACAGCTCCCAGTATTAGATTCCTTTTGGATTAAACTAATTTTTTTTGGTGGGGGAGGTTGGTTGTTTTTTTTTTCTTCTTTCTTATGGAGGTGGGCATCATTTTCAGATGAATCCAGCTGTCAGCATGGCTCTGTGTGGCTTTTAGGCAATGTAGCTTCAAGATCTTTGGCTGATCTTTGGGAGAATAGAAGAGTGATGGAGGATGGGAAGCTGGAGGAGAACTGGCTTGTTCTTGCAGTGGTGGTTTTGTTTTTTATTTGGGGCTTTTGTTGCTGTGAGTAAAATGGAAGTTAGAAATGGGTAATGTTGATAAACGATGAGAAATACTTGCTCTGGTCTTGCAGACAAGACCACAAGAGACATGAAAGCAAGGATGATACAAGCATTCACTTTATATGAGGAAATCGCTTAAAAATTGAAGTGTCCTTATTCCTAAACAATAACAAAAACCCCAAACCAAAAAAAAAAATACTGCTTGAAAACCGCAACAAAACCACAATACTTTACAGCTTGTAAATGACTGTACTGTTCCATAGTAGCTTTTTTTTTTTTACTGTTCCATAGTGGCTTTTCATGTGTGCATTGAGGCGCAGACAGTTCCTGTCTGTACAGAGTTTTGGTGTGTTCTGAAGAGAGCAACTGGGCTGAGAGAAGTGTCCCTCAGAGCCAGAGGTGTGTGTGTGGAAATGGAGGTGGTCCCCCTCTGGTGCTGCCCTGTGCTCCTGGGGAGCAAGGACAGCTGAAGAACTTTGTCTAATCTGCATCAGTTGTACATGTCTTTGAAGATGATGAAGCAGATTCTGCTGTCCTCCCCAGCTTGTCATTTCCTCTGCCATAAGGTGATGGATCGTGGCTGATAACACTTCCTCTGCAGTAAAAGCTGGTCACTATCAAGCGCAGAAGGATTTAGGATTGAGATTGTTCCAAGATGTTTGGAATGTCTCAAGAGGTGCGTGTATAAACAAATTAGATAAACTAATTAGTTTATCTTGCTAGGTGTCTTCCGAGTAAACCACTAATTTATTTAATAGATTTGATGATTTTGGATGAGAGTGTAGTGTAAAGGTCTCTCGTGTCCTGCTTCTCCGGGTTACAGTGGTGGTTCCTATTGCAGCTTCTACAGTAAGCCTTTTCAGAGAGCGTGCTTCAAGTGTTCAGGACAGAGAAAAGTGGGTTTTCTTATTTTTCACTGAGTCTTGTCTGGCGTGGGGGGAGTCTAAGCTAGGGAATGGTGAGAGGAGGACAGAGTCTGTTCTGAGTGCTCTGTGCGTCACAGTCGGTTCTGGTGGACGTGCTTCATTTACCCAGGAGTTCCTCAGTTGCATCTGTTCCTGGGGTCAGGAGGACACCCCCCCATCCCTGATGAACCTCCACGTGTACTATCAACAACCTCACACTGCAAGAAGTGCCCCAGAGTGTGCTGCAGCTGCTGCCCCAGCTGGGCACGGGCCTTGTGAAGAGAGGTAATGTGAAGTCTGTTAGCGTGGTCCTCAGAGGATACAACAGGATCTAATTGTGTTTCCTTAAAGCTTGCACGTGTTTCTAGCCAACTGAAGGGGTGTCCAGTTATCATGACCAAATTCATCTGGGAGTTTGGAATGACTAATTTTCTGCTGAAAGAGAATAGTATGCTGAAGTTATTCTATTGCAAGTCAATTGCTCTGATGAACTTCAATGATAATCTTTTGTTGCCAATTAAGTAATCTAGGGTGCTTTTTATGTTATGAGTTATTTTCCATTCCTATATCCATTCCTATTAAACTAGAAAGTGGATTTCAATTTAGAATTTTTTTACAGCCTCTAAATAATGAAAGCATTCAGTCTTGATTTGTGTTTAATGGCTGGATAAAGACTTGTTTTTATTTGTAACGTAGTGTTGTATCCTTTGCAGATAATGTCAAAGATATCGTAAAGCAACATGGTCACTGTTTAATAGGTTCATTTCATCCTTAATGCCTGAGAGGAAAACGTGACTGTGCACTTCAGCAAATGGTTCAAAATTGAGTCTTAGGCTCCAAAATCTTAACTTCTTGTGTGTCTACAGTCCAAGCACGTTGTCAGCCAGCATATGTGGGAATGCACTGCATGTTCACAGAGAACACTGTGCAGTTAAACCCTTCTGAAATCGAGGCCTTTGTGAGGGAGATCCAGGCAGCATGTCAGATGTTTGAGTGTTGAACTTTGGAAGCCAAAAACTATTCATAACCATTGATGATAACTTAATATCCATGTGTGTGTTTTTTTTTTCTTTTTGGCCATGTGCCCAGATTCTATAATGATGAGTAGTTATCTTTGCAACCTTTCACATTGTTGACAGTGATTAATAACGTGTTGTGCACACTTCCATTGCATCAAATACCAATTTTTTGGGTAATGGGAAAAGAATATCTAATTAGGGAATTAATATCATTGACTTCACACCTTGTATATAATTCAAGTGTTATTTTTTGGAAATGCAAGGGCAGGAGTAGTAGATTGAAGCATGATTTTTATGTAGTTACAGGAGCAGAATATTAGGTTTTAGGTTAATTTCTATCAGTTTCCCTAATACAACCGAAATGCGAGCATATGAACATAGCATATTTTTAAAGGATTTTACTGTGAGGAAGAAAATCTTTTAAATCACTAGATGCTGCGTGTACCCTTTTGAATGTTAAATCCTAAAGCAATAAAGCAGATGCTTGTAAAAATGAGATGACTGCAGCTTAGAAATCTTGCTTTTCCTGAGCAAAACTGCTTGAAATTGCCAATGTGTGCACTGATAAGCACTCAATACTAGGAGCTTATCTCTCAGGCAATGTGTAAAAAGTGTAAAACTGATGATTGGAAATTAGGAGATGGGTACTATTATCATACTTGGATACCTTTCATGTAAGTACACGTCCTTCAATTGCTGTATTTTATTTTTTTTTAGTTGATGGCATTTAACCTGAAGCATTTTTTCTCCTTTTTGCTAATATTGAAGTAGTTTGCATATCAGTGTATCTACTCAAGAAAAACTGAACAGTAAATAAGGTCACCTATGCTGATTCTCCACACCTTTTTTTTTTTTTTCCTAAAGTGAAATTTAGCTTTTCTACTGTTTGTTTGTCTGTTAAATGTCTTTACCTTTCAAGATTCAAGGGGCTTTTTGTGTTGTTACAGCTGCACTATTTAGCAATGCAGAGCCCGTAGTTGTTTCATGATTTAGATGATATCTGTGTGTACATATTAATTTCTATTCATGTGGCTAAGGACTGACATATTAAACTGGTATTCTTTCTGGTTTGTGTCATGGTTACTTCATTAACCGTGTTGAATTATGCTATAAATATTTGCAGGAGCCCAGTCTTTGTAGTCATTCTCCGTGGGGAATTTGCATTGAAATTGATGGGGGATCTGAGCATAGAAAAGCTTCTTGAGTGGGCATCATCTGCTCGTTCAGGCACGCAAGCCTAAGTGGTAGAATATATGTATTTTTAACTGCTAATGTACTGTTAGGGCAATCAAGGGGATGATTTCCTCGGTGATGTAAGTGGTTAGGCAGGAGGGGGATATCTGTTCCCTCAGAAACAGAGGAGATTTTTATCCAGAAGAGCTCTGGATAAAAGCAGAGGCCAACAGAGAAGATGCAGGAATATTTCAGTAAACTGAACTGTGAGATGATGATGGGAGGGATGCAAGTTCAATGGAGCAGGATTGTGACTGTGTAAGGGCCTTTCATTTGTTCCTTTCTCTTCAGTGTTTCGAGCCTTCTTTGAATATTGTACTAAAGGTGATATATTCTGCAAGTTTGTTCTAGAGTTGCTGAGTGCTGGGATATGAGCTCACACAGAGCTACAGGAACAGGGGAAGTTATTTTTGAGACTGAATTTAAACAAAATTCACACCACTCTGGAAGTCCTTAATACAAAGGAAGAATGATACAAATTTACTCCTTTCTCTCTGCAGCCTTGGAAAGGGAAGGTTGTTGAGGAGCAAATGTTGTGCTCCGTGGAGGAAAAACACAGTAAGTTACTTTTGCAGATGTACAGTAACAGGGGAGAAACAATACAGTGCTCTCACTAAAAATGCTGAAATTGTTATTTCCTTTTGCATCGACTGTTTGGTTCTGACCTGCATTTCAGAAGTATACGCACAAGGAGAATGAAAAACCGTGTTAAGCTGTGCAGAGTTTGCGCCTTTGCAGACTCGATGTTTGTCTAAATACGTGGTGAGAACTCTGGGAGAGGGGCTCCATTTTTTCTTTGAGGAAAGGTGCTCACCAAGCTGAAACCTGAAATAAAAGGTGGTGGTTTTGCCTGGGTCTTTCTGCCTATAAAGATGCACTGACCTTTTGGTGACAATAATTGCCTCAGTTCCTTCTTTCTCTGCTGAAGGAATGAAAATGGAGAGCCATGAAGCTTGGCATGGGACAGCTTTGTGATGGCTCACTGTGTTTCAGCATATATTCTACTGTGGTTTTTAGCTATAATCTTTCCAGTTTTTGGCTGACGTAGATTAGCTGTGTTTATGCTCCGTGACCCCAGTGGTCCATCCAAGCCTCAGCAGCAAAGCACAGTAAACTAGTAAAAGAGACAGAAAAAAGCGGAGAAATTGTCGGTTTTGTTGGTTTTCAGAGGAGGGAAGGGGTTTGTAGTCTTTTTCACAACCTAATTTGCATTTTGCTGGAGACAGGCAGTGGTGATACTAAGGCCTGTGTTATTTCCCAGGGTACTTGGAATTCATAAGTCTGAGTTAGACTCTTCTGATTCTGCTGTGAGTTTCCTTCTGTGATCAACAGAAGAATTTTCTGTTTAACAAAAGTAAGGTCTTGTGATTATGCTAATATGCTCTAACGAAAAATGGATTTTCTCATTTGAGCCCTTGCATAAGGGGCTTTATTTTGCTCTTTGTTCTTTTTAAACTTGTCCTTGAAGTATCCTGGCCATTTTAGACCCAGGGTGAGATCCTAAAATACATCTGGAAAGTCCTGAGAAAAGTGGTGCCCGGTGGTCGTGCTTGCTGGAGCCCTGCTACTTTGCAAATAGAAGAATACTTTCCATGGAACTCTAGGGTTTTGCAGTCTTGCATTTCCAAAGATGCACTTTCCCCAGCAGCGGAGTCATTTGCAATTAATGGCTTAGAGGCAAGGAGTGAAGCACAGAATAACATGAGAACTCCTGTGAATATCAGCCACAGAACAGTGCATATCTTTTCCATCAGAAACAGTTGATTTTTCATTAAAATGCTTGGAGATGAGTACTGCTGTGCATGGGAACAAGTCTGGCAGTGGTTTGGAAAGCGGAACTGGCCTATTGCACTGCATTTACAAATTGCATGATGGTCATGTTGCTTTGAATGTGGGACTGGGAAGCTCTCTGTTCTGAGCCTTTGCAAGTTAATGGCTTAGTCTGAAATCCTCATATTCAGTTGAAAAGATTCCCTGTTGGATAGGGAATTGCTAGCTTGTGATATTGATTCTGACAGGGTTTTTTTTCCTAAAGAAATACATTTTGTTTTCTCAGTGAATTCAAGGCGTGGGTGTGATGCCACTGGAAAATGAGCACTGTGTCTATTGCCAATTTGAGCACTCTAATGGCTGCACTAGAGGCAGCTCTTCAAGCAGAGAAACTCGTGTGTTATTGTTCATATTATTTCACCACATAAAGGAATCCATTTTAGTAATATGAGTTGATTTAAAATACACACCAGTGAGCGAGTAATAAAAAAGCCAGTAGATAAAGAGGTGTTTCCTTCTTGCTTAACCTGTGTGGTTGGTAGCTGAAATACCTGTCTTAGGCAAGAACAACTTGTATGACTTGTCCTTGAACGTGCATTTTGAAAGTTAGCCTAAAAGTTTAATCAATTAGTGCATGTTTTGATCATGTACTGCCAGCAGGTTCCTGATCAGGTTCTTGTGGCTCCTCTTTCCTGCTGTAGCATTGGCTGCATCTCTCCCGCTGTCCTTGCACCTCTGTTGTTTAGTGGTGAGGTCTGGAGTAGGCACAGGTCCAGGAGTTGTGGGCTGCTAGGAGAAAGCCAGAAAAAGTAGTTTCTGGCCCATCTGTTAAACTGCTTCAAACAAACACTGGATATTTTGAGGTTAGGCTAAAACCTTTACCCTTCTGTTTCTTTCTTGATTGTATTTTGGTTTTATTGGATCCTCATTCTAGACCTTTGAATGATTATTATGAGTATTTTGCCAAGTAGCATTGAAAATACAAGGGTGATGTATAGAAAGAAACAGGACCATATCTAGAAGCACTTAGTCTGTGGTTGTTGGCAGTCAGGTTCCCAGTGCAACCATTACTGCAAGGTTTGAGTGTATAAGTAGTCTGAAATAAGGCTTTTTGAGGTACCTCTGGATTCTGTGGATCAGCTGATATCTGTAATTCCGTGGCTGTGTAATGGCAAGGAATGAACCAGAGTAAGAACTTAATTAGCACTCTTCTTTCTAAATCTTTTCATTTAAGGTTAGATTTTGTTCAGTGGTGCATCCAAGTCAGTCAAACTTTTTAATGCTTATCTGAACTGATGAGATAAGACTGGGAGCATCACTGTGTCATTAGGAATGATGTGTTTTCCTCGACTGGTGTGACAAGGATGTTGCTGAAGAAGTATTTTGTTTCAATGAACTTCTGAGAGCAGGAAAACATCTTATTTGTAGCCTTCCACTGGAGGATGAGTTGGTGCAAACTCTCTGGTGATATCAAGTAGAAGCTTAAAACTTTGGTGTTTGAAAGTCTGGATAAATTTGCAGTAGTGCAGAAAAAAGAAAAGCTCAGCAACAAACATCAGTAGAAATGGGGCTGCATCTTTTGGGCTGGAACTCAAAATGAACTAGCAGTCGAAACACTGTCTTGCCAAGCAGCTGCTTACCAGGCTTGGTGTTGTTTTTAAACTGTGTCTCTGTCAGTGAGGCTAATGATACACAGCTCCTCTTATCCCATGTTGTCTGTGTCTCCTATTGCAGTTGGATTCCGAGCCCATCCAGGGGTTGCAGTAATTCCTCCTCTGTGTCTGTGTATCTTCTGAAGGGGTTAAGGACTACTGGAGAATCTTGTGTCATCCTTTTCCTCTTATCACAAAGACGTGCATAATCTCTGTGCACCAGAAATCGTTTGGCCTGTGTAAGTTTATTTCCCAGATGAAATTAAAATGGTGGCTTTCCAGAAGAAAAAGCAAATGCTGAATTTTCACGACATGACTATTTATAAAGCATTTCAAACAATACCAGCAAGTCTAGAAAGCTGTCCTTATCTGCATGGACATGGGAACATAACAGTCTCACTGGGTGGTGTGTGTGATGTGGACATCAGGGCTTTCTCACATAAGTGTAGAGCCACCGGCATGTTTGTTCCTGAGATCTGCAGGGCGGTGGGTGATGTGGGTTGACTGATTAATATTATTAATATTACTGTTATTCTGATGTTATACAGAACTGCGCTGCATGTCCGCAGCATTTCAGTGGATCTCTAAGGCTGCGAAGATGGATCTGTGAAAAGAGTTAAATAGTGGGGCATGAAGTGAAAGGGATGTGTTTGTCTGAACTAACGTGTGTGCATGCATGTTTATTGCACAATTTGGCAGTCTGAAACCCCCTGTTCTTTCATAAATATTTGTATGTTTCAGCCTTTCATTTTGGTTTAAAGTATGTAATCTACCATAGCAAACACACTTTTTTTTTTTTTTTTAATCCCTTGACAGACCTTGCCAAAAGATTACTTTTACCAGCTGTTTCAAAGACTGGAAGAAATAATGAGCTTCAAAAAAAAAAAACCCAACAAATTGTAGCTTGATTGCTTCCTCATTCCAGTGTCACTAGAAGATTTGGATAGTTGCTCTGTCATTAAGTATCTACTTATTTTAAAAGTTATGGTTGCAATGAAAATAACACTTTTGCCATTTAAATTTGTACTTGAAAATCTCTTCTTTGGGGGAAGACAGTCATCGACAGTCATGTAGCCCACAAGTGCTATGTCTTAAAAATAGAAAAATGCTCAGATTGCTCCCACTCCTGACCAAAATTTAAGAAACTCTTGGATCCTTAATGATAGTTTTCCATGTTTCTTCTGTTCAGATGGTTTCATGAGGCTTTACGTTTCCATCAGTTTTGTTTAAGGTCTGAGGACTGGTTCTGTGGAAGGGAGCCCACCTTTGTGAAGAATCACAGTGGTGGTGTGCAGTGACCCCTTGTTGACTTGTACTCATAATTTAGAGACTGCAGTGGGGTGTTTGGGTTGCGACTTCCCAAAAGTTTGTGCCTTTTTGAAACTTCCTTTCATACAAAATTAGCCCCTTATTTTATAGCACGAGCTGTATTAGTGTTCACTGAGAGTGTGACAGTGTAATTGGAGGCTTAGAGTTAGTACTCACTTTGAATTAATCTCAGACGTGTTCTTGGTGATGAAGAGTAAACCCAAAGTTTAAAAGGTTAAAATAAGTCTTGTTATAGTGGTCATAGATGACTAATCAAATTGTTAAGTTTATTTATATAAATGCACTTAAAGTGGCTAAGGTGGAGAAGTGTCTCTAGAGTAGGTCTTTCTTGCTGTAGGCAGTTCAAAGTAAAGAATATTATTTCAGTAACTTTTTTCCTATTTTCAGACAGCTACATGTCTCTTCCTGCTGATACTGTCTTGGGGTTTTTTGTGTTAAGGTTGTTCAGGGTTTGCTGGATAGTTCTTTTCCCTAATATTTTCCTTGCTTGTGGTACCAAAAAGCATAAAGGCTAGAATCCGTGGTCTCCTGCTTTTGGTGTTAGCCCGTGGTCTGTTGTACACATAATTATGGGCTGTAGAAACAAACTAATGATGTCATTGATAGTTTTGCTAATGGGGTGCATGTTTGCTCTTCTTGTAAATAGAAAAAATTATGTAGATGCCCATTTAAAAAGATGGGGAAACCTGGAAGAAAATGGCAACAATCACTATGTGGGTGATTTGTTCTGGCACACGTTTTCTCGTGAAGATTCTTGTCTCTAACATTGGCTCGCACTGCTTATGTAAGGGTCTGTCTGGTATTTCAGGGGAGGTCCAGAGGCTGTTCTGATTCTTTTGTTGGTGTGCATGAGTCATTTATTTGATTACCCCTCCAGTTTTGGGTGCGTGTGTTTGCAGTGTTCCTTGCTTACGGTACCTGCAGTAGCTCTGCACTTACCTCAGCCCCCAGCAAGGATTAACACTTTGTCTTGCCCCTTCTGCAAAGAATTTCCTGTTTTCAGGGGAAAATAAGGAACCAATTCCTTCCTGGATGTCTCTTTTAGATGAAACTGCTACTTTTCAGATAGCTAACCCTGTAAATGGGGTTGTGGAACAGGGATTAACCTTGTAGCTAATGGAAAGATCCAGGTTTTATCCACAGTGTTTCTTCTGCGAGCGAACGTCCAAGTCTGAACTAGGCTGGTGCATTTGTTGTGTGCTTAATATTCTTTCCAGTATGGGCTGAATGATGAATTTGGGAAACCTTTAGCATTCATCTTTGCACAGCAATGATTTAAAGTAGGGTAAGAGCTCTACTTTTGTCTTTTCATTCTTATTTAAGAAAAATTGCGCTTCTCTCTGGCATCACTCCAGATGTGCCCCCCTAGCTTAATGTGCTGAGCGTGGCACCATGTGGTCCCTTGGGTCAGCTGGGATCAGCTGTCCCACCTGTGTCCTTTCCCAAGTTTTTGTGTACCCCCAGCCTGCTTTGCTGGTGGAGTGGCACGAGGAGCAGACAGACCTTGACTCTGTGTAAGCACTGCTCAGCAGCAACTCAAACATCCCTGTATTATCAGCACTGTTCCCAGCACAAATCCAAACCTTACCTCCATATCAGCTACTGTGAAGAAAATTAGCTCTACCCCAGAGAAAACCAGCACAAGCATCCCGAGGTCCTTTGTTTAGTGAGCTTTCCCAGTTATGCCTCTGCAGTAAGGCTTATCTGTGTGTTAGATCCTGAATGTGAAATGACTAGTCCTTTGTGGAAACACAAATAGATAAAATTTTATCGCTCAGAACAGCTATTTCCATGTAGGGAGTTACATCTAAAATGCAGAGTGACTGATTAAGGAGACTGTAAGTTGGAAGATGTTAGCAATAGCTTGTGAATAAAAATGTTAACAACACTAGAGGTGTCAGGGAAGGACTGTAAATAATTAGTGATTTTGGAGCTAGAGATGAAGGTAAGAAGAAACCGGAGACAAGGGCTGTAATACTGGAAATACATAGTCCTGCTGCATTCGGTTGTGTTCCTGACTGATGCTTTGCCTGTGTTTGTAACAGGACCCTGGGAGTTGTGGTTTTCCATTTCAGCACACACCAGATTGCTGTCCTTGGCTTTCTTCTAATGGAATTTGATCCTGTCATGACTGCAATTTTAGGCTGTGGTCTCCATGTTTGACTTGTTCTTCTGTTGTGGAGTGGTAATGCACCTGAAGGGGGAGGTGGCATCATGTCCTGCACTGTGACAGTACTGGTCACCTCACACTTGAGCAGTTCCAGCATTTGGTGATCCTGCCTGTTGGTAGTACCAGTTCCAGGAAAGCCCTACATCACCGTTTCTGCTGGCAGCCAGTGGAAGGTGTATTTTTTGGGAGTTAAAAGGCAGCATGATGTGAGATTATGAATGCTGCTTGAGTATCTAAAATATTCAAGTATCTTGTGCATGTTTACCTCAGGACAGAGATGCGTAGTCATCCTCCCTGCCCATGGCAGAGGGTTGGAACTGAATAACCTTTCAGGTCCTTTCCAACTCCAGCCGTTCTGTGATCCTGTAGCTGCTGATACTGGTGTGGAGGGCTGGGTAGTCCCTGCTGTCGGATGATGATCAAGGGGCTGTGGTGTTGATATTGCAACAATCTGAATAAAGGGACCCATTTCCCACCATGGAACAGCTTTTCCCAGTCTTTTTTTTTTTACCCCCTCCATTCCCCCACCATCATTCCCAAATAATCTGAAAGAATGCGCTTTTTAGTCAGTGTAAACTAGCATTATTTTGGGAAACACATTTCTTAAAGCCATTTCATACTTGTTGTTTCTGTCTGGGCTGTGATGAGGCAGGCAAATGAATGGCTGCAAGTTCTCCAAATGCTGGTACTTTCCCCTTGGCCTTTACCAAAGTCCTGGCCCCCAGTTCTTGACTGGCACCTGACCAAGGAGGAATCCTAGAACATCTCAGCCTCAAAAAACCTGAGGTGTTTTGAGGCTGGGGCCAAGTTGATGAGGATACGTGGTCGGAAGCTGGACTCAGCACTGGGGATTTAAGTTAAGTCTGAATTAAGTTAATGCCTGCCAGTATCTTAACACCTCATTGTGCCAAGTAGATGCATAGTGGACACCTGAGAGAGCATTTGAGACAGAGCAGTTCTGGGTAAGACAGGGTTTTTTACTCCTATTTATGTTGTATTAGCTTTGGTATTTCCTCTGTGTACACAGGTATTCCCCACTGAACTGGGTATTTACAGTCCTGCAGAAATATTTATAAAGCACTTGAATTTGCTGCTCTCTTAACAGCTTGGCACAAGCGCTAGGGAAGCACTACTGCTGGGAGCAGTAGGCTGCCTCCTTTTGTGGGATTTAGTGAATCATTAAATGTCTCAAATTTATATCCATTATATTAATAGAAATGAAAAGAGCAATACTAGCTGGCTTCAAAAAATTATTCTCTTCTTTCCTGTTGGTGTCATAAATAGCATTTCTCTGCTTCCTGTGGGTCAAGAAAAACAGTAATCCTCTACAAGAAATTACTCTCAATTTCCTTTCTCTTACTGCTGTCTTGGTGCTTACTGATTTGGTGGAAAGTGTGTGGGTCTTCCTAATCTTTTCGACAAAAATTTGTTGGAGGTTTTTTTTTTCCCCTCCTTTAGGAATTTATTTATTTTAGGAAATAATGCTTAGCACTTTATCAGAGCACTTAAAGGTGTTGTCTTTGGTCTTGTTCCTGATATTTCAAATGTCCTGGTTAGACACCATTTTAAAAAGAACAGCACTCTGCCTTTCTGAGGGGAGAAATTGATAGAGAGCTAGGAAGGTCCCATGGTACTGATTATATCTGAGGTTACATGGGATGGAGGTTAGACCGGTTGGTCTTTGGTTCGTGAACCCTGATTTGTTTAATTTTATATATGTATATAATAAATAACTCAATCGTCGTTAACAAGGATAGAAATGCTTTTAAAAACCAGCCCCCTCTTTCTTCCCAGGGGTGCTTGTAGGTGACTGCTCTGTTTTCAAGGGAAGGGAGCCTGAAGCCAATTTATCTCGGAGCTCTCTGTCCCTGACCTTTCCTCCCCTGTTGCGTGCGATCCCTCCTCTCCACGCTGCCCCTGCACTGAAGGGAAAACCTGAGCAGCTTTGCTGGAACAACTGCCTTGCCTCTCCTTCTGTGTTCTGCTGCCAGCTTGGATAACTCGATGTGCTCCTCGGGAGGACACAGGAACCTCTTGGTTTGAGTAGCAAAGGTTGCAACAACAGACCTGTCATTTTTAAGCGCTGGCACTGCTGAAGATGCAGCTCAGTCCTGCTCTGAGATCTTGCTGTAGGTGGAAGTGTGCTCTTCTGGCTGGATTTCTGTGCTGTGGAATGAGAAGGGGACACAGTCTCCGAGGAGAAATACCAGAGTCTTAGTAGGAAAAACATCTTGCAGGAAACAGAGCTTTGTATTTGTTATTCAGCGTCCATTAAATGTCCTTTAAAATCACTGTTTCAAAGTGATTGCTCAAGATGGCTTTTTTGCAATATTTTTATAGGGACTAATAGCTCAATTTGTTCTTTTTTGTTTTCCTGTCAAACACTCTTAACTTGGAGCAGATTGGCTTGTGTTGTGATTTCTTCTGAGCCAGCTGGTCGTGTTAGCTCATTGAGAGGGGAAAGGGAAGTGAGGGCTGGGACATCAGGGCTGCCTTTTCCTTAGGTGAAGTGAAGATTTTCTGATTAGGCAGGACTATGGAAGAGATGGACACTAGGAGCTGAAGTCAAATGCCTTTCAGGGACTTACAGAAAGGATTGTACATCACAGGAGAACATCAAATACAAATCTTGTGTGTCGAGCACCTGCGCTTAAGATACAGTGGGATAACATTTTCGACAGGTTCTATGCTTAAAACTTCAGTAAACACAGTTGGTGTCAACTCTACACCTTTATCTCACCTTAAGGCCAGCCATAAAAAACCCCATTCAAGTCCTTGTTTTTAACCTTATAAGCTATAGGCTTCCTGAGTAGTTTGTTTTGCATTAATTAACTCATTTTTTTAATGATGAGTCCAAAGCAAAAGGAGACTGAGTCATGGTCGGTGTCACAGTACAGTGTGATGGATGAGATTGATCAGCTGTGAGCAGGACACAGGCAAACAGTTGTTCTGAAAGGTAATTGTAAAACAAAAATCTAAACACTTTCATGTGGACAGGTGGAGCAGCTGTAAATAGTGCTTTGTTAATATCCCCAGCAGAATCTGAGGCAGCTCAGAACTGGGTGAGGAAAAAGAAAAATGCAGTTGCTCCTTGTCATGGAGGCAACTGCTGAACTGCTGTGGTTTTTTTTAGCCAGTAAGCATATTATCTGTTTTTTGGGGGTTAAAGTTCTGAATTTCATATCATCAATCACTTTCCGAAGGTGTTTGGAATACGTGTTGTGCTGTGATTAAACCTGTCCTCCACTCTGGAGGGACAGGATAACATCACTACTAAAATACATCACCTACAGAAAATCAGGGCCTTTTTGTAACCTGGTATGGCAATAGGTGGTGTTATTTTGCTGTGGTAATACACTGCTTTTTCTTGCTTTACTCTGATAAATGGTGACTATGAATTTGAAGTGACTTGTTTTTGTACCTTTTGAATCCTGATCTTACTGAGATATATACTGCCTACTACATTAGTTCACTGTGTTGCATAAAATAAAACAAATCCAGTTGTAGCAGAATCAGTAATTGGGAGCAAGCAATTTCCTGTCTGGTTTTCATTTGTTTTTTCAGATTTTTTTTTTTAAGGTGATGTGGGGTTATCTCCTCTTCTTGCACCACATTGCAGAATGTTCTCCTCTGCCTTTCAGAGGGACAAACTGAACCAACTTCAGAGGAGATCCTTCACATCAAAGTGTTTATGACACACTTTTTGTGTTCTGCGTTTTTTCCAATCCTAGGCTGATCTCACTATTAACGTCTTTTTCAGGATGGATTTTTTTTTTTTTTTCTTTTTTTTGGTAGGGAAATTGCCTATTCCCATTTCTTGTGCTGGTAGGAGTGTATGTGAGATTGCAGATTCTCTTGTGTAGCAACCAGGAACCACTTAGCTGTGGATCAGATACAGAGCAATAAGGCTGTACTGCTCAAAATAATGTGAGTTTTCATTTTTTTCCTAGTTTCTTTGTGGTGATCCTTTTACCTTCAGAATAATTCTTGTCTGTGGAAGAAAGGTGTGGGTTTGTTTGTTGTGTTTTTTTTTACTTCAATGTATTTTCACTCAGATTGGTTTTTTTCCTTCAAAAGATGTTTTTTTGTGAAGTACACACTCTTGATTTAATTCCATGTACAATATACAGTCTTCTAGGGATAACAGAAAAGGATGTATATAGAAAAAATCCAGCTCCTGAGGTACAAGTGCTTACTTTGACATCGCTGGAGGCTCGAGGGAGATAAACACTGATGACTTCACATGGCTCCCAGTAAGGCAGGTGGCAAACTTTCTGTTCTTCCAGTGGAATTTGGTTTGCACTCCTGGTTTTAAAAAAATAAAAAAAAACCACACAACCCCCAAACAAACAGAAAACGTCAAGCATAAAACACCAAATCTGTGCTAATCTCTCTTAGCTCTTTAAGCACTTCATTTTGGGAATATGAAAAGAGGTTTTCTTCGTATATTAACTGCAGGACTAAATATTTACCAGGTCAAAGTATGGGCAACAGTTGCTGCCTTAATTTTCTCAAAGGAAGTATTTTGCATTCTGTTCCATGCATGTACCATATTTCTTTCTGAATTGACCATTGGCATGAATATGAAAGTGAAGATGTAAATTACACATATTCAGTGTATTCTTTGAATTAGTGCTATTTTAATTTTTTAGATGATGATTCTTTGTTCACTAGGTGGAAATGCATTCTTTGTTTCTTTCTTTTAAAAGTAAATATTGAAGAATTGGGAGACAAAATATAGTTAAGTAAGGTACTTCCTCTTTCTTCATCCCTGCTGTGCTGTGATCTGTTCTTGCTGTTGAAAGCAAACCTAAAGTCTTATCTTCAGCCATTTCTAGAAGTGTAAGCAGAAATGAGACAATTAGAAAACTCATGCCATAAATTTTATGGTCGTCTTTTGGTCTGTGCTCCTGGTAAGAGCTGGACTCAGAAATGTTTGAATCAAGAAAGAAAAAAAGAAGGTGAAATAGTCTTTTGGACAAAACTGACCTAGCAGCTATTGTTTACTAATTAGTGGCTTCTAAAGTGAAAACTTCATTATCAATAATGATAGCTGCCAAAAAAACTGCTTGTTCTCAAAATAACCACTACCACTTAGCTTGAATGTCTTTGCGGATATCTCCAGCTATTTAAGATCAAAATAGCACTTAATGGGTTTAAGTAATCAATAGCCCCAAAGACTTCTGAAGATCTTGGCGCATAAAATATTAATAGTTTATGTTTGTCTTTTTAAGAATCTACTAAGCACTGTTAACACATTACAAAATGCTAAGATTGCAAAGTGCCTCTATTAAATGATGTTAAAATGCCTCCAACAAGCCTGAGATGCTTGTTTTATGTATCGATGTAAATAAATGCTATTTCCATTCTGTTGAAGTACACAGTTACTTTGAAGTTCAGTGTTGAGTTTGATTTGCTGACAGGCTCGTTTTACTGCAGGATGGCAAGGTAAGTCTTCAAAAATGTCATTTTTCTGAAATCCTTGTATTTGAAACTAAAGGATTTCTCTTAGCCGAGAAATATTCTGTAACACACTTTCCTGTAAGTAAATAGTAAATATCTGTTCAGCCCAATTCTGTTTAATCTGGGGGCATAATTAAGGTGTGTGGTTAATGCCCATAGCTGGTTCAGGCACTGCAAACAGAGTAGGAAGAGAAGTGTTGAGTGAGGTGCAGGTTGATGGATATCAGGGTGCACTTCTGAAGTCCCACAGCAACTCAGAATTAATAACCTGTTGTAGCTATCAAGCATTTCAAGACGAATGGTAATTTCTAGTGGAATTTGGAAGATGAGAATGAGTCTCAGCCTAATTGTCTTATGGAGTCAATGTGACTGCTCATCTTAGATCTTAGTACAACCAACCTTCAAATTCCGTATTAGCCCCCTATGTCTAGTAAATGAGATTTTTTTCGACATTACTAAAATTAAATACTCTATTTTCTCTGCTGGAAACGGAACATCTTAAAGAAGGGTCTTTTTCATTAAAAACATCGATGCATAAACATTCAAGGGGAAATTGCTATTGATCAAAATAGCAAAATGTTTCTATCTGGTCAGTTTTCTACATTACTTAAAACAGCTATTTCAGTCATATTGGCAATTTTTATTTAATGGCCTCTCAATCTTCGTGCTGTGTACAGAAAATGGAAGGGATTATGATATTTTTATTTCATTGATATTCAGCTGTTTTCAAGGTGAAACTGGGGATGAAAAAAAAACCAAAAAAGAAAATTCACAATTCCTGCCAGACATGGCTTGACTGTGGGAGTATTTGAAGACCTTTACTTGGAGCATATGGTATGAAATTGCTGCTGATTTGGGTGTCTTGAGTTTAAGCATAGAAACAGTTGGATACTGTCAGTCAGTAGCTGCCAAAAATTGAAATTTAATGAGGCGAGCTTTAACCTGCATACCTAGTGGGTACCTGTCTCTCAAATGTCACCTGCATACAAGATGAAAGACTTTTTTTCTAGTGGCAGATTTGTACTGAAACCTGATAGACCTTTTAAGCTTTGCCTTTTCCTTCCTCTTAAGCAGTTGCATGGTATTATTTATATTGAGTTGCAGTTACGGGAGGAGAGGGAGGCTGAGAGCCTGTCCTGTCCATCTTCCAAGGGCGTGTTTTTAAAACATCATTGCAATTGCTTCTGAAGAGCTGTTTCTAGGAAACTTTAAGGCCACCAGTCAATTTTTGTTTAATCTTTCCTCTCTCCTCTTAATAAGGCAGAAAAAGTGGTGAGTCTGGCAGCTGAATATCTCTCTGCTCCAACGCTTGCCTTGCTGCTCGGGATTGTAAACACCTGAGTTCTTGTTATCTCCCTCCTGCTGGCAGTGCCATTAGGGAGGTTTTAAATAGTACCAGCACGATGCTGGCTGCTGTGGAGATTCAAGATCCTGTTATGACTGTAAACTGTGAACCGTGAAATATTGGAGGACAGAGGTTGAGTGAGTATTCTGCTTATCTACCTAAGATTTGGCTTTCCTTTTGCTTTGAAAGAAAAAAAAAGGTTGGCTCTCCTAGTTTAGAAAGAAAAAAAAAAAAGTAAAAGAAAAACCTGCATGCGTGTGAAATGGCAGTGGATTGAACAAAGCCTCTAATAAATGTCCTTTTTTCTGTATTATCTCACTGCTGACTGACAAGCAGAGAAAACATCATGTTCGGAGCACAGCAGTAAGCACTGCAGTCTGTTCTGCTGGTGTCCAAGAGCAGTGCTTGTACAGTTGCAAGATAGAAACCCCCCTATCTTCTCATTTTATGTTATCAAAGGAAGTCCCTTCCTTCCTAGCTGTTGCTGTAGTTTGCCTCTCTGAACTTGTAAGGAAATATTAGGTAACGCTTGGTGGAGGCCTTAGCTCTTATTTCTGCTGAGAAAATCCTCTGTTCTTTTAGGAGGGTCTGTGGAAAAGGCTTATGTTTGTCCTATTAAGTATTTTTATTTGTAAACTGCTTGGTTTATCTGGGTAACTGTACATCCCCACTTCTGTAATTTTTGGTTAACTGCTTGAGCTTTTCGTGGTACTGCTGTGTGTTTTGCTTCTGCTGCTTTCCTTGTGTTTCCTAATGCAGAGACATAAGCTTGAGCCTTTGCTGTCAAGTCTTTCTGCCAACCTGTCTGGCTGATGGTCTCCTTCAGACCAGTTTAGTGTTTGTAAATAGGCTTGATGCAAGTCATGTCACAGCAGAAATAATGAAACCCCCCTGTATTAAGTGCTATGCTAGTTCAATGATGCTGATAAGATCGGTTCATCCCTACATCAGTGTAATTTAGAGAAATTGCTGTGTTGTGAATGGAATTTTAACAAGAAGTCCCCACGGAAAAAAGGGTAGTTAAATTAAAATGATGTTTAAATCAGAACAGCACAGAGAAGACATTGAATATAAATCAACTATGTTAATGGCAAACAAAGCTAATTCTGGAAACTGTGGTGTGAGAAGGTTCTGCCTTGGTTTTGTTGTTTGGACCTATGCATTTGTAATATGTTGATGTTTTAATTTTTTTTTCCATCATGTGGCTTTGATGCTAAGATAAATAATATAGTTTTTTTCAATGTCAAAAGTCAGCTTGACCACAAAACTTAAGAACTGCTATAGTACAAATAGGGGAGGAAAAAAAAGACGTGCATACAAAGAGTTAGTAGGCAATAATAAACTGCAGAATCTTTAATTGTGCAATATTATGTCTTGGATTAAAAAAAAATATTTCAGATATTCTTATCTAGATAGGGAGATGCCATGAATTGCTTGATTGTGAAATAAACCTGTAATGCATCTTAGACATAGTTTGAATGCCCCCACCTACCCCCTCCAGATAAAAAAATAGGGAAATCAGATTTATCTTGGTTGCTCTGAAGCAAAGTGAGACAGAGGCACTAAGACAGATATGTGGAAACTATCTGCAGCAAGAGCAAGTATCCCTCACGTCTGCTGTGACAGAGAGCTTGCAGCTGGTCCTTGTGTACACGAGCTGTCCTCGCATCGCTGGTGCAGAAGGCTGTGATTCGGGGCCCTTTTGGTACAGTGTACCACCCACACAGCTCTGCTTGTCCCTCCGAAGTCCTGCTCGTAGCTTCTCATTTTATCAGTGAGCTCACTGTCACTGCACATCAATCCCTGCCTCTCCTAGACCCCTGGAAAGCTTCCTGTCTGGTCGCTGGTTGAAATGGCTTGAGCTAAAGAATGTGCATTAACCCCAAAAAATGGAGACTGACATTTTTTGGCCTTGTTTGAAACGCAGCGTTCGAGCCAAGCAGTTTGACCTCCGGCTCGTTCCTGTTTAAGTCTGGTTTTGGAAGAGTCTAGAAATGCTGGGCTGGTGTTACTGTTGTGCTGGAGAAGGGGGACTTGTTTGGGATGGCCAGGGGGTTCCCAGGGTGCCACAGGGGACTCTTGGCTCGCCTTATGAACCATTATTATGCTGACTTGAAAAAAGAGTCACTAGGACTAGACTTTATCTTGCAAGTGGTACAGGATCAGCACCTCCATCAGTGCTCAGGACAGACATGACAGACTGTACTCAGAGGTGTTTTGTTCCTTTGTTCCTTTCCCTGCACAGTTTTTGCTCTCTGGCGTGAGTTATTAGGTTACAATATCTTATTGACTGGGAGGAGGGAGAGAAAGGATGATCATGATGATAATGTAATAGAACATCATAATGATAAGTGGTAAAATAATAATCTACATGTAATCAATACCTAACTCTCTCGTGGTTGATCAGATATGCAGATGCTGGGTTTGAATTTTACACCTACCTTATCTACTGCAGAAGTGCAATGCGATTGGCTCCAAAATGCAAGGGAACTGCAATTGCAGCTGAAGAGCTCAGAATTTGGAGATGGAACGTACTATCCTGAGTCTTTTTCCATGAGGTGAGAGTTGGATGTTTATTTACCAGTCAGGTGACATTTTGCTTTGTAAAACTTGGTGTGCCCAAGACTTAGCTCGATTTGCTGCTTTTTGTCCTCACTTCAGTTTCACTCAATTCCGTGGTCCCATTTCAGTTTCAGTCGTTTCTGTTGTCCCATCTTCCCCGTCTCCATCTGCCCTCAGTCCCTTCCTGCAGGGAGAACTTGCTGTGCTGGTGCTGCTCTCCAGCTGGTCCGAGGGGCCATTGCTGGGTATTGTTGAACCACAGCTTCCCAAGGATTCCAGTTCTCCTGCTTGAACCTCTGTGTGCTGGAGGCCTTCCTATGAGGTTACATCAGAAAGACTGTGAGAAGTTCTGATTCTCTTAGAGGAGAAATTAAGGAATAAATTACCCTTCAGTACACTTAATCTGAAGCCTACGCTTGATGAGTAGCACCGTGCCTAAAGAAGAGACAACTTCGTACCAGACAGAGCAGCAGAATGATCTCAGCTGACCAGTAGGAGGCTCTGATGGATTTCACTGCAGCATTTATATCAAAAGCATTATATCAAAAATCCAAATTTGCCTCTTTTTGGTCTGAGTTTGAATGGACTCTTAATTGCCAACAGCAAGAGCGGGGCCTGAGGCTGAGAAGCTGATGGCAACTGGCAACTTTCAGAAGGATCTTGGCAACTTGCAGTATCTGTCTCTGTTTCTCTTTGGGCACTTTTCCTGCGTCTCTGAGGAAAAAGAGAGATGTAGCTGCAGAGAATATTTATAATCATCAGCTTGTTAGAGTTCTTCGTACTACCCTGTGCAGAGGAGCAATGCCTGAAGTTCTTGTCTTGCTGTGATGTACACACTTTCTACAAAGTTGTGTTCGCTTTTCCCGATCATTTTTATGCATAGTGGGATATGAATTTGAAAAAAACATGGGCGTTAACTCTCTAGGAACTGCCACATGAACTTGGTGTCCTGGGTAAGCTGATGAAAGAAGTAGGAGAGGTAGGAAACTAACTATGGGAATGTGGGAATATTTCTGCTCGTGTCTTGTAGATCCTTACTGAAGTTAATCCTTTTTCATCTTTTGGAATTAATCATTGCTTACAAACAGTGTGGGTTTTTCGTGTACTGGAGAGTAGGAACTAATGTTGGCAGAAATTGTTGTGAGCTGTTGTTGGAGATCAGATTTGGGTTTTCAGCTCCTTTCTGACTGTGGAGATCTGCTGTTGGTGTGCACAGTGTTTGAGCCTGCATATCCCTGAAATGTTCTAACCAAGCTTTTCCAAAGCAATCCATCAGGATTTTCACTTTATCTCCACAGTGCGTGCTGAAGGAGCACTTGGGAGTGGAATTTAGGGAGAAATAAAATTTATTAGAAGCACTAAGTGTGCTTCAGTTTAAAAGTCATTTAATCACAGTTGCTCTTGCCTTTTTCTCCTTCTAATTTCTGAAAATTTGAGGGAGTAAAGTTCAGTTAGTCAGGAGTATGACTCATTAAATGGTCCAAGGCTTTTAGACTTGGGTTTATTGAATTTGAGGTATTTGAGCTTTGGTCAAATATTCTTTTCTTCTGCCTGTGACAGAGTCAGCAGGAGAATCTTCCTTATTTTGCTTTGTTACACTCTAAAGGAAATACTAAATTCCTCTTACAGTCACAAGAGCTTTGAGATAGGGGTTTTAAGAGAAAAGATGAGTACTTGAAGTGAGGTTTTGGGGGGATCTATGTGGACTAAATTTCATAAAATCGTTCTTAGGTGGTTACAATATGGGTGCAACTGAATATTTTCCAGATGCTAAATTGAACCGTTTTTGGGAGTATTTGTAGTTTTTTGGGGCAAAATTCCTGTCTTAGGAGCAAGGTGGGGCTGGCATGGCAGTAGTGAGAGATCATGCTGGATAAGAGCAGTGTAGGAGAGGGTGCAGGCAGCTAGCATAACTTACGGCAGTCGAGGTCCTCCGGGGATCAATCCTCAGCTGGTGTGAATTATCACAGCTTCATTAATGCAAGTGAGTGATGTCAGGCTGTACCCAGCTGATGTTCCAGCCTTGTGGCTGTAAAACCTTGGGTGGACAGCATGGCTCAGCGTTTGCTGGCGCTGTTCATGTGTGCACGCAATTATTTAATGTATTAAAATGTGTTTAATGTATTAAACACGGGCGCTTCGGGCTTGACGTGATTGTGTCACTGCAAAAGGGCCTTCCAAGGATTTCTGTGAGCGGGGCATTAAGGTGGAGCAGAAAAGATGCTATATCCAGTTGGAATCCCTTCCAACTCGAGGTATTCAGTGCCTCTACGTGCCTGTTTGAAGTTGCAGCCTGGCTGGTACACGTCCCTTCCCTGTCTTTCCCTTTGGAAGGAGAGCCTGATGCTGTAGTGCTCCCTGAAGCCCACGTTTTGGGCTGAATGCTACAGGAACTGAATGGCTGGGTATGCCAACCCTCTGAAAGCACCTTTTTACTTGTTGTTGGAACAAACTGCTGCTGGCTTTTGACTCCCAGAAAAATTCAGGCTCCGGCTGTGGGGTGCCTTCAGCTGTCCCAAATGGGACAATCCCCTCTGTGGCCTTGCTGCGTGCTGCTGGATTCTGCTGAAGGAGAAGCAGACTGAGATGTAATCTGTCTGGAGCCGAAACGCTCTGATGAGCCATTTCCCTAGAGATGAAGAGCTAATGGTTTGTCCATAAAGCCATGCAGCTTTTCCCATTTCTTTGGGAAATGAATAGAGCTGGAACAGAATCATATGCTGCATTGTGATAGCCTAATGCTCTTACAGAGCTGGGTGTTATTACCCAAGCTGCTTTAGTGGACAAATTAGACATGCGGAATTTCCAGATTTTACTTTATTCAGATTTTAATTAACTCAGTGTAATAAGCTGTAAGCACATTAATATCAACAAAATACTTTGTACTGTATCTGCTAATATTTAGAAAAAGCCAAGAGTATTGTTTTCATACAAAGACCGGTGAGGCTAGAAATAATGGGGATCTCTTTTAGGAATTTGGAACGTGCTTTTGAAATAATCTTGCATTTTCAGTGGTAGGTTTCAAATAATAGCTGTACAGTGGAAAGTGCTTGTATGGGATTTTTACTATCACATGCATATTTTTTTTTTTTTTGTTAAGCTTATACTTGAAAAATTGATGGAGTCATTTGCATTCACTAGCTTGGACAGATGGTGTGATCCGTAACAAAATACTCAACAGCATACTAAAAAGGATCATTTCAGCACCTATCCCCTGCAAACAGCTTTCATCCAGACAACAAGGGAAGGCTTCTAAAATCCAGCATCCTCTCACAAGCCTTTCCAAGGTGGAAGCATTACCTGAGCACTGGCAGGTGGACAGCTGCAGTGGCTCTGCTGGAGCTCAGGCTGCAGCCGCCCACCCTGCTGGGCATCTACACTGGGCAAGGCTGGAAAAGAGCAGCTGAAACAGGAGCCAGCTCCTGCATTTGCTTTAGAATCTTTTCTTGGGAATTGGGAGTTCTTCACCTGCCGCCGGGATTGCTGCTGGATGCAGTTAACCCAGTGGCAGGAGATGCTCAGGGCACTGCTGTGTGAGGAAATCAGTAACTGAGGGGGATCAGGGCTTCTCAAACTGCTTCAAGGCACTGAGAGCAAATGAGGGTAGCTGTGCTCTGTCTCATATCCCAACAGGAATGTAGATGTCCTTTGATTAGCTATTTAGGCTGTGTGTACAAGACTAATTGTATGGAAATGTTATAAAAGTCCAGCTTATTTTTATTTTGAAAAAACGAAACCCAAACACCACCTTTATCTTTTGATCAAAAGAGAAGCAAAAAAAAAAAAAAAAAAGTTTGCTTTGTTTTCCACCATCTGCTTACTCTAGCATGGTTTAGTGGTTTTTATCATGTGGAAACCTTGGAAAATTTGGAACTGATTTCAGTAACCTCTGTTCCGTGTCACTTGTGTTGTGTCTTCATCTTACATGGAGACCAGGGAAAGCCTGATCACCAGAGTATTTTTTAGGAAAATTCATTGGAGAGGACAATTATTTTAGTAATAGTTGGAAATTACTTTAGCTAAAATAACCACTGGAATTCTATTAAAGAACACATTTGTGGTTGCAAATTAGGAAAAAAGAAAAATGTTTCAGATACTGCCAACTGAGCAAAGCTGCAATATGTTCTTAAAGTCAAGCTGTGTTTTCTCATTTTTGCACATCACAACCAGTAGTAAAGTCTTTGGGCCTAAATTAGATACTGTTTTACTTCTGAAACCTCAATTTCTATTCTATTGTCAGCAGTAGCAACAGTGCAAACCAACCTACAGAAAATAAGATTTCAGCAAGGTTTAGTACAGGGATAATTGCAGAATCGCTTGGAAAAGTCCCAGCTGATACAGCAGCATTTCTTTGAGATAATTTTACTCCCCTACAAACTGTTTTGTACTACACTGTCAGCAATAAAGGCAAGACCTTTAAAGTCTCAAAATGTTGTTTTATAGAAATGGTTGGTGTTTTTAAGATATAAGTCAGCCCTGGAAAGCCTCATGCTCACACAAACGAATAATTTTTTTTCTTTTCTTTTCTTTTTTTCTTTTTTGTTTTTTTTTGGGGGGGTGGGGAACAGGGCTAATCACTAAATACTTATTTTGCACCACTGTTTTGGGGAGATTTGGCGGCTGTTGCTCATCATCCAGTTCAGCCCAGCATTTATGCTGCTAAACACAGCATGTTATAACACGCATCCTAAAGTTTGGTGTGGTGCCAGATGTGTTTGCAGTGAGGGTTACAGAGGTGTGGGTTATCTCAGTTCAGCTGAAGCAGCCTGTGGTGCTGGGTTTAAGTTGAGAGGTGATGCCCAGGTTGCTGCTACTGGGGCTTGGATGGTGTTTTTTGGACACAATCCTTTCTCTGTATTTTATTTTTTTTTTTAATTGGAAAGGGTGGTTTTGTAAATTATAAAAGTTGTCTCTTGAGTCCCCACTGGCTGACCCTGGTGCATGAGGGGCCATTGCAAAGTCTCAGGCACTTGAGGATTTGTTTATAGGGTTCTTATAGTTTGTCAGCTTGCTTTTTACATGGGAAAAATACGGTTTTAGGATGTAATGGTACTTTCATGTGAGAGTAAATTACAGAATATGAAGTGATGCAGGTTTTTACTGTTTTCTGGGCCTTTGTTTTCTGCAAACACTCGTGATCCCCGTGTCTGGTGTCAAGCTCTTTGGGTTCTTAGTTTAAGACCAAAACCCACAGTAGGTATTTGAGCTAAATATAAGCTTGGTTTGAAAACATCGTGTAGCTTCAAGTGCTGGATGACAGCTGTATTAATGATATTCCGTAGGGATGAAAAATGGACATTAGTGATGCTCTCTAAACTACTTTATATTAAACATTTGGACCATTCAGTTCATTAATCTTCTGGTCAATAAATCCTTTTATTAATCTCTCAATTGCTGAGTCCACTTTAGTTACCTAAGTTGTATGGGTGTTTGCTTTAAATGAAAATATCTTAATTTTTCCTTTTCAAAGCTTTCATTACCAGTTGGTTTCAGTTCAGTGTAAGAGAACTCTACATCTGTCCCAACATGCTTTCTCAGGGTTAGAGTTAGGCCGGTAGACTGGGTTCATGTCTTGCTTCTGTCACAGATTTCTTGTGTGATGAGTAAAGTGCTTCATCCTTCTGCACGTCGGTTCCCAATTAGCAAATGACATCCTGTAACACCAGCCTGCCCATGCTTGCGTATGTTGTGAGATGTTTGGCCAGGGTAAATTTGTCAATGTTTGATTATCAGAGCCTGATCCTTTCTGGCCCCAGTCTGAGACTCCCTTGGCCTTCAGTGCAGCCAGCAGTAGCCAACAAACATGAACAACGCAAGCCTGGAATCTGCACTTGCTTTTGGTACTGTCTAGATGGACATTGGCTGTTCCTGGTGCTTACATGCTATATTCTTGGGGAAGTACATTGCTTTTTCTTTTTCTTTTTCCCCTTGATGTTGCTGATACACTCTTTCTTTGTGTTTTGACACAATTCTGGCTCACTGTGTAAACCAGTCTATTAAATATTGCTTTTTCGGGATAGCTTCTTTGTAAAAAAGATGTGGTAATCATTTGGTGGTACATTTCCAGATGAACATATTGAACAGCCCTTAATTTGAAAGCCCATCTAGGTCATCTGTCATCTACTGCTGACTCACATCAATTTTCTTTTTTTTTGTTTGTTCCTTTTGATTTTGCTTCTTTGCAGCTCCTGAGAAGCGTAATATTCTAAAGGTTTTGGTGTTTCCTCTTGCCATCCAAGAGAAATAACTTCAGATGGGTACAGCAAGGTGTAGAAGAGCCTCTCTGCTAGGGAAACAGAGGCTTGAAATTGAAGTTCATCTAATGTAAAGGCAGAACAACTTTTCAGCTTTTGAAACAGTGCACCTACAGATGGAAGGATAAAGTTACTGAACGTAGCTTTGTTCTTTAGTAGCTCAGCCCTCCCAGTGCCCAGGTCGGTGACAAGGCTACTGCTGAGCCATAATTTCATTTACTGTGCCTGGTTGTGACTAAGGTGACACCAGCTTATTACTGCAGCGTGTTACTACACAAAAATATCCTGGTGGTTTTGCCATTGAACGTTGTGGGATTAGTTCTTTATGTGAAGGGGACTGTCATATTAACACAGCGTTACAAAGTCATGCTTGGGCTTAAAATGTTCTCTCCTGAAGGGAAGGGGGCAACTCTGCTGCAGTCTGGAAGCGTGTGAAAACCTGTAACTCCCACCCAGCACGGATTAATTATGCTGTCCTGTTAAGATTTGGAAGTAAGAATCCTGTATGCATTGACTAAACAACGCGTCAAAGACAGGAGTGGCTCCTTGCCTTTTCAGGCTTGAAGTTAACTGAGATAACTCTTCTATATTCCCTAGTTTCTGTGTCAGATTTCCCCTGTGCAAGCACTTGGCATGGTAGGGCTGTTGTGTATGTCGACTTTATTCCTGGCATCTTTCAAATGCACTGTGAGAAGTAAGAGAGGCTCAGTGCCCTGGGTCCAAAATCAATGTTAATAAATTATCAATTGATTTAACAGATCTACCAGTCAGGCAAATCAGGATCTTTAACTTTTAATTAGTGACCTTGCTCTGGAAGGGAACATTTAGGTTAAAATAAAACAAATCACTTGTGTCTCAGCCAGATGGAGGCTGTGCTTTTCCTTTCTTAAGGTAGGCAGAGCTTGTTCCTGCCCTCGTTCAGCGATACAGAAAATGTACGTGTCAGGCTGAAATGCCTTCAAAGGACCTGGCATGAATGCAGTATTACACTTGCTAGCAGCAGCTGAGCATAAAGACTGATTAGAGCAGTTACTCAAGATGGATTCAGATTATTAGGTAATATGGAACAAACGTCAACAAAAATAAGATGAATAACTGTAGGCATATCCTGACAGTGATTTATTAGGCCTTCAGTGTAGTGGACTGCTAATAATCTCCCGTGGGATGGTGGAGTGATCCCCCTTTAGAACATTTACAGGTGGGTCAGTGACAGTGTCAGCAAATGTGCTGGAGACCTCGTGTCCCTTTTGTCTGCTTGCCACCATTCCTGAACTCTAAGTATCATCTCCACTGCAAACAGGGATGATAATAATAATGATAAAAGAATGTTTTAAATATTTTTTTTAATGTTGTCATCAACCTGGAAGTAGCCCTGCAGATGGCACAGGTTTTATATTCACAGTACTTAGTTTGTTTCTTGAAGAGAAAGCTAAAGTCTCTCTGAACCTTGCAGTAAAAATTATACATGACTTGAATAACTTATCAAAACTGGTTATTTTAATGCTCACTAGCCTTCTATTCAAGACTTTAAAAATTATAGTTGAAATAGTTGAACAGAGTTGATACAGTTAAAAATAATGATTTATACTGAAATCTCCAAGAAGAACAAGACCTCTGAGTAAATAATGTTTTTGAATCATAGCAATCATTCTTAAAAAAAAAAATTTACTTGGATATTTTCTATTAAAAAAAATGGAAAATGTGAAAGGTGTTTTCATTTTGGTCCATTTCACAAGTCTGTGCAGTGTGAGAGTATCTCGTATTATTTTTCCATGGTTGTTAGTTCTTTGTGGACTACACCTTTCAAGTTCTCGGTGTTCATGGAATGCAGCATTGAGTTGTCAGAAGAAAAGGCAGAAATACATCCTATTCTTGATGAAACAGCAACATATCCAAATCCTGAGCTTTTCTTGATATCTGGAAGGCCCTTCTGTAGTTTGAAGTCCTGGTAGTGAGAATGGGTGTTCCTTCTGCAGAGAGTGGCTCGGGAATCTAAAAGCACCTGTTTGAAAAGAACACAACTCTTTCTAAACCTCCTCCACTCCTGCATCTTGTATTAGCAAGGAACAAGGGCGAGATGAACTAAAAAATGGATATTCAGAGCTGGGCATGAGTCTTACTAGTGAATTAAAGTCTTTGTTGTGGTGCTGTGGGTGTTTTTAGCAAGACGAGGGCTGTCTGTGGGTTTAGGAAAATGAGTATCTCTAAATGGGAGGTTTGGGTACATGAACTAGTCTGTGTGAGGGCTTTAAAAATATTAAGGTGGGGGAGGCCTCTGCCATGACCATCCCTGAGGAGATGGTCCCAAGAGGCTGATGGGTTTCTTGTTCAGCTCTTTTTTGTCTCATCAGTGCTCTCTGAAAGCTTTGTTCATCTGACTCGGGTGCAGCCATGGGGAAAGCGTGGCTTCGACTTTTCCCAGGAGGAGCTCTATGGTTTGAGGCTTGAGGTCTCTCAAAAAAGAGTTGGTAAAATCAAGCTTTAACAAGAGCTGATTCTTGGAATATAACAGTTTTGCTTGTGCTGCTGCTTCTCTGGGAAGGACCTGCTATTAGTGAGTATGAGGTTTGGTTCCATCTGGCATAGCTGCTGTTCCTTTGTTTAAGTGAGATAAGACAGCACTTCTCTAGTGTATGTTCCTAGTTTTGTTTCTGTATTTATTTGGGTTTTTTGTGGTTTGGTTATTTTTCCCCCCACCTGCAGTGTGTGTGTCAGAATAAGGCAGAATTTCCCTATCTAGTCTGCATCTTTCTGGGTGCTCCATTTGAACCTACTTTTATTGGAATCTAATGTAGTCTTGATATTTCACAGTCTTCTGTAGCTACTAGTGAGGGAAATACCATAATTTTCAGTAACAGGGGGGTTTATATGTAGTTTTTCTGACTCCTGACACTTTCTATAAACAAGATTGTAGCTAGTTATTGTATTTGAGATACATGTCAGTTTTCAGTAATTAGAAAAAAACCCCAAAACAACAACAAAAGAACACAGAATCCAAACCCAAAAAGCCTAATCTGTTTTCCTTGATGAGATGTTGTGGTTTAATACAGAAGCAGAGGCTTGCTGTCTTGCATGCTATATTTGTTTCTAATTCACCTCATCCAGGAAACTGGCAGTAGCTGCTGGGTCCAATTCCGGTTATCTAGATTTTAATGTCGTCCTTGGGGATGTGGTTACTTCTGTGGCTAAATATAACCCATCAGAAGACAAAATGTCCACCTTGTTTCTGGTGGCTCTGGGGGGGCAAGCAGCAAAAGCTGAGCTTTGGTGTAATTAATTGGGGGTGAGCGAGTTCCCGAAGTAAATAAATTTTCATTTTCATTTCATGCCAAAGAAATCATCTGTCTTGTACAGATGAGAGTGGCCCATCCACCCATGGGCTTGCTGAGAGCTGGGGAGAACATGGACCCTCAGAAGTTCTCTATTTCCTCTAAAAGAGCTGACAGCCTCTCACCTTTAATTCCCCCCACCTCCTGTAATGTGCCTTTTCCCTATTCCTGCTGGCAGCGTAAACTTCTTATTTTTTTGCTAAATCTGTCTTGCAACACATGATGGTTGGGTAAGATGCAATTTTGCTTTAATTATGATTAAATTACTTTATGAATTAACCAGAGGATCTCATGGGACTGGAATCTTTTGACACATGAGAAAATTGCCTTTCTTTAACAAGCTGCTTCAAGCATGCAAGGTAATATTAGCATTTTTCAGTTATAGCTTCAGGGGATTAAATAATAAGGGGAAGTATTGTACCTACAATTATATGATGTGTGTGTGTGTGTTAAAGTCTTAAAGACAAGTAGACACGGAAGGAATTAGCTGAACTGCTGAACCTGTGACATTGTGCAGTAAGTGTGAGTAGGGATTTTGTTTTCTATATAAAATGGCTTTTTAAGAAAACATGTGGGTATCTGAAGAATTTTATGTTGTAGACTTGCAAAGGTTGGTTGAACTGCGAGCATATTCAGCAAAAAAAGCCTCCTGAACTAGATACACCTGTTTCACCTTAAGGGTAATGAACTCAATGCAACTTTACAGGCAAATGAACTCAATGCAACTTTAAAGAGAGCGAATGGTAATTTTCCTATGTATTACTTTGTTTTACTTGATTTATTGGAGGTAGCAAATGGGCTAAAACCAGGAATAGAATGTTGAAGATGTATTGCACAATTAACCTTCTTGTGAAGTACATGTAAAAAATAGTGCATGCTGTCCTTACAGGTCTGTGAATAACCTGTGATGCATGTGATGTCTCCAAACTCATATTCTTCTGTTTTAATGCCTCTGAGTGCACACTTAAAAGCATTTATTTAAATATATACTATGTGTGATGAGTTGAAATTGTTCAAGGTGCTGCAGAAATTGAAGGTGAGAATTTATTTTTTTTGAAATGAGGGTAAGGAAACAGTACAACAGCTTGTGTCAAATTGAGAAGGAATGGGACAAGCTAAGTTGTGTGACCTCTGCATATGTTGTATTCAGCATGGACTTGCACCTGCATGACCCTGCTTGGTTTCAGAGGGTTGCCGCTGCCTTGTGGTATCACATCCAATGAAGTGGAAAATTGACAATAAGGGATTTAAGCTATTGTTGTCATTGCCCCAGCTGTTTGGTTGTTGTTTTGATGACAGGATTCATTCATGTTCTACACAAATCCATAAGGTAACAGTAATTGGTGGGACTCAGAAGTTGGGGGGGTGTTTATACAGGGATAGGGAACCATATGACAAAGAAAAATTGTTTAAGCACTGCAGCAGTTCAGTTTGAAAAAGAAGGTGTGTGCATAATACATGATAGATTAATTAATGTGCACCACTAGAGAAGGCAAATTACTTGACTTGAAAACAGTCAATGACAGAAACCCAGCACCTTCATCTCTAGTTGTATTTGAGGCAAAACTGTGCCTGTGCAGTAACAACCACAAGCAATGCTGGTGTGCAAGTGCTCTCAGTAGGGCAGGAATTTTTTAACCTGCATTTGTCATGTCTTGCTTTAATCTAAAATTAAATACATATTAGCCATTACAACTACTATTACTGCTATTGTACTGTGATATAACTAGCCTGTCTACATTCACAGCCCAAAGACTAAATGAGGTTGGTAATTTTAAATCTAAAGCTGTTCTGTGCTGACAGAATAATACAGTAGGTAATACCGAGAAGATAAACAGCACAAATTACAACCTTATGCAGGCAAGATCAGATCAGTGTTGACAGTCTCTTGATTGCATGTTGCTGAATGTTATCAGAGAATTTGAGAAATCGTTCAGAAGAAAGCCATGTTGTCTGATTATTGTTTTGTTTTTTATGGTAACTGTAGAGATTATTGAGAGGGTTCATATGGAGGAAGAACAAACCCCTCTACTATGGTTGTGTGCTTCTTGTTCAAATCTTTTCTTTATGGGTTTGAATTTCCTTCCATTTTTTAGTTGACACTGAAGATTCTCTTGATGCTGAAGGGAGCTTTGTGCTGCGTACAGATTCAACCCAAGGCCCCGGAAGTTTGCAATCAAACAAGTAAATTATTTGTCACCTTGGATAAATATTAGCTCTGACAAATTAAAAACGCATTTTTCTGGTGTGCATTGCACTCTATCTCACAAAATGGTAATTGTTCTTGCAGTTATTGCTCTTGCTTGTAGTGAGGCATCTGTTTCTTGTCTAATTGCTAGCATTCAAATCCCAGTCAGTTTAAAATAACTTTTTAAAATAACTTTTTCAAGATAGCATATCCAAGGCATCACAGACATTCCCGATTCACACCTCTGGCGTTGCATTTTTATGCAAATTCATGAAAAAACCCCAAACCAAAACAAAAACCCGCCACGAACAAAAAGGAGTGATTTGGTGTAGGTTGGTTGTGTCTTGTGCTGTAATCAAAGGCAATAAGAAGAAATCCTTGTGTTGGATCTGCCTTTCACCATCAGTGTCTGTTCATCCTCTGAGCCTGGCTGTAAATCATTGAGCCTGGAATCCACCACTGCCTCTTGCATAGTCACTTGAAGTTGAAACTGTGTTAAATGACTCTTACACTCTGACATGGCCTTGCATGAGTTAAGAGTGACTATTTTTATTTTTTCCCCTTTGACAGTTAATCTCTTTATTTTTTTCGAGCTGGAATAATCATCTTTCTTCGTACTTGTCCCCTGCAGCAGGGTCCTGCTGCTTTGCTTCTCCATGTCCCTTGGCTGTTGTTTTAAAAATCCTCTTTAGGGTTTCAAGACTCCATAGAACCAGTTGGGAGCTGTATCTTTTCACAGTCCTCCTTGAAGAGTGAATTCTCTCACCTGCTGAGAGGATAACGATGATAAAAACACAGAGGCGCCAATTTTCCTGGATTCTCTGGAATTGGCATGGGGATTTTTAAACTTTCGTTGCTGCTATCATCTTTTCCCTCATCTCCCATCAATAAAACACGAAAATGCAAAACATAAATAAAAATAAAAAAATCCCCATTAGGAGAGCTGAAAAAAATTTCAAATACCCAGATGAGAAACACGAGAGCTGCAGGAGGTGGGGGTGTCCAGAATGGGTTTGTTCATGTCTTTATCTAGAGCTTTTCCAGTGATACTGCACCAGCTGTAGTGAAACTGCCCATCAGGCTTATCTCCAGGGACAGAGGATCATGTTTAGAGGTAGTTCCTACACATCTTTTGGGGGACGTGCTGTGGTCTCTGCACCTTGACTGCAGCCTTGCTTGCTGTGAGCCCTTTGGGTTGCTGTTTATCAGCAGCAGTGCTGATGCTCTAGCTTTATCCTCATGCCTGCCATGGGCTCCTGTTCACACTCCCCCGCTTCTTTTGTGTGAGTACAAGGCCAGGTCTAATCCCTGATACTGTTGTGTTTATTCATTAAGTGCCCCGGATCAGTTCTGGTCTAGCTCTGGCTGTTTCCCTGGAAGGGGCGGGCAGAGCAGGATGCTCTTGCTTAAAAGGAAAATGCTTTCAAAACACCCCATAGCGCATAGGTGCTCTCAGTTTGGGTGCCTCTGAGTGATACACACTCAGAACTTCTAGCTGTTACAGACCCTTTACCCTCCCTGAACTGTCCTTTTTAATGTTTTTGTGCTAGTTCATGAAACCCTTTAAGTTGTCAATAGTAATTTCACAGTTGAGGGGGGAAAAAAAGAAATTGAGGGATAAGACTTCAGGTGCATGTTAAAAAACCTGAACAGCTCTCATTTGGAGTTATGTGGGAAACCTGAAACAGCTCTTCACAATTTCATGTGCAACATCCAACGGCACATGGGGTGTTACCTAATGGGGGTCTCTGCAGCTGCCATGACCCCTGGTAGTGGCCAACACGAACCTTCAGCAGATTTTGTTCCTCCCTCCCTCTCTACTGCTTTATCCAGTAGTGTTTATGCACCTCAGCAGAGAAGTCTCAAGAATGTGGTGAGCACGTTCCTGAGTGAAGGGTTGATCAAGATGTGATTTAATTGTAACAGGAGTAGTACTTGGTTTTGATCTGAATAAAATGGGGAGAGTTCTCTCTTCAGCTGCATGCTATGTAATGGTAGCTTATGCAAGAGTTTCAGTGTTTGTGTCTGCCCTAAAGGAAGTTAAGGAATAAAAATGAGATGTGACGGATATTAGCGCTCTGAAGATGAAACAGAAGATGTCTTATTGCCAACAGGAAAGCCATGAGCCAGTGGTAGCTGTAAATACTTCTATCCAAAGTTTAGTGGTTGCTGCTGCTGAGCTCTGTTGACTTCATATCGGGTCAAAGGGGATAAATCACTGCTTGTGAGGCAATTATTTGTATGGCTGTTAAGTGTGCAGGCTGGCTGCTAAGTCTGTGGATGGCGTGATGTGAGGAAGCACTAGGAACCTTTCCCTGCTAACGTGTGTTTCCAAATGCCACGGCTATTGCCTCACTTGGCAAACAGCCGCTTGAAATCGGTGCTGGACAACTCTGAGGTGTCAGATGGGACATGGCTTACCTTTTTTTATTCTTCTTCCAACAGTTTCTTATTTTTCTGGAAGGAACTGTGAAATTTCATATATACTCTAAATGCACATAAACTTTAAAGTAACCTTCCTTACCCTCAAAACATTTTTCCCTGGGTCAATTCATCCAGTTTGCTGTTTCAGCCACATGGTGCAGAAAACAGAAAGATGTGAGGGTAGCAACAAATACATCACTGTGTTTGCAAGGCCAGGCTGCTTCCTTTGGTGGCTATGCCAGCTTTTGCTGCCTTAGATTTATAGGAATAGGTGGCAATACTTAAACAGCTTGTTGTTTGTGTTGTGCTGAAACTGGGCTGTTTTCTAGGAGATGCAGCTTTGAAGTTGCATAAAGAATTTTTGAAATTTCTGTATGAAGAAACCAGGAGCACCGCTTAGGTTAATTCAGACATTTTTGAAATGGGTCCTGGCGCTGTGAAAGGCATAATTTTTGGTGTGGGTATTAATGAGAGCATTTTTATAGTAATTCCATGTGGGAGATCAATGGTAAAAGAGGTGTGGACTATAGCATGATGTATAAAACTGCCTGCAGAATTGTTCCTTGCCTGTAGTATTTGCAACAGAATTGGCTCGTGTCAGAGAAGTGTTTGGTTGTTGTGTTCCCAGAACACTTTCCAGTATTTCACAAATTAGCAGAGTTTTTAGTGACAGTGGTGTCTTGGTTTCTGGTGGTTGGGGAAAGACGGCTTCAAGTTTCTGTCCTAGCACCTAATAATCTGTGTATTTCCTCTTTAGACTGAGTTTGAACTGTCCAGCAAAGCACAACTTGTATTTTTAAACTCTCTACTATCACTGCCAAGTAATGACTCATGTGCTATTTTACCTGTGCCTAAAGGAACTCTTTCCTCTTTGGGTTAATTACTGAATGAGATTAATTATGCTGATTAGACACCAGCCTTGATTCATGTAACTCATCACTACCGTCATAGATGTTCGGAATGGGATGATTAAACCCTTTCCCAAACTCAGATCTTGCAGCACCAGTGACTATCCCAGTTAAAAACTGCCTGGAACAAAACATATGGTGTAGAAAAGCATAATATGCATAAGCCTCGTGTATTTCTTGTCCAAGCTGTGTGTCTCCGATCACAACTTCTCTCAATAAAACCAGTTTAATCAAATTGCTTCCTTCCTACCGGGTTGTGGTTGTGGTGGTTGGTCCTGGTCAGGTGTTGATGTTTCTGTGCCTATGCTGGTTTTGAATCCCTCTGCAAGAATGACACCCACAAGCCCACTGGGACAAACAAGCTTTTAATTTTTTTTTTGTTCGTTTTTCTTCCCCAAAGTCTTTTTCAGTGTAAGTGAAGACTCTTAAAAACCAGTCCCTGAATTTCCAAGGAGAAGTCTCCAAGGCACGGCAGAGCCCGTGCTGCTGTTGTGGCTGGCACGGGTGCAGGACTGCTGCTCTGTCCGGCTGCTGGGCTGGCTGCCACCCCCCTGGTGTGGGCACAAGCCACCCTTTGGGGACACACAGAGAACTGCTCTTTGTTCTCAGCCTGTCTGCGTGAACGCTGATGTTCAGAGGATGGGAGGAGCAGGAATGAGCAGCTGAGGGTTTCTCTAGCACCCTTGGTGTACTTTGTGCCAGAAAAAGCATCGCCGATGCCAGGTTTTTGAAAACAATGTTTCGTAGCATGTGTGTATCTCAGTATTTCTGTATTTTCAAGGCCACTACATGATACTGTAATGTTATTTAAAAAAAAGAAAGCAACAAAGCCAACAACAACCAAACAAAAAGACCTCAACTCGCACACCAGTGAAGCATCCGGAGGTCTTTCTGTTTGCATTTCGAAACTGTGAATCACAGGAGTCCTGTGTGCACGTTCAGGGTATGAGCTTGGTAACAGCAGGCTCCTAGCTCTGCCCTGGGGTGAAATCTGGTGTCTTCTCAGGGTTTATTTAAAAAAAAAAAATTGTCAAGCTTCTAAATATGGCAGGAGTTGCATCTAAAATGAGGAGACTCAATGCTGAAGTAACCAAATAGGAAATCAGGCATATTACTTAAGGTTTCGAGTGGATTCTCTTCCTGTCCTTGGAAAAGTTTCTTCTACACCTAAAAATCCTTTGCTAAAAAGGAAAACCAAGATACGTTTCAAAAACTTTATATCAAGGTTTACATATGTAATATCTAATCCGGATTCAGGTTATGTTATAAAGTTTCAGGATCTAAACCACTTTATGAAGAAAGCAGGGAGAAACTGTGAAATAGCCATACTTGTACAGATGAACAGATTTCCAAAGTGCAGTTTGGTAACTGCTTTGTTTGGTTTTCTTCAGCTTGCATGGAGACTTTATTTACTCCAATTCCTGCCTGCTCATCTGTTTCAGCCTCTTGCTCAATTACATTGTGATAGTCTCATATCTTGTCATCTTACCCTCATTTTAAAAGTCTGCAGGAATGGAGCCCCAACAAAAGCTACCTTGAAATAAGAGAGTTCTGTGTGTTTCTCCTAATTATTCACAGTAAAGCATATGCCAGATTTCTGTGGGTGAATGTGCCAGACAGGCACAGACTGTTGTTATTTGCGCACGGGATCGTGTCGGGGTGTAGCCGGCTCCGTGACTGCTGATGTGCTGCTTGTCCAAGAAAGGTTACTCTTCCCTTTGTGGCTGTGCCTGGATGCACTAGGAAGGGTAACGAATCCAGCTTGGATTATGTGCATTTCTCTAAATTAATATCCTTTAAATTCAGATAATGAACGGTAGCTGTAGATGGGTGAAGGAGATCTGGGGGAATGGTTTAAGCTTGGCGTGTGGGCATAAATACTGGATAGTGGGAAGAAGTGGGAGACTTTTCTGTTCAGAAAATAACACCTGCTTGTGGGGACAACTTTAGGAACTGCTGAGAACACAGATGTCACAGCTCTTCTTGGAGGTTTTGGGTAGGTATTTCCCAGCTCTGAAAAGAGAAGCTAAAACTGCTCACTCTGTTCCGCAGATGTAAGATATAAGTTATGTTTATGTTCTTTAAGATGGTGCAGCAGTGTGTGTCTCCATTTACTTCAAGTGTGTGATTTGGGTGGTAAGTTACATTTATTTCTCTAGTTTTACATTTTGATTTCCTTTTTTCCCCCCTCTCATGTTCCTCTCTCTAAGATCTCCTCTAAAACTGAGGTTTCACTGCTGTGTGGTGGACCAGTGTTTTTACTTCAGTCGATAACAGTCTAGTGCTTTTGCAGTTCTTAGTCTCTTGCTATTCAAGCCCACAAAGCAGAGGAACAGCAAAAAGCATCCACGTGGCCTGGTGCCAAAGGCTGGTGTCCAAAGATTGGCATCCTCGCTCGGGAACACATGGAGCAGGAGCTCGTTTGTTCCCCTGCCATGGGAGACGCTGCCAGGAGAGCAGCGGTACCGTGGCTGGCAAAAGCCAATTTACCAGTTGAGGGCAGCTACGAGGGCTGGAGCAGAGGTGGTGTTGGGAGCAGAGGATCAATATCCACGTGCACCATATGCTGTGGTTCAGCTGCGAGGAGGAGTGAGAGAAAGTATTGATTAGGAGGGGTTACCTTTGGTAGGGATAGCCTTGGATGCAGTAGACTCTGTAGCACTTGAAGACTGATGCAAAATATTTGCTTTGTCTTTAAAAAAACTCCCAAAAACCCAGCAATGAGTTTTTTTGGGTTTTCAGTGTTGCTTTCAGTATGAGCATGGCTTCAAGGCTGGTAGTTTTCCTTAATATTTGTAGGGAACTTATTACCTGACAACTTACACGCTGGTCAAATACAATTTATTATTATGTTCTGATGGTTTATTTATTAAGAGGAAAAGAGTAAAGGAAATAGTCACCTGCAGTCCTTCAAAAAACAAACCACCAACTCTGTAGCAGTAATAACTAATGTCCTGTGAAGCTGCTGTGCAATAATCCAAAGCATCCCATTAAACAATCACTGCTGGTACTTACAGTAACAATTCTGAGCCCTTGCCTGTGAGGAGGTAGTTGCTCACTGACACATGTGAATGATGTAGACCTTGGAGCTGCAGTGATCCAAAATGGGTTTGTTTGTGGGTTTTTTCTTCCTGATTTGGAGGCAGTAATGTATTCTGTATTGAATTGTTTTGTTTTGTGATCAGGATGCTTTCGGTAGAGTTCAAAAGGTAGAAACAGATGATGAGTCACTGAAGACAAGTTTTTACAAGATTGATTAATCAAGACTCAGCAGTGTAGAAGAGCACAAAGAATGAGTGTTAATATTATATACAACAAAAGGAAGGGCAAATAAGATGATTGCTCTTAACAGTAAACAGGGTTTCTGCATATTCATTATGTCCTTTTTGCCTTCTGCTGTGCTTTGGAAATGATGCAGCTGTGTACATGGATCATGCCTAATTCTGTGATAAGCTAATCCTGGTAGCTTGATATTAATCCAAGAATGGAGCACGTTTGTTTTTAAGACACCAAAGCATTTTTTAAAAATGGAAAATAGGTATTTTAGATTCCTAGGATAATGAATTATCTTTTAGGGTCAATGCTTATAGGTGTGAAAGATAGTCCAGCTCAAGAACAGAGTATTTCTGTTATTTCTCTGTCCCCTCATTATTTTGCTTTTTTTCTTCAGCTCTTAACTCCTTCCTCCTCTCATTTACTTTGCTATAAATCAAGAGCAGGTCTTTTGAATTTGGCAGACTGAGGCTGGTATAAGACTTGTGTAGGCAACGTTTTAATCAGGGTAGGATGTGTTGCCTCTAATGGGAGCCCTGATAGCCATAGGGGAGGAGCAGCTGGGACCTCGGGGAGTCTGGTGGCCTGTTCTCCTGCCAGCGGAGAAATTTATCTGGCAGCTCCAAATCTGCTTATTGGAAGTGACTGTGAAAGAGGGTAAAGGAGAGTGATGTGCAGGCTGGGTGCGTTTTCAAAAGTCTGTGTTAAATTTTTCCTCTCTCATGTCAAATAATTCCTTATTTTCCTTTAACACCTAAAATGCTGGATTTTGCAAGAGTACTGAGCCATACTTGAGATGTACAGTAACTGATGATTTGGAACAAGGACTGGTAGCAAGGGCTGAGACTTCAGGATCCTTGGAGCTGGACACTGAGTGGCACTACTGGGGCTGGTCAGGAGAAGTGCTGCCCTGAAACACTGTGAAGGCACTAAGGGGACCAGCTCCTCTTCTCTGTTTGTGACACAAGAGCCAAAGAAGAAATGTGCTGTAAGATTCTGTTAAACTCCCTAAAAATAATGGCTGTGTTTTTTCTGCATCTTCTCTCTAACTCCAGCTCTAAATCCCACCTGTGCACATATTCCTGCTGCTTCAGCACCTGATTTCATACATGGATAATTCTGTGCCTTCTCCCTTCTCTTCCACTCCATTTCTGCAGTAGCTGCATGTCTGTCCTAGAGCACATCTTGCCCTTACTCTTTCACTGCCTTTGTCTTCTCATCCTTACACCCCAGATTCCTGCACTTAGAGCTCCTTTTCCCACACATGTCCTTACTCCACCCTCTCCTGCTTCCCTCCTCCCGCTGGCAGAAGTGGCATCTCCTAGCCCTGTAACTTCAGGAAAGCTATGAGAAGGCTGTTCTGGGAATGATGTTTTTTGTCTTCATTGCGTTGTAGTGCAGAGGATGCAAACTTCCACTTCAGTTGTGGAGGAAACCATTTCCAGTCCTTTTGGTTGGAGCTGCGCAGCAGAAGGTTTGTGTCCGTGGCCAGGAGCAGACCAGGGGCTGGATGGAGCCCTGGCTGGCAGCATCACCTGTCTTGGGTCCTCCAGCGCTGAAGTGTGAGAGCCGCTACCTTCAGCAAGAGAAGTGTGATGCTGCAGTTGCTTCTTTCAACCTCACTCTTTACGGTTGTAGCTGAAATAATTAAGGACACCTTGTGTGTGCTTTGTCTGACTCGATGAAAAGGCGACCGATCTTGCATGTTTTCTTCTGTGTTTTGTTCCGGCGATCTTGTGTTCAACTTTGAACTTCCAAAAAGTTCAAATGCTCCACTGAGCATGGGCGTTGCCTTTGGCTTTCTAACTGCGTGCTTAAGGGCACGCTTTGCGTATATGGGTTGTTCTGGCTCTTGATTTGGAACACTGAGACCCAAAGCCATTTCTGCTGGTTTAGAAAATAGTTTGGCCTCTTCAAAAAGACCCTCTATTAAAAGCTTAGTTAGATACTTTCTTGTAGTCCCCTTCCACTTAGCTTTGTGAGCTTTGTATGGAGTTTGCTGCTCTGCTGATATGAGATCCACCTATTCAGGGGGTCTCAAACCCAGCTGGTCTTTAGGTGAAGTGATGAAGATACCAGGTATAAGACCCCTCTTAATACCAAAGAGGGCAGTTGATCCTTCTTCTCTTCAACCACTCGATCCCATAGTTCTCCTTGCCCCACAGCTAGAACCCACAGGCTGTTACAATCCTTGTGCGTAACCTTCAGCTGTGTAAGAGTCAGCTCTTAGCTGTATTTTTAAAATACAGCTGAACTGACCTGCTGGCAGCTGCTGACAAAAATGTTGGAGATTATCTTCTCCCCCTGGCTAGAGACTCCTCCATGAGGGTTTTTTCCTCTTGAGTGAAAACCTGAAACCTCATTTAGTTTCTTAGGATTGGCTACTCCGATGTCAGGTGAATGCCTGTGCTGGCAGAGGGGAGGGTGTGGAGCTGTGGCCAGGGTTATGGGAACAGCATCACCTCTTCTCTTTGTTGATATGGGAATTTGGTTTCCTGTGTCTTTAACCAGCTGCCTGAGTTTGACAGTGCAGGACAGTGGTTGGCTTGTTTGTTTTCCCCTTTGAGATCTGGCCCCTTCCAGAGTTGCCTTGTGAGAGCATTAAGGGTAGGTGCTTTTGTCCTGTAGCCTTCCTTGCACCCAGGGCAGGGGATAGATGTGGAGATTTTTCATTCTGTGGTTGCCTTGCTGTTCTTTGAGGCGTTTGTGACAGAGCATGTGCGTGAAATTAGGAAGAATTCAGAATCTGTACATATGCAAATTCCCTCAATCACTTATGTGTGATTTTATTGTTTTAGCCTTGTGATCTCATGGCTAAAAATCCCATTCTCTCCAGTCAGTATCATTTGTTTTCTCCATGTCAAATGCCACTTACGTGTGGCAGAAGGCCACTAATGCAAGTTAGATGTACTGAACCTGTGAAGAGATAGTATTTCAGGCAAAGCAGCTTACAATTTATTGGCTTTGTTCTTTCTAGAAACCTTATTATTATATCTCTCCAGAGCTGTCGAGGAGAAGGTGAAAGATTCTGTGCAGCTTCCAGGAGCGTGGTCGTGCTGAGAGCAGATGGTCCATTCTTGGAAGCCATCCCAAACGATGGATTACTCATCTGATGCAGAATGATGCACCAGAAAATTGCAGGTGCACTGGGGCTGCTCTTTGACTCCTTTAAAGCTTTGATTCTTTTAAATTTCTGCTTTTACTTGTCTGCCTGGTTTGTTGCTCAAAAACCCTTCAGTAAAAAAAGCTCAGCCAGAACCATAAAGTCACTTAGAATTTAAAAGGGGAACTAGTATAATGCATCTGAATTGAGGGTAGACTTTGGAAGTGTGGTTTCTTGTATTGTGAGGTTTAAAACAAAAACAAACAAAAAAAATCAGTTTTCATTAGACTTTCCAGTGGGAAAGATGGAGCCCAGTAGTACAACAGAATGCTTTTGCACTTGTCAGTAGTATCACTTACTAATATTTCACCTACTCAAACCTGCCATCGGGTTCACTTCTTATGCCTGCGTTGTTTCGTGTTTCCGTGTGATCCTCGCTTTTAAGCCATGTTAGCAGTAAAAATGTGTTTGAATTCATGTGATACAGGATTAAGGCATAAAAAAAACAAGTCATAAGAAGCTGAGAAGTTGATTATTATCCGTTGTAAATGTATTCAGTGAACCAACCATTTTGGAAGCTGGTGGCTCAGGGTGTTGCAGTAACTAATCTGGCAGCAGTGTTTCTAGGTAAGTCCCTGACTGATGCTGAAGGATAGCTATTATTTTTTCCTTCCTGTCTATTGCTCTGATTTTTCACGTTGTTTCTCAGTATTTTCTTCTCTGCAGACGGCCCCAACCTGCTGCTCACTGCAGCTGCAGTAAACATCCACTCGTCCACCCCAGAGAGCTCCCTTTGTCTGCTGTTCCAGTGTCACTAAATTATGTAAATGGATTTTTTTTAGCCAGGTCAGAATTATTTCTCCAGAATATACTGAGTTTTCCCTAGCTAGAAAGGCAGGAGTCTGGAGCAGGTTTTTATGAAAATCTGATGAAGTCACCTAGGCAGTGGAAGAAGCAGCTGCATAAGTCCATATTCTCCAAAGTCCAGCCTTTGCTATGCTGTGGTTGATTGTGCTGCTCGAAGCACTCTGGAGCTGTTGAACAAGGGTGATGTTCTCCTTAATGTGCTGGGCAGTGGATGGGAGTAGGGACCTGGGCCCTCTTTAAACGCCCTGGGCTGTCTCAGCCCCTGTCTCTCAGTGCACCGTGGTGTGAGGGGAATAGCTGTCAGTCAGGTTTTGGTCCTTCCTTCACACCTGCCTGCTAAAAATGTTTTAATTTTACACATCAAAGGTATGAAAAAGAGTCACGGTGGCCTGGAATTGTTCGGCCTTGGTTTTCTTTCCTTGTTTCCCCATTCATTTAATGGCTGTAATCTTCTTCGTCTTTGGAGACTTTTAAACAGGAGATTTCCCTGGCTTTCCTGAAAACATCTAATTTTCCCAGGAGCAAGGCACTTGAATGTTTTTTGCTGATGTTGGGGTGATGAAGACTTTGTTGTACCTGCACAAACACAAGAAAATGGGCTTCATTTTACTTTCATTTACCCCAATTTAACTCCATTAGCTACAAGGGAATCGATTCTTTCTTCGCTCTTCTTCTGTCAGAAAGAGATTTAACTGCACTGTTTTTAATCTGGTGAGAATTTAACTCTTTGGGGCAATATATTAACACCACTGTTATATTTAAGACCCAAGAGCAGAACTGATTGAAATGAGTTAATTATCTGTAAATTTTCACAAACACTTTTTAAAATGAGCTGTAATATTACTTGAAACTGTACCTTTGTGTTAATCTGAACCATTCTTTTTGATATACTTCATGAGAGGTTGAGGCGTGTGTGTTAATATGTTGTATGCATATATTTTAAAATTCTATACGTGAAGAAATTTTCCAGTCTCTTACAGTTCTTGCTGTTAGTATCTTGGTTGGTTGATCACAATAGAGAGGAATTATTCTCATTTAATTGAGTTCCTAAGTATAGTACCAGTTTTTGAAATCATAAAGTTGATTTCTTGGAAGAACAGTTCGCTGCTAACAGACCAGTAATAAAATGAGTCATGACAACAGAGCATCCTGGAACCTACAATGGGATTTGTGTTGCAGTGCCTTCACTCACTTAAACCTAAAATAATTTAAAGTCCTGCTAATTGACAGGAGGTAGGGTGCTGCAGAAGTAATCTGGGATGTACCTTAATAGCCACTCTTGAATCATCAGTTCAAATGTCATAAACGGAAGCATGTATTTGAACAAACATTAAAATAACACAGATTTTGAAAAATTGGATCTTTATTAGAAATTTTCCTTTATTTGCATCTTTGTTATGTGCCTTCTTAATTACTCATCCAGAAATCATTGTATTTTAATCAATCACATGCTTATGCCTTTGGTAGGAATGAAGGATGGTGAGGCCATGAGTATTTTTCAGGAGTAGGGTTCGAAGAAATGTTGTCGCTCGTGTTTGGATCTGTACCATATGAAATTACACATATTGCTTGAGGTTATGGTACGCTGTGTTCATACCGTGCTAGATGCAGAGTAAAAAAAGCTGCAGGAGGATCAGAGGAAAGCAAAGCTGTGCTAAGACCCAGAGGTGCAGTTCACTCACTGGTGTGAGTTACTGGAGGCATGGCTTGCTGTCTGCCAGAGCACTCCTGCCCCTTTTGCAAACCTGATCAAAGAGTTTTACCTTTCCCTTTTTGATCTTTAGTGACTTTAAAGTAAGTCAGATCGATTATGTAGCCAGTTTTCTGCAGTTAATTTCCAGTTCTTTCATTAGTTGGGTGACAAAGGTGATCTGACTCAGGGACTGGGGTGCCTATGATCCCTACAGAGGGAGTGGTGATGGTGTAGCTAACTTTGAGGAAAGGCAAAAGTGGTATTAGCACGGTATTATGTTGTCTTAAACTCTTCTCAGCAACTTCTGCAAGTTAAATCCCCTTCCTTGCTGTCCCAGTGCAGAAAAAGAAGAGAAAATAACTGGTGTTATTCTCTCTGTTGACGGGCACAAGCTGCAGAGTGTGTAAAGGGACTGACTAGGTGAGGTTTAGGATGGGTGTGAGAGGGAGAGGAGAGGATGTGAGAGGATTCTGCAGGTGATGGAGAGATTGGGGGAATTTCTGAGATTGGCTCAGTTGGTCAGAGCATGGTGCTAAGTAATGCTGGGGATGCAGGTTGGACCCTCGGATGGGCCACTCACTGCAGAGCTGGACTCAGTGATCCTTCTGGGTCCCTTCCAACCCAGAATATTTTGTGATTCTCTAAACTCTAGAAGCTGAGGTCATCCATCCTGGGCAGGGGGGAAGAACCCCATTTGGTGTTCCAGTTGAACTAAGAAATTTGGTTAAATTTTTGTCGCTCGTAATAATCAATACTTTTAATTTAGCATCTCCTGATAGTTCAGATAGGAAGTGTGTTGGTGTTATCCCCAAACTGTGGATAAACTAAAACCCATTCTTGGTAACTTAGAAATTTTCCCTATAAATTATTCATCCAGATTGTGTGAGCACAAAAAGTCATCCAAATAATTAATTCCCTTTGTTCAGGTTGGTTTACTCATCACCATATTTTAATGACATTAGAAGTGTTGTTTCTTCATGTTTTTCATTTATTCCAACTGATGTAAGTGCAAAGAAAATTAGTAGTATTTTCTGTTTCCTCTTACGGATTTGTAGTTGTTTGGTGTACAGCTGGGCTTTTATTTAAAAAAGTCAACAACCAAGATGAAAAGATCAGAAATATCAGACTTTATGAAACCTATGTTCCAAGCTGCTTTTGAATCAGTTTAGATGTGAGGAGACAATTACATTAAAATACTACCCAAAATTTAGGCCTTCTGTTTTTCAATTGTAAAACAAACAAAAAAGATGAAGTCTTTGAATGTTGCCACCCATATTCCTGCAAGATAACTTAGTGAAGGATTGAGGAACTATCAAAAGCAAACTGGAAAAGCAGAATGCATTCTGTGCAAAACAGTCTCGTGCCTGGACTTTTTGATCCATAAACTGGGCTCAGTGCCCTGCTACTGACATTGGCTTGTTCTTGGAGTTTTTTTTTTTGCCTTCTCATTGTTAAACCCAGAAGATCTGTTTCCTTTCATGCTGGAGTGAAAGAGAGAATGTGACAGCTGAACTGTTGTGAAAAAACGAGATGGGAAAACAGATAGGATGTATATAAATGTATGATTTCACTTCAGGGAGCAAATGTCACTTACATCTCTACTCGAGTTAGTTACAGAAACTAATATATATTAATGTAAGGCTGCTGCCCGTTGAAAGAAATGTTATTATGGGGCAGGTTTGGACATGTGTGTGTCTGGAATCCTTAATGCACGCACAGCAGATAGCAAACCCAGCGTTTTCCAGGACACACTTTGGAGGATGTGCAAGGGCAGGGTGGTGCCTGTCTGTTCCCCTGGTGGCTGTAAGGCAAGAGTGGGACCCTGCTCCTCTGCAAACGCAGCTGAGAGCCCCCCATCTTCTCCAGCTTCCCTGCAGCACCCCCTCAGGGCTCCTCAACCCCGGGAGCTGCAGCAGTCTGCCTCTTCTGGCACATCTCTTGGCAGATCACTATCTCGGAGTCCGAGGACAAGATCTGCGTGTAGACGGGTGAAGTGTTTAGTATTCAAGGAGGCACTACGTGAAGCTTCTGGCTCTTCTGAAGCACTGATAAATCTGCAGTGGGGAAGGTGGGACTGAGGGGGTATCTCTTTTACATGGTAATAAAGTCAAAAGTTTTGGTATTGACGAGATTCAGCTGTGTTTACTGTCCTTTTCAAGTGCTATGCAGAACAGATCAGTGACATCAGCAGTACTGGCTGAGATTTTTGTCAGTCTTTATTCTCTATGATGACATGCACTGCAGTCAAAAACACACACAAAATACTGAATTTTTCTAAACTTGAAAATAAATTTTGTGGCACATTCTTCAGTCCAAGGTAATGTGGACTCTTCAGCATCCAAACTTGTGGTTTTTCTTTTTTTCCTTTTTCTTAGATGCAAGCAGCAGCATCACTGGGAGCTACTTCCTTTTTTTCATGTACTGAATGTGCTTCTCTTGTCAGACCAGCAATTCTCATTCCGCTGTAATAGCATCTTTAAAAATGAGATTATTAACTGAGATAATAACACTGGTGACCAAGAAAGGGGGAAGGAGGATTTTGTTCGAGTTAGAAAGAACTGGTTTTAACTATAGTCAAATGTACATTGTCAGGAAATTTTTGTATTCAACCCAGTAGTGATTGTGAAGGTTATTTTAAATTCAACAGCAAGTCGACACTGATAGTCAAATCTCTGAATAAGTTGGAAGGAAGTCAGAGATATTGTGCTTGCTGATTATTTTAAACTCATTCATAAATAAAACCTAATACTTCCTTTCAGCTATGCTATTTACATCCCCTCTGTTGGGTATAATTTAAAATCGCCAAATCCCTCCCTGAGCCTAAGTGAGCTCTTGTCTTTGTAACGTGCTAAAATAGCCAGCCCTAATATTTTTTAGGGCTGTTACTCCTAATGGATGTGGACTTTACATTATTTCCTTCCGTGGCCAAGTGTGTTTCCATTTGTGTAAAACAACTGCATTGTTATATGGCTCAGTTGTTTCCATGTCCTAAGTGGAAGAGGAATAATAATAATAAAAAAGTGTCAGTTTTAATCAATATCATCAGATGTTATGGGAATTGAATTCTACCTTGCTGCTAATATATTAGGTACATTCTGCTTTATCTTCTTTTGCAGAATTGATTTGCCACTGTTCAGTTCCCTTGGCCGTTGTCATGCAAATTGTGCCATTTCTCCCCCATTGACTGCACAAACTGAGATTAGACTTGAAAATCGAGTCTCACTGACCAGCTGCTGCGATATTTTTCATTTGATTTCTCCTTCCTTGCCTTCGCAGTCCCCTTTCCCTTGCGCTCCCCACCTTGGCTGGCGAGGCGCTGATAATGCCGTCCCTGGGGAGCGGGGTGGGAATTGCTTGCCTGCAGCTGGGACTGAAGCCTGTGAGCAAGCCTGGGATGTGCTGCTCTTTTCAAGCAGCTCTTTCTCATGGCCCTCAGAAGTTTGAGGGAAGAAGGGAAAGAGAAAGTGTGAATTTTTTCGCACATTTAATGGGTGTAGAGGATAGGTGGTCCAGGCGGTGAGCGGTGGGTTCTGTTTCATCTCTGCCCACGGGTATGGAGTGAGGGCTTGGAGAAGAACTTGCTGTCTGCCCTGGATGACCTGGCACGTCAAGAGGATCTTTTAAATCAGATATAAATTGGAGTTGTGGATGCTCCATCCCTGGAACTGTTCAAGGCCACTCCAGGGGCTTGGAGCAACCTGGTGGAAGGTGTCCCTGCCCATGGCAGGGGGTTGGAACGAGATGACCTCCGAGGTCCCTTCCAACCCAAACCACTCTTGAGTCCAATTTAAGACAGGGATAGCGGAATGTAAAATAAGTATCAGAGCAGGGTCTGTGCTTATAAGCTGTATTGTATTTTGTCTGCTTTGTCAGAGTGCTGATGGCAGTGGTTAATATCAGGGTTCTTGCCTTGTGCTTGCTGATTTTCAGGATAAATGATAGATAAAATATTTGGCCTAGAAGCAGTTATTACCACAGACTGAGTTTGCCATGATCTAAGCTTTCAGCAGCTGCAAAAGGCAAAGGTCAGTGATTTAGTGGCGTGTGATGTTAGATCTTGTTTCCAACACTGAAGGCCAGAGAAGGGAGGAAAACCAGGTGGATTTCTTTAGTTATATGCATATTATTGAGTGTTGTATCAAGAAAAATGTTAGAATGAAATAACTTGAGGGAAGGAGGAGGGAGAAAGAGAAATGTTAAAAGAAAAAAATCCCCAACAAGTAGATGAACAGGCAGGATAGAACTTCTTGTGCTGATGGGAGATTTTCACCTTAGCTGTGTTTTGGTCTCTTACTCTAACATCTGAATACTGCAGAACCCTTTGTGTATTTATCTTCAGTGTTTCTGCAAGACAGGGAAAGATACATTAAAAAAACCCCTAAACAACAAAGGGACTCAAGAGCTATGTGAGCTGAGGCTGATTATTTGCTTTTCTCAAAAATAAATTCTAATATTATAGGTCTGTAGTGATCCTAGACTTAAATATACTTATTTTAGTATCAAGTCCCAGTGGAGGCACCCACTTCACCTAGAGCTGCTGGATGCAAGGCCTTTGCTTCCCTTCTTGTCTCTCTCCTTCTGCTTCCCAGGTGAGCTGGGATTCCTGTGGCAATGCACTGACTCAGATTTGATGGAGGTCTGCAGTCAGACCTGGTGCTTACTCTGATGATGCCTCATGCCACAGATTTTGGCAATAGCTACTAGAGGAGTTAGGGTCTTACCTTGAATGCTCTTCATCAGCATGGGTCCCTGCCTTGGTATTTCACTGCCTTGCACTACTTGGTTTTAGCCTTTAATATCTGTAGCCTCAAAATTCAGCTAAAATTCAAAACAATATTTTTGACATTATTTACTTCTATTGCATAGCTGTCGGCATGGCCAGTAAATAAATTTGGATTAACTTTATAGGGAATATCTTGAAGATTTTGCTTTCACTAATGAAAACATTTCAGATGGGAACACATTAGAGATCTAATAGTAAATTTCATAGAAAGTTTTCCTGAAAGGCTCTTAATCATGGGTTTCTTTGTAAATTAAGAGAAAACATACTCAGTACCTGCATGGTAAATACTGTAATGTAGATGAGAGTATTTTTTTCTTGTATTAAAAATAGGTTGGATCTCTGCATAAAGTACAATGTAATTAATTCTCACTGAAGTCAGAGAAACGCATGCGTGTTTCAAAATAGATAATACTGTATGTAATGATTTCTTACTGTATATCCCCTTCCAGATCAGTGATGTGTCCTTTGGCTCATTTTTGGATTCTCTCCCAGCTAATAGGTACCTGTGGTGCCACACCCAGATTAAATGAATGAACAAGTCTTTGTGGGTATGGGCTGTGCAAACCCCTGTGGCCCAGCAGGAAGGAGTGGCCTTGACCTGGACAGACTGATGATGCCCTGCTTGAAGCATCTGCAACTACTTGGTTTAAAAAAAACTGGACTCTAGTGAGTCTTAGACCAGTGTTTATTTACCCTTCATTGTCCCCCGGAAAGGGTCACCCTGTGGGTGTTGAAAGCAAAGTGACTGGCAGCGTCCTCTAGCCTGGACTCTCCGTTCCTGAATTAACAGTCCAGAAGTTGCTTTTCACTTAGAAGATGCTCATTCAGGTTTCTAGGCAACCGAGCCCATTTTCACTTCCCCCCACTGAGAGATAAGAGCTGACTCCTCATGCAGGGAGGCGAGACCATGACGGATTTCGGCAGCCTTTAATTGGAGCTGAAGAATAAAATGTAGCCCTTCAATGTCAGGGCAAGTCAGCTCTTAGGAAAAAATAAGGAAAAAAAAAACCCAAACTGACAAACAGCGGAAAAACCAACCCAGCACAGGTCTGGGGAGTGATAAGGGAGCAAATTGCTGGTGTTAATTAAGGAGTGATCAGAAGTATCTGCGGGACTAGGTGGCTGCAAGCAGGAGCCACATTCAGCCTGAGTGAGAAGGGCTGTCATGTCTTACTCCAGGTGTCCACGGCAGGTTGGAAGAGAGGGATTTTTTTCCAGCTGGGCTCTTCTCAGCTGATCCCTGCATCAAACAAAGGTGGCTTTCCTCCCTGTCCCCTGAAGTCCAGTGGCCAGCTGCTGGTGCTCCCTCATTTCTTACCCACCCATGCAGAAGATGCTAAGACATGGCCTGCCACAGCATCACAAATCAAACTAAAACTTGATTATGGCAGCGTGAAAGAAGCTCTTGAGAAGACCTGGACATCTCACAGCAGCATTTGGGCAGAGGCGTGATAGATGCTTAAGCAGCTTCAAATAGTCGTGTTTGGAAGAAGAGATTTGGCACTGTCCCTTCCTTAGGGAGTTTTGCAGGCCAAATGGTTACAGTAATGGATGTTGGAGGTGTTAGCAATTGTGCTCTTGGGGATGTTAAGGCAGTCGAACACTTAACTGAAGTTTTTTACTGTGTTGGACTCTGTTCTATGTATTGATACTGCACCGTTAATTCCCATTAACCTGAGAATTCCATGCTGATATCGTGGTCTTTGTACTTGACTCAAATCATTCAAATTCTGCACAAACTGAAGGGAAACCGGACCGGTTCTCTGGCCTGCCTTCTACCCAGTGATTGTGTCTAGGTTAATGAATTTATAATCTCAAGTAGTAGCTGTGTGTGTTCAGTTAATATCCTGCATATTTTATAAATCTTTCCTTAACAAGGAATTATTTTATCCGTGCCAACTGCTGTGTAATACAGCTGCGGTGGTGACAGATATTGGCTAGCAGACAGATTTTTCTTTTTAGGTTGTTTTTTTGGTTTTTTTTTTTTTTTTTGGAAGTGCAGTGACCTGCAGGGCTGCTGCATGGGGAGAGCAGATGAGCTGCTGCCGCAGGTGCAGGTGGCTCTGCTGCTTTAACTCTTCCCCAGCAGCTCTCGCTGGTGGATTAAAGACTTCTCATTCTGTGGCTTCTCCTGTAATCTGGAAGACAAAGAGGGATGGATGCTGTTAGGGGCAGGGGTTTTGTTGTTCTCTCTGGGCTTGTGTTTGTCCTGCTTTATTGACATATTGGTATTCATTTAATGTCTTAGAGAGCCTAAATTGAGGGCAGAGGGTTAAATGTTATCACAAATTGTAGCTGTGTTCCAGTATTCATCACCCTTCTGAGGTCCTCCTCCACCCTCCCTCTGCAGCTCCTGCCTCCCTTTGCTAGTTGTGGTGGTTTCCTATGGATAGTGGGTTTATTTCCCTGGACTGGAAGTACTTCCCTCTAATTAGAAAACCATATTTTGGACGTTGCCTGAAATATATGGTTTAAATCCATTTTGGCACTACAAGAAGCAAGACACAAGTAGCTGGAAATAGCATTAACATTAATTTTGTGTATTTGTCAGTTTTGCACCTGCAGTCACAGGAATTGTGGCTGATATTCTTGAGTAATTGAAATTTTATTGACAGGTGTTTTAGCTATTGCACCTTCTAGAATTAGGTCAGCTATCTTTGTTTGTGGATCCTCCTATATTTGTGTTTGATGCTGTGTTGCCGGTTTAATTGGCAAAACACTCCCAGGAACATAAGCTAGCTCTGTTAGAAAAGTTGTTTGTTGATGTTTTTTCTTGACTTGAATGTGAACTATATCATAATTTTTGAATCTAAACAAAGCCTTTTTTCCCCTTCTATCAGTCAATGTTTCATTATGATTCTGTTTACAAAATATTTTCTTGTTTTGGCCTTAGCCCCATACCTTTATTTAAACTTGAAATGCCTATGTAACTTTTTTTACAAAGGACACATTGAATAACCTAGTGAAAAGCACTGAATCTGATACAGTAATTGTATTTAAATAAGATCTTCAATACAAAATTCTCTTGTTAGCAGAGACAGAGAAGCCTATTAGTCTATTTGAATTTTCACAGCAGGAAAGCAAATGGAGTTAGGAAGTGGATCGTGTAGAAGGACTAGTAGACAAAATTGGTGAATTAAATGCTACACGTGGGATTTTCTTTTTACTTACAAGTTTTGCGGATAAGTTGTTTCATTTCACTACGAAAATGGAAAAAAAAGCAATGCAGGGGGAACCAGTTTGAGATAGCTCAGTGATATTTAAAATGCAGCATCTTACATGAAAGATCAGACTCCATGAATAAATAATTTTTCTTGTATTTCCATACAGCGTTTCTAATACTGTTGTCAGTGTTTTTGGTATTAGACGTTAAATGAACTTGAAATTGTCTTTTTGGTGAGAGTTGAAGTGATTTTTCAGATTTGTCTTTGAGATTGGTAGGTTTAATTATTTATGCTTCCATCTCCGGTGTGTGTACTAAATCATTATGACGATGGAACTCTTGCCTTCCAATATTGTTTTATTAATCTTACAGTAAGAACTCATGAAGTGTGACTTACTGAGATGCGAAACTTAATAAATAGCCCTAATGGCTTGTGTCTGGAGTTCTGGGAGGATGTCAGCCCAAGATCCTCCACTGAATGCCACGTTTGCAGAAAAAGGCAGACTGCTGGGGTTTGTAGCAGATATGTGGAAAGGAAGATTAAAAAATACGCACCCATAACTCTATGACACAAATTATTGATTACTCAGCATTGCAACGTTCTCATTGATGCTGTTTGTTTGCAGTCAGGATGTATAAAATGAAAGAGGGCAGGTTTAGGTTGGAAATTAGGAAGAAATCCTTTATTGCAAAGGTGGTGAGGCCCTGACACAGGTTGCCCAGAGAAGCCCCATCCCTGGAAGTGTTCAAAGCCAGATTAAATGGGGCTTGGATAAACCTGGTCTAGTGGAACCAGGGGGTTGAAACTAGATGGTCTTTAAGGTCCCTTCCAACCCAAACCAGTCTGGATTCTGTGATCTGGTGACACCCAGCTGAAGGCTGGAAAGGTTTCAGCTTCCCATCAGCACCTGGACCAGGTAACTTCTCTTTTTCCCAACACTGAAGTCTTGGTTGCTTGATTGACTTTTGCAGGAGTTTTCTGCTTTTGCAAGGTGAACAAGATTGAGCAGTTGTGCTACGAAATGTTTATGAAATAGAATTGCAGTTTTATGCCAGTCTAACATGCGTGTACAGTCATGGTGAAAACTGCTTATTCTTTCAGTTTCTCTGCTCTGCGAAAGATGCAGCTCTCCCAGCATGGTTTGTTGTGTAAATTCAGCACGAATCAGGCTACTGCCCGTGCTGTTTATGATGTGTGGGTATGTGTAGGCATTTTGCTTGATCATTTACACGTGTGTGTGTGCATGGCTGAGTAGGGACCTGCTAGTGAAACTAAAGGGACATAGGGACAGGTGACCTGGGAAGAGCGTAGGGACAAAGTGTGGCTGTGTAGGGAGGGGGTGAGGAAGGCCAAGGTGGAGCTGGAACTGAACCTGGCAAGGGATGCCAAGAATAACAGGAGGGGCTTCTACAGGTTTGTTAATCAGAAAAGGAAGGTCAAAGAAGGTGAGCCCTCCTTGATAAACAGTGCTGGAAGACTGGTGACAACACCTGCATCCATTTGTACCTTCTGTTTGAACCTTTTTGCATTCCTTGGTCATAGCCATTAAATTAGGGGAATTGAAGGTCATTTCCTCATTCTTCCCCTTTTAAAGTAAAGAGAGTGGAATAAAACTGAGACAGGGTTTCTTGTGTTTCATCCCCTTCCTTAAGGTTTTTTTTTCTTGAGTTGTGATAAATATACATTGGTGCTTTGCTGTTTCAGATCTCAGAACCACTTTTCAAAGCTTGGCCTGAAGGTAAGCACCAAGTACAATTCTCATACACTTGCTACTGCTGGTGACAAGATTGGCAACAAGCCTTCAGCAAATCACTCATTTTTATTTACACCTACAACTACCTGCCATTGTGGGGAAAAAAAATTATGCTGTGTTTCTTTCTCGTGGGATTCATGTCACTTTCATAAGAGTGCAGTCTCAAAGGCAGTGACCGAAAGATGAAAGTTTGTGTTTTCTCCTGCCATTTTATTAGTGTTGGGGAAATTTTGCTTTCAGCATCTCTTATTCCTCAGTTTTCCCTGGCTTTACTAGGTAGCGGTGACAATTCGAGGCTTTTCTTCTTTCAGCAAAAAGCTGGGCTATATTCTCCGCTCACATGATGCAAATGTCCTTTTTTTTTCTTTCTTTGGGCAGAGAAAAGCGACTGGGTTGGTAACACAATGCATTCAGCAAAGAGACTGCAAATCCTATCTGCACACAATGATAAAACATATCCCTGAAAATGTAAATTAGCCCGCTTAGTCTCTAAGCTAATTTTCATGTGTATAGTGGAAACAAAAACATAAGAAGCGAAGATGTAGCTGTTTAACCAGATTATCTTTAAAAAGTGACAGAGATATATGCTGGCTAATAGCCATCTCCTGGTGAAATGTCTGCCTTACAAAGCAGTTAAGGCCTTTCCTTCCCAGAACTGCACCGTGCTTTGTAATCGGGGAAAGACAAAGAGATTAATTCTGTTTTGTTATGTGCTGATAAACTGGACTGCCTGATTTAGCCACCCTGGTCTTCAGATGCCTCCAGGGGCCATGAGGCTGCTTGAATAGGAGCTGCAAGAGGTCTCACTGAGTCAGGACCTCCAATTACAGTCGTGTTAACAAAGGTTATGATTGACTGCTCTTCTTTTTGGGCACTAATTTCTCTTCCTTTGCTACTAATCAAAGTATTTCCAGATATTTTGAATTTGAAAAGGAGCTAAGAGTTCACCTTGGCTGCGGGCTTTGGGATGGGTGTGATCTATTCTGGACTGACTCCAGTGAGTATTTGGGCACTGCTGTAATGGGGAGCAGCTTTCCTCTAACTTGGCTGCCTCCTTACTGAGTGAACAAACTTAATTCATAACTTCTCAACACAACTGAAGCTTTACCCAGGGATTTTAGGTAATCAGATATTTTAAATGTATTTTCAGTATCGTATTTGTTCAGATCAATCGCAGAATCATTTGGTGATTTGGTAGTTTCTGGATATTCTTGGACTAATTTTTGGTCATTCCTAGTTTGGGTGTCTTCATGTAGTACTGCGTGCTAGAATGATAAACCTGGTTAAATTGAAGAACGGGGTGGAAAATCCTCCAGAAATTCATACTTTCAGTCCTCTGAATCTGACATATCTGTATCTTGCTAATTTTTACTTGAACGTTCTTACATTGATTTCTATTTTTCCAAATGAAATTGACCCCGCTTTACGTGTATTTTTCTGTGTTGTAGCTGATTTTTGAGCTTAAAGTGGGACGAAGGTGTTGGAGACGTATTCAGAAGTATTACAGAGCAACAGTCATAATTATTCTTGTCTGTAATAATGTGAAAGTACTATTAATGTGAACCTGTATGCAAAGTATTTTAAATGTTTGTTACATTTTTTCAGTTTTTCCGCTGTGTGCTAATTCTGCTCCTTTCAAGGTGTGCATTGTTACACCTTTCTTGCAAAGCAGGCCCTACCTGACTCTAATAATAATTTCTGTAAATCGTGAATTAATGACTCAATACTGCTTCAAAAAAAGTCTAAGCTATGAATGTACATGTATATTACCCACATTTATAAACTGGGAACTGTAATTCTTTCAGCACTTGATAGGCTCTGCTTATAGATTTGCTTAAAAATAGAAAAATTAATGTACTGGAACAATTTTGAAAGGCCCATAAATAATGAGCTGAGGACCAAAAGCTTGAAACATGTCTGAGGTTATGTTAATTATGATAAATTACTGTGAGAGGTTTGTTAGAAGCCTTTTAGCAACTATTAGCCTTAATCATTGCACGTCAGTGAAAGCACAGAGACAACGACTCAAACATCTCACCCTGGCTGAAGGTTTATCCATGCAACTTTTGTTGTAACTGTGCCTTAAATAAGTACATATAAGCTTGGTTCCTGGCTGTGATTTGGCTAATAAATTCTAATGAGGGCTTTCTTAAGTGGCTCTGAAGCTGATCCAGCGGTGTCTTGGATGTAGTGGTAGAGAGAACTGATAGTCAAGACCTCGCAGCCCCAACACCAAATCCTGGTGATGTTTCACTCTGATCTGTTGCTGTCTGCTGAGAGTGAACTGAAAGTAGTTGCATTTTTCGTTTGGGGTTTTTTAAAGCAATTCATGTACATCTTTCCCTATGTATGTGGCTGAACAGGACACAGAAACACTGATCCCAGGGCAGAGCTACAGGATATCAAAGCTCAGACCTGGTCCCCATGATTATGGATGTTTGGGTTTCTCTCTTAGGAAGAGAGTAAGAGAAATCTGTCTTTCGAGAGCTGTTCGGTTCCTGGTGCTGCCAGCACACCCTGCAGCCTTTGGAGAGTTCCTCTTCATTCAGCTGGGATTGAGGAAAGACAGCTTTTCATAGCCAGCTTCATCTTTGCAGAGACTTCCCCTCCCCAAGCTGCTCTATTCTCTTCTTAACTAAAGACAAGGCATCAGGCCAGAAACCGTCAGGAGGAAATGTAAGAAAAAGGATTCAGAGCTCATTCTGTTAGTTCATTAGTGAACCATAACGCAGTATTCGTAAAACACTTTGTCCTCTTCCAGATGAAAAATATATCCTAGCAGAAAAAAGTGAGAAGAAAATAAAGGCAGTGTCTTGTGTTGAGAAGTAGGGACTAAAAAGCCAGATGTTTGATTTTCAGAATTTACCTTTTGGGCTTTTGTTTCTATAAAAATTGATTAGCTGGCTTATCTGAGTTGTGATCCAACCTTTCTCCCACTGAAAATAATGGCAAACTTTTAATTTTTGCTTATAATGGTGGATTTGCTCTTACAAGCTTTTTTTTTTTCACTCAGATATCTTCATACTCTGCACATAATTCCCCATTAAGGTTAATGGGACTTACATGGGCAAATCCCTTGGGAACCCCAGGTTCCAATGTGTGACTAGATCACCTCTTTGCTCTCCTGTGATATGATGGCATTTCTGACAGTATTTGGCAGGGTTTTTTTTAAATGAATGCACCACAGGCCAACTGCATCCCTGGGTGAGAAGGGATGCACTGACCATAACTGGGTTATTTTGGCCAAAGGAGGGAGAAGCACATGGTCATTGAAATGGGAATTTCCTGAATTGTGTTATGAGTCCCTTATTATCATCATCGCTGCGTGTACATGTGTGTATATATATATATTTATTTTTTTCTCTCCTGTTGAACCAAATTCAATGTAGTTACAGTGGTGTTGCTATGGTGACCCAAAGTGACAGCTGTTATTTTGTGCTCCCGGGAGGACTCTGTGATAATGATGGTCATTTTCCCAAGGGGAATGGTTTGATATCAAAAATAAATCTGAAAGTAAACGAACAGGTACCATGTAAATTAAGAAAAGAAATTCATTCTCATTAGCAGTAATTAATCGAGCCCTGTAGGATTCTGAAAAGCCAATTTTAGATGGAAATATCTTGTACTGCATGAATGTAAATGAGCATTGTGCTTGCTGAAAGGAGGATGCAAAACCCTTCATATTTCATTATGGTAGTTTTCTGCTTACACTTGACTGCCCAGTCCCAGTCTAGGAAATGTTTCTCCTTGGGCCAAATCCTGAGGCATTCAAAAAACCCCACTGTCCTGCTTTCACATGAGGCTGATAGAAAGAAAGATTTAAAAATAAAATACAGTACAGACCTACCATTTTGGACCCATAAATGCACATATACACACTTGCAAACTTTCCCTGCTCTTAGAATGTTGCCCAAACTGGGATTTAAGTGTCGAAACCCCCAAACATCACAAGATGGATGGTGGAAAGCACAGAGTTGTTCTGCCTTGTCCTACTGGTGCAGCCCCCAGGCAGCCCAGGCACACTTACAGAAGTACCTGGTTTGTTGGCTCTGCCTTCATTCTGTGGCCAAATGCAGCTACAGCCTTGCCTACAGATTTTAACTTCCTCCCTCCTGTGTGGTTCTGACAAGAGGGATTGTCCCTTCTTTACTTCTCCAGGTGCCCCTGCAGGCTGGATAACACCCTGCTGGTGGTCGCTGTTCTGCTCGGGGAGGGGATGTAGAAGCTGAAAATACACTTTCATAGAGCCATAGGGCGATTTGTGGTGGAAGGGACTTTAAAGATCAGCCAGTTCTGCACTCCCTGCCATGGGCAGGGACACCTTCCACTATCCCAGGTTGCTCCAAGCCCCATCCAACCCGGCCTTGGACACTTCCAGGGATGGGGCAGCCACAGCAACCCCGTCTTCCACAGATGGGGTAACCTGTGCCAGGGCCTCACCACTCTCATAGGAAAGGATTTCTTCCGGATCTCTGATCTGTACCTCCCTTCTTTCAGTTTAAAGCCATTATCCCTTGTCCTGTCACTTCCTGCTGGTGTCCAGAGTCCTTCTCTGGCTCTCCTGTATGCCCTCTCCCTGGAGCCTTCTCTTCCCCAGGCTGAACAACCGCATCTCTCTCAGCCTGTCTCCGTACCAGAGGTGCTCCAGTCCTCTGATCATCTTTGTGGCCTCCTCTGGACTCACTCCAGCAAGTCCGTGTCTGTTTTGTGCTGATCTCATCACCTTTGCTCCTTATCCTGACCTTAGGAGCCTTGGTGAAATTTGTGTTTCCCACACGGCTGCGTGGATGGAAGTGTTTCCTGCACTGCTGTGATCCCACCATCTGCATTTCCAATGCTCTCCCAGGTGTGTCCCACCTGTGCCTGGGACACAGAAGTGTTTCCACGAAGGTGGTCCTCATAGCTCCAGCTGATTCCTTGGAGTCTGAGACATTTTTTATGTCACCTTGTATAAATGGGCAATAAAAAGGCCAAGATCTAAATTTATATTTATCCTAGTTGGAGCTGGGAAGCTTAGAAGTGTAATAAAATATTGCTGTTTCCAGTTCTTGTCCCACATGGCTTATATTCCTTTGTGTTCCAAGGTGTGAGTGTACATTTATATGGTCATAATCAGTTTACCCCCAATTATGAGTATTGTTAAATATTTTATGTAAATGACAAAGTTTACAAAGGAGGTGGTAAAAGTTTCACTGTGATCACAAAAAAAAAAAAAAAAAAAAGAAATGTGCATTTTAGGCCAAAACATTTAGACCTTCAGATTTGAGGTGTGGATCTAGCATGGAGGTTCTCTCTGTTGTGTGAGATAAAGAGATAAAAATCTGTTCTTCTCTGTCTAACCTATTCAGTTTTCAGTCAATGCTGGGGATGAAGCGATGGTTGTGGATTGTTTTGACATAAAGATTTTATCTTCTGCCTATCAAAAAGAATAAATAAAGGTGGCTTGATTATAGTATGTTACTAATTTCAGTGTGAGAAAATACTGAATGGCAGGAAAGGTATGACAAATATCAATGCCTGGAAGCTGAAGTCAGGTAATTGAAGTGTGAAATCAAGAATGTTTTCAGAAGGGAGGGTGTTAACATAGCAAAAGTCGTATTAAAAGTTGGAGTACCTCCCTGGGTGCTTTTAATTCACTACTTGGGTGGTGGTGAGAGCATTAGATTTAATCCATTGCAAATTATCTGGCTCAGCCTGAGAGTTAAAGGCCAGAGTTTGAGAGAGAGAAATGGACAGGGATTCCTTCTGCCCTTCTCCTCTGTGCAGCTCCCTCTCCTGACTTGGCTTTTGTGCCCCATCCTGAGGGTCACGGCATGGTTTTGAGCTTTAGGGTTTTTCTCAGTGCTGTGTACACACTTTGTGTTAGAAATTAGTGTTTTCTACATCTTCTGGCATCCTTTTTTCAAACCATGGATGGAACCTCTGTGCCGAGATTGGCTCCATTCAGAAAGGGGAGCAGCTACTCAGGGGAGGTTGTTGCTGGAATGAAATATTGTGAAGAATGCCTTCACTGTGTGCTTATTAAATGGAATTACTTTGTGCTATTTAAAAACAAGCAAACAAATGAAAAACCAAACCCCCAGACCCTGTATTTAAGCCTGTGAAAATAATCATGCTACAAACATTTAGGCCAAAATCCGATGGGAGAAGTTACTGCTGTCTCATGGGGTGCAACTGCTTGCAGTTAGTAAAGCTCTTAATAATATATTTACATCCTGACTTGTGTTTATTAGGCTGGAGAGGGGTTTTTTTTTGCCTTCAAGTACATTTGTTTGGTTGTAGCTTCTTGGTATCTTGATATTATTATGGCAATAAAGAAATTTTGAGATAACACAGCTGCTCAAGAAACATGTTTGAGACACAAGCTGTAATGCAGAACTCGATTTTGGTAAGGTAGATGAGAAGCTGAAATAATGGGGTTGGGGTTTATTGCTATTAGTTTGATTTTTGTTGGAACCACTGAAGTTTTAATATTAAATGCATTATTAGCATTAATTTCTGAACAAGAAGTTGCCAAATGCACTGCTTAACTATTTACCAGCACCTCTGTAAAACACTTTATTCATGGTACTAAAAAGAACTATGAGCTGTGTCAAAGCAAACGCTAAAAACTCAAATATTTGGCCTTTTAAAAGAAAAAAAACATGGACATAGTAGTTCTTAGGCAGAACTGCTTCTGTTTGGGTCTCTGCATGTGTTGAGGTTTGGTTCCATGAATTATTGCCTTTTGACTTGGAAGAATATTTGTCCCTTCACGGCTTTTGCAGCTCCACTGTGATCTTAATTAGATACTGTTCCTGTTGCTTTTCAGTTAACCAAGGGCACCTGTTTCTCTGCTGGGAGATGATTTACACAGGCAGCCAAAAACCTTTTTAAACATGTAAAATTTGCTTGTTAAGCGTTGGCCGCCTGCAAGTAGCTACCCTGAAGTCTGTAGGTGGCAATTTCATATAGAGCATAAAATGCTCACAAAACAATTCAACTTTATTGAGCAATTTAGACTAACTACACGGAATTTGGTTTGTTTTTGCACCAAAGGGATGGCATCTAATGGGCAGAGCAAAAAATAGAAGAAAAATAGAATTTCACCCTTGTCTCAATGTCCAGAATTGGTCACTGGAAACATAAGAGAGTTTCCTTCACAGAGGATGGATAAATAGTTCATATTTTAATTTCAAAAAGCCTTTGTGATTTTTTTTTTTTTAATACTGCCTGATTAGGCACTTTGGGAATGAATATGTACAGAATTTTCTTCCAGTGTTGAAAAAGGCTGAATTACAGTGAACAGCTTTTGTTCTAAGGACTAAATGGTTCCTTGGTGACAAAGAGGGATTTTGTATGTTTTATAATGTACACTAGTGAAAAAGCTTAACATGAAAATATGAAGAACTGCAGGTCTCATGAGATCCAAGGGTAGCAAGTTTATCATTGCAGTGTTGCACACACAGTCAGGAATTTATGGGAATGTTCTACGTTGTGAGATGTATTGCATGAGACATAAAATAGGCATCATTAAAGTTCCTCTAGGAGATTCATAATTCTAATATTTTAACTCCTCTGTGCCTAATTTCCCTAATTTTTCCATGTTGATATTGACTAGTGTCCATTTTTTGTAAATATCTGTGACTACAGGTTTGCATCAATCGTTATCTTTAATTACCTTGAAGTATTATGCTCAGTAAAGCCTGTGTTGTATATCCTGGAGTTGTTCATAATGCTTTACTGATTTACAATTATTAAATTATATTGCCAGAGGGTGGTGGTGGTGGGGTGGGTAGATTTTTATTCTCCCAAGCATCTGACTTTAGTAAATGCATAATTGTGTATGGAGCAAAGCACTTCATCCTTTCCCAGGCAAGACCTTGAATTTTTAGAGATTTAAAGGAACTGTATAATATTTAGGTTGTTGAATATTTCAGGATGGGAGTAAAAGCATTTTCAGGGAATACACAAAACAGCTGTTGCTGCTAATGTCCTTATATCTAATTTGATGTGTTATTTTTTTTTAATAGCCCCTAAACCTCCTTCTCCATCACTCCTAACTGAAGACTCTGTCAGCATGTTTTGGCTTTCACTGCTTGGCCATGGATAGTATGAAAATTATTTTTTTTAAAAATGTGCTAGCTTTCCATGGTTAAATGAGAAACACGTATCTTCAAACAGTGGATAATGATTTAATTTTTTCTAGAGTTGTAATATATGGTAAGCATGCCTACTGTTTCTCACAGGGTTTAGTTCTACCAAGGCTAATATTACGCAGCTGCACTCTGCTTATTTTAATAAGCCAATTCTTTAAGAGGGGGGAAAAAAAAAAGCAGATTGTCTCGGATGGGAACAGTGGTCCTGGTCCATCATGGACTGCTGGGCTGCTCAGCACAGGGCAGGGGCTGACGTGGCAGTGGCTGTCGAGTTTCTGTTTGATTGCTCAGCTATTAATTGTGGCAAATGACAATTTTATAGATCCCAGGGTTCAAGGTTCCCGGGCCAAGCCATGCTGTATTCATCTCTGAAGAGAGGGAAGGAAAGGGGCTGTGAGCTGCTGCACTGGTTTAAAATGAACATGGGATTTTTCTCTTCAGCTGGGGTTGTGACAGTGTTGTGGAGAGAGCAAATAAGGCTCGGTTCTCTCTTTTTAAAATATAATAGGCAGAAAACGTCCATAGGAACATCCATGTTTCTATGGTTACAGGATTGTGTTCTCTTTTGGACTGTAAGGATGATAAATGGATACGATCATCTTGTGCTAAACCTGAAGGGAAGATAAGTACTAAACCTAAGGGGAAACAGGAGCATGTCACAGGTTTACAAAATCTTTTATGATTGGGCCAGGAAGCTCCTTTAGACCTCCCTGCTGGGCTTGGACTACCCTAAAGTAGGAGCTTGCCATAAAGAATATTAATAGCTAGGAAAAAAGCACATAAATAATAAAAGCTAATAAATGCATTCTTTCTTAAAGGGTCATATTTTTAGTAACTAAAGTAAAGAAGTAGAGGTGATTTTACAGTTGGACTTAATCTTAAAATTCTTTTCCACCCTAAATGATTCCATGATTCTCCTTAGTTTGCAGTTAACTTATGTCAAATTAAGGAAAAAATCACTAGAGGAAATCATGAAACCTTGATCAAAATACTGTAAAGCTTTAGTTTACTTCCTTATGTATCCTGTAGTGGTTTCTTAACCCTACTACAAAAATAAGGTGTAAAGTAAGCCAATCTACTCCTCTGAATTATGTTTTGTTTCCTTAGAAATAGCATGAGAAGTTTAATTTTTCTTTTTACCTTATGTAAAATAAAGATATCAGGAAGATCCAGTCAATTTTTCTAATGGGATTGTGCCAAATGAAGATGGATCCAGAACAAAGCTGGGTGAAGGGTAGGAATTACAGTTTTTCTGGAAGTGGGAAGCAGTGCTGCGCTTTCCCCGAATGAAATATTGCAGGGTTACGGTGTTGACAGAGGGATCTGACATGATGCTGCCGAGGTTGATTGGATTATGAAGGGCTTAAGTAGTAATGGGATTGGAAAGGACTTCTTGAATGAAGAGACAGCTGTGGAGGATTTTGAAAGGAAGATTTATAGGGTTGAGTCAGTTCAGCCTTGGGGTCGTAGCCTTGCCCAGAGTTTGGGGGCTGTATGAAGGCAGGAAGCTCGGTGCTTGGAAAGCCTGAGCAGTAGAAATGCAAAACCTGAGCCCTTCATTCAGGGCGTTATACAGACTTTAACAGAAGCTGATAAAAATGCCTACTTAAAAGAAAAAAAGTCTGCCCTATGAAATTTTGCTTTCTGATCAAGGGTGAAAATGTTGAATGTCCTACAGTAGGGTGTTGGAGAAGGTTTGTTTTAATGAGATATTACCCCACCTTCACCTATATCATTATTAAAGACTTGTGGCAATAAAAAAAAAGCTTATTCCTGCAACTAGACCATAACTAAGAGGAGTTAACAGAAAAATAATTAACCGGTGGAATACACATGTGCAGTGCGCTCTTTGAAAATGTTCGTGTGGAGCAGAAATATCCTTGAAACTTGGAGGTAAGACCCTTTTAGTCTTCCCCTGTAGTTGCAGTAATTCCAAATGTGTTTGACAAGACAGGGTTTTAAAAGAAGAGGAAGAAAGTGTTGTAGGGGTAGGTCCTCAAGCACCTTAAGGGATTTAGGAGTTCGTGCTTTCAGAACATGGCCCGGATGGTGGGATGTGGAAGAAGTGGTGGATTTTTGGACTGCCTGGATTTAGGCAGTTTAATGGTGCCTGGAACTGAACAGCATCAGCTGGGTGGTTCAAACATGTGTGAGATGAGACATCTTGGCCAGAAGAAAGATGTGCAGCTACAGTGTGGAAGAGACCTTGCAAATGGAAATAGATGTCTTCTGGCCTGTGCTCGGTTTTATGGCAGTAGGAGGGAAAATATTTGAATACTTTCAGCTGTTTGAAGCCACAGAGTCTATTGAAAATGTCAGCATCTAACAGATACGTGGTACATGCCTTATTGCCCTTAACAGCTGTTAACTTCGCTCTATTTTCTTCTTCAGAGCAGCATTTATCTTGGATCAGCTAGGTTTGTAATTGGCCGGTACCCTTGCTGGTCTGTACTGTGAGCTTAGCAGATACTAAAATACCACAGGTATCCTCCTCCAGGGAAGTGCATGCTTAGTTTTGAAAGAAACTGTCACTGTCAGTTCACTTGTGGCCTCAACGAATTGAGGCTCAATTTTTCAAGTCATTTATTGCATTCAGCTCGAATCATAGCTTGAAATGATGCATGATTTTTCCACTGGAGACAAGATCTCTGCTTTCCAAGGTTAGTGCTGCTCTTTTAAAAATTGCTCCAGCTATGATCGATTTTTTAAAAAAAAATCTTTTTTTTTTTTCCATATCAAACAGGGTTTCACACTAGAATGGGAAAGGTGCTCGTATTCCTTGTTATTTGGAGGCTGTGGTAGCCACATTAACCCCCTGTAAAAAAACCAATGAACAGGCATGGAGATTTCTGCAGGACCAGTCTCTGGAAACCTGTGTTTCTCTTACTTAGGTGCTTCCTTATACCCATGTTTCCAGAACTTTTGATAATCCAGAATAATTGACATTCCTGATTTTCAGTGAGAAATGCCCTGCTAAGCACAGTTCAAGGAATTTTGTGGTGTAATTTCTGCTAGTTCAAGTCAGCCAATTGCTTATTGACCATAAATGCTTGTGTCTTTTCTTCCTTTTTCTTACAAGGGATAAATCAACTGGATCTAGCCTGGGAGGTGATAAAATTTAGCACTGCCTATCAAGTGTTTGATTTCTGTGACCCGCTGTGGAGATGAGTACTATAGGTGGAATTTGTCGTTTAAAATTTCAGGTCAGTTTTACAGTCTTTGAACTTTCATAAATGTCCCTCAGAGAGCGTATTAGGAGAGAATGAGCAGTGGCACTGTCTGTTGTACACCAGCTGCTGCAGTGTTCTCACCATTCTCTTCTTTGTTTTCTGTTTCGCATGGGGAAGCTCATTCTTTCAGAAATACTTACTGGAAAATTGACTTTACGTATACAACGAGAAGTTGGAGAAAACATCTTGTCAGGAGTGGGCACCTGAATGTGGTGTATAACCAGGCTGTGGGGGCAGTCAAGGCTGCAGCTCCTACCACTGAGCCACAGCTACAGCTCAGGCGTCATCTGTGAATTTATTTTTGGCGATGATGTGGCAACGTTTTGAAAAATAAAAATACTTGGACCACGTCTATTAGTAATTCTTTAGTGATGTGTCTGTATACTACGGAAGAAAAGGTTATGGGGGTGTGATTTAGGACTTCCTAACCACAGCAGAGGAGTCTGTACCCTGAGAGTCATCACTGCTATTAGTCTGAGGAGCCAAAACAGTGTTGTCCTGTGGTTGTTGGGTGACAATGGAGTCTTTGCCAGTGCTGGTAGAATGGCAATGAAACAAAAGGCAAGAATATCTAAAGCTCACTGATAAATGCAAGATTTAAGTAATGCAGTTGGTAAAGCAAGTGTGGTTGCATCAGTGTTCCTGTTCTCTTAATATTTCTTTAAACATATCATTACTTCTCCTAATCAGCTTTCTCTGTTTCGTTTTGTTTTGTTTTTTTTTAAATTAAAAACCCACTGTAGCCCTTAAATGTTATGTATAAAATAACATTTAAGAGTCTTTTGCTTGTATTCCCCTTGCTCCCCATATGCCTGTTGTGGGTTTTTTGTTTGTTTGTTTGTTTTTATTTTAACAAATATATTCAGTATATTTCAGACAGGGGGTTGCAGGCTAATTATGATTTAACTAAAGGCTTTGAAATGATCATTATTATTGTACAAATACAAGAGTGTGTGAATGGAAGAGGGATGAAATAATGTTTGCCACCTTTCTGACAGATTGATGCACGTCCCACGTAACCTTTAGGCCAGACAGCTTGGAAGTCTAATGAGCCTGAATTATTCAGAAGCCAGTGAAGATTAGTTTGATAGTGAGAGTATGTATTGATCTGCCAGCATTCTTTCTGCAGTGTTGAGCTTCCGAAATACTTAATAACTTTAAAAACAGGTTTTTATTTTGACCAAAAAAAAAAAAAAAAAAATTGGCTGGCGTTTTTTCGGAAAAATTACGGGCTTTTTGTCAATCTTTGCTAAATGTTAATCTAAAAAAAAAAAAAACAACCAAAAAACAAGCAATCCACACAAACTGCCCCCCTCCCCAAACCCCACAAAAATAACATGCNTTTTTTTTTTTTAAACAGAGTGGCTGACAATACATCTGACACTGTCTTATATCCTTCCGCAAAAAGATCCATTTCTTTCAGGCAATTACCGGCTTCTCTTTCAGATAAGATACAGGTTTATTGAGTTTCCCACTGTGCAATTACAGTTCTCAAGAACAGATTACTACATATGAGCAGCCTGGATGATGGAGTGGATTGCAGTGGAAAGAAGGCGAAAGATATTGCAGCATTCTGGGGGTTTTTTGGTGGTGATATGAAATATATAGGAAGGAACTTCTGTGTTGCTACTGATTGATTTTACTTCATGGCCGGACAGAAGCAACCTAATTCTTGCACAAACTAGTGATGTGAGGAGTTGCAAAATGGATTTCTTTCTTTGATATGGAAAATACTGAGACCCACGGTTAGCTTAAAACACGCTTCCAAATTTCCAGCCTGTAATGAGAGAGACAAATAATATTCCTTTGTATAAACTGCCAGTATGGAAGGAAATATGTTTCTGATTTCAGCAGTGTTGGAAAAAGTGCTCCTGTTTATGGCATTTATCAAAAATTATTAAATGTTAGGGACCCAAAGAGGGGCTCATTCTTATGCAGACACTGTGCTTCCAGGATTAGCATTCTGTTCTCAACACCAACTGCACTAGGATTGCCTTGTGGGACTGTTGCTTTTGGAAGGTGAAGACAATCATTTTAAAACATGTAGGAGGCATATGTATTTTTCCTAAACTCTATTGTCTTAAATGACTTCTCAGGACATTTGTCTTGTTTTTAAAATCAATAAGTAGCTTTGTGTTTCAGAAGAACTATGTCTTGGTGAAAACTGCTTTGTATTCCCATGCTTCACCTACATTATGCTTGCTCAAGTTACAGGCTTATGCAAATATTTTTTACTTCTCAGCAAGGCTGAAGATTTCAGTCAAGGTTTGGAAGCCCAGCTTAGCTGTTTGTGCAGGAGTTACGCCTCTGCTACAGGGAGCTGCAAATTTCAGGGCACAACATCATTTTGTATACAGCATTTTTTCTAATCTCAGTTCATGCTCCTTGTCTTAATTATTTGCTTGATGGAGTGTAGTTCTGTGTGCTGTCTTTTTAGAAAAAAGGAAAATGGTGTCCCTCCCAGCAGAAGGAATCTATTGCCATTACACTATCTGAGATGAATCTGTTTGAGTCAAGAGGCCTTAAATTAATGGGAATTTTTTGCTAGTAAAATACGCGACTCTGTGGAATTGTGGAAGATGGATATTGTTCCACAGAAGTCAGCTGCACTGTGCTTTAATTAAAAATAAGGCAGCTGAACCATTGTATCATATGTTGGCGCCCTTATTATTTCTGTGTCGTTGGAGCGTTAAATAGGTACAAAAATCCCTGCCTACCCCTACTACAGGCTAGACACTATTGCCATTAATGTAAATGTGACTCTAGTCAGTCACAAATGTCAAATATAATGCCAGTTATGGTATTACAGGTGTTTTAGAAGTGAAGCATAGATGTTAATGTTATATGGCTTGTCCGATTTCAATAAAGCAGGTCATTTTCCACTCATCACATTGTGATGTCTGCAGTTCTGGTGGAGTCCAGAGGGGCGTTGGTGCCTGTGGGAGGGAATGTGTGGTCCTTCCTCAGAGTAACCTTCCTCTGCAAAGCAGAACTCGTAGACATGGACATGACATGCGGCATCAGTGCAGTTGTAAATAGTAACTGGATACAGTATCTCCAGTCTTGGCTTTTTCTTGCTTGACAAAATATCTTGATTTCCATCACTTCAGAACCTTGAGCTGCCATGAGATCTTGGCCACCAGCAGTGGTCGCAGTGCAGGTCTCTTCCAGCTGCATTTTACGGAAACCCCATAGTCCCAACTCCACTTGCCATTCGCCAGTTGGATCCTTATCAAGTAGACACGGGTACATTTCCCATCCACGATGCATTGGGCTCCCTTTGTTTTGGCCCTCAGTAGGGTGCCTTTGCTGGCCTGCGTCCTTCACACCCTCAGTACTGTTTGTCCTTTTCTCTCCTCACCCTCCAGCCCAATGGCTGTACTCAATAGTGAGAGCTTTTATCAATTCTCTAAGTCTAGATCTTAGTATAATTCAGTTCAATTTTAATACTACTTAAACACTGATCAGTTTATCATCTTGTTAACTTCAAGGCTGGCACTTTCTATAGAGACAGCTGTTGTGTGCTGTAACCCTGAAGATCCCCATCATGTCTTTGTAAATAAGAATTCAGTGAACAGTTTTAAAAGATGGTAAATACTGTTTGTGTTTTCCCTTAAATTAATCTGTTTAAAGATTTTAATTTATTTTTTTTTTACATGTATCCTTCGTATATAGTATAACATTTGCAATCTGGTAAATGATTCTGTGCCTCTAAACTAGGAAATAGTATAATTTATCTTAGCTGTGGGGTTTTCAGTGTGTGCTCCTGTAGATGTTGCTAAGCCTGACTGGATGAGCCGTTGCCTTTATGAAATAGCACAGTGTTTAAAATTAAAATGCAGGCCTTAATATCTCATTTGGTCAATGCCTGGTTGGTGGAGTTCAAATCAATTAGGCAGCATATGTGGTTGGACTTGTTTTCTCTCAAAATACTGTGCTTTGGTGAATATTGAGAGTGATCTGCTGATATTCTTAATGCGTGTCATGCCTGGCTAACTGCTGACAAATGCTGCTGAAATTGGAGGGATTTAACCTGTAAAACTTGGTGTTTGACACTTTTTATTTTTAAATAAATATTATTATTTACAGACTTTACTGCACTGGTGCTCTGGATGCCATCAAAATGAAGAAAAGACTTCAGAAGTCTTAGCAGGTTTGCAGCATTTAAGGAGCTGGCTTAGTGAACCTTACTACTTACAGATGGAAGAATTCAGAGTTGTTGAAATCTCTGATGTAAATCACCTCTACATTGCTCTTGTAGATAAAACTTTGTTCTGCACATAACACAGCAAGATGGTCTTCTGACCATTTAGTACAGCTGGCGTCTCCTCAGAGTACAGCTGCATCAACTTCTGAGACATGTTTCCATTTTCTGTAATGATAAAATGTAATTATTTTAAATGACTTTGCTGCTTCTGGAAGCAGATTCTTTCATTACTTTATGAATTTTTGAGCCGAAGTAAAATATGTGAGTGCAGAGTGTGCGATCTGATCCATCCAAGAAGATACGAGCTGAAAAATGGACTTTATGCCCCACCGTGTGGGATCCATGAAGAGCACACTGGAGAGTGCAAGGGCAGTGTGTCCAGTGGGCCCTGCTGGTGTTCTCCGTGGACAGTATGGAATTGTCTAAACTGGTTTAGATAATTTTTATTTGCCACCCGACTCCTGCCCTGCTTGCCATACCGCACGTGCAGGGGGTCTGTGTTTTAAATGCTAGCTGCACTGAAGTTGGCTATCAGGCTGCTGGTGTTTGGCTATGTGTTCCTAATTAGATGGATAATCACTTCAACATTGCTTAAAGTTTTACTTTGGGAATTTGGCTCTTATAAACCCCGTTTTATAATTAGTTTATTTGCATTCTCTTTATTCCTTATTAATAAGTCATGATTCGGATTGAGCCGACTACTTTGATCGCAGGGTCTGGTGATGCACAGAGAGTTTCATTCCCTGTTGGCATTTGAAATGCGGCGCTGTGGCAGTGCAAGGAAACGTGCCTGGACACAGTTTGAGGAATTTGTGGTTCTGAGTGTCGTAACATCCTCATGAACGACTCTCTCCTGTTCACGTGTGGCTGTTCATTAAGCGAGCGAGGTGAGGTCATCCGTCGGTGAATCCCTGGGGCCGTGACCTCGTGCTGGAACCCTGGCAGTGGGATATCAGTGCTTTATGGCATCTGTTACCATCGATTTCCATTTGTTTATTAATTTATTAAACTCTAGGAAATGCGTTTCAACCGAGGGAGAAGCCAGCAAACGTTTTGCTTCTAGGAAGCTGCAGTTTGGGAAATATTCCTCTAATGAGGGATAATGATGGGGAAAAAAAACCCCAAACCAACAAATGAAAAGGGAATTCATGGGAATCAAAGAACTTAATGAGAAACAGTGATTGCTATGGGATACTTTGACATATGCTTTGACTTGTTCTAGGTAGCTGTGTATCAGAGAGCTGAAATTTCAGGCTCTTCTTTCGGACCCATCTCTTTTCCCTAAGGCTAGCTGACCTGAGGGACTTCTGATGTCTTGCAGTACATAAGACTGAAACCTCCTCTGAAGAAAATTGTTTGCGGTGGAAACAGGGTGGTTTATACTACTTCTACAGTTTCTTTTCTATTCCTTTTGGTGCCACAGAGCTGCCAGGATACGTGGTTGAAACATCCTCCCTTTTGCTGTAGGCAGAGGGGCCCGTCTTCTCCGCACGTGCTCCGCGACAACAGAAGTAGAAATTAATTCTGCTCTTTTCCATAAATTCAAATACCACCACTTTGAGTACAAGGAATCACTCCAGCCAAAAGGTCTCTGCGGCTTGAAACAGTTTAAGGGCTGTAAATCCTTCAGGGATCAGGTGCGTTTACCTGAATATACTCCATGCTTAATAAGAATTGCTTCATAACACTTCTGCACTTGAGGCAAGGGAGACACGTAGGAAGGACTCTTTCAGCTACATCAATGAACTTCTGCCTGACCTTTGATGTCATCCTTCTCTGCTATAGCTTCATTGTATATGGAACGGGGAAAATATCAAGAGCTGCATCTCATTCACAGAAGCACTTTGAAGTTAAATTCCCCATTATAAAACATTTTTAGATCCCTGGAGGGAAAACAGCAGAACTGCAAGCTGCTAGTCACTTATATATTGCATACATGAAGGAGGAAGAAAGTTACATATACATTGTATTATGATATACTTTATCCAAGGGAGTGAGTCTAAAAATAATAGCTGAACAAGAATGTGTGGGCTCATTGTGGTTCAGTGGTGTAAAATCAAGTTGGAAGCAGATATTTTTCTGAAAGAGTTTGGAATAAAACTGATTCTGTAAGAGATGCTGATCAAAGAAGAGACCTGAAACAAGGGAAGGATGGTTTGTATGTATGGACACAAAGGTCACGCCTTTCTTCCTGCGTGCTCTCTGTTACACCTATTTTACTGCGTATGAGGCTACAAACACAGTAACTGTATCTGGGTGCCTGAAACCCTGGGTACAAATATTCTTATCATGCAGAGGGTACGTTTCACATTTTCAGTGAAGGTTTATCAGGAGATGAGGGCAGTAAGCAGCCGTGAAGCCAGACTTCCTTATCTTGCATCTCTGATGCCTGATTGTGTGCAAATTGGGTAACCTGAAAGCCAAGAGAATGATCTGTGATGTGTCCTGTACAGAGTTCTGCAGTAAAATGTGGTTGTGCTTCCCATCGACCTTAACCTCTGCATCTCCATTACCCAACCATTGCTGTAACTGGATGGGCAGGAGAAAATTCAGGGAAGTGTATGCAACTTTTGGATATTAGTGGCTTGGTAAAAGAAACAGATCCAAACCAGCCCCTGTATCTGAGCAGAAGAAAAGAAACAGCCCAGCCTTGTTTTAATTTCCTTCTGTCTTATTGCTGTGTGTGTTTTAATAGCTTTGAGCAGCTTCATGTGTTAGTGCTAAAATGAGCAATGGAACAGTATTCACTACTTAAGTCACTTAAATGGTTAAAGTTTAATTTGTTCTTGCAATTAATTCATTCCCAGTGGCAGTGGCAACGGTGCTGAGATAAGACTTGTTTGTGTCATTGAACTGCTGGTGTTTGTTGCCATAAAGTGCAGTAAGAGCTGACGTTTTCTTGAGTCAAAAAAGATTAGCTCGATTCTGCATACTGAGAAAGTGTATCAGTGTAATTGCAACATTGCTTTCTAAACAGGAGCTGGTTCACAGAACTTCTGTTAGCCATTTAATGGATTTATTTATTGTCAGGGAATAAAAGTATTAAGGTACTAACAAGCATGGGTAATCTCTAAATAATAATTATTTTTTTTTAATTTCTTTTTGAAAACACTCAGTACAAGTTGTCTCTTTGCTCAGTCTGATTTCAGTGGAACTGCTTAAGGAATTAAATTATCTGGTGATAGGAATTTCCCCTTTGGACATAGTAAGAGTAGAATTGGTAGAACTAAGATAGCGAAATTTGCTGTAAACCAGGCTCTGCTGCTGTGCCATGTGGCAAGAGGAACCTCCTTCTGTACTGATCTAATAATTGTATTACCTTGAGGAGTGGTAAACTCTTTTTTTTTTTTCCCTCCTCTTTATATTGCATTCTAAACCTGTTCTTTCCAGTCTGCATCAGGAACATCCTGCTAGTGCCAGCCAGCTGTTAGCTACACCAGTGGCAAGCTGAGTTGACTCACAGAACAGATGGGATATCCCAATCCTTAGCTCTGGATATTGCAGCAAACTCAAATTGTGGCCTGTGGTATTTTTTTCACTCACCTGATTCACAGTCAACCTCTGTCAAACCTTGACATTCCTGCCAAAGGTTTTAAGGCCCTCTCCATTTAATTTATGTTGTACCTTGGCATGAATTCTTCTATTTGTAGATAATCATGAAACTTTCCAGGCTATTTGAGCAACTGCCCGTCTCTGTAGGGCATAGACCTACAAAACTGCAACAGCAAAGAGGGACTTCATAGCCACAGAAGGAGGAGAGAACCACGTTATTGAAGCATCATCTGCTTTCCTGGAAACTAGAGACAAACTGTGAAACATGCCTGTGCCATTTAGGTATCCTGTGGAATTTAAGCACACAATGTATATACTGCAACGCTGAGAACTTCAGCTGGTACAGAGAAACGTAGGGGAGTTGTCAGCCTTTCTCCTGTTAGTAGATCGAAATAAAAAAGCAGACGTGCTGTAGTACTGAAAGTAATTTATTAAACCTGCCATTTGGTCATCTGTTTGGAGATGGCAAAAAGAAATCTCAGAGAATATGTGTAATATGCTTACTCACGAATTCGTGAGTGCCTTAAGCAGGTATCATCTATTTTCATGCAGGATGACAGGTTATTAGTAACATTTGTAGGGACTTAAAATGCAGAACATGCCAGAAGAAAACATGTCCCTCTGATTTGTGGTGCCCATGGGAGCCATTTTCTTCAGAGGGTCATTTTATTTTGTAATAATTGGATGCTATCATTGATTTGAGCTCCAAGCCACCTGGTATCTTACTTAAGGCCGGTGTTTACTGTCTAAGATGACACAATCTTTCCCATTTGGGCTGATTCCTGAAAGTCAGCTGGGGAGCTTAGAGGAGAAAGCACTGCTTTATATAAAATGCCTGTGCAGCTTAGTGTTCTTCTAAGAAAGTTGTCTTTATATAAAAAAATATCAATTTTATGGCATTAGTAATTCTCAAAATGTTTTCCCTCTATACAGAAATGCTACTCTTGCTCTAATATAATATTAAAAAATATAAACTTTATCCTCATGTTGAAGCTCCATGTGAAATCTAAATGTTACCTTGATTGAACAGTGTCTCCACTGACTTGAGGCCTCTTTAGTTTGTCCTTGCAAAGTATTCATTTTTTGAAAAAGGGCAGACAAAAATGTTTTAAAAAATGCTGAAATCAGTGGATTTTGTCGTGACATTGAATGAACATTTTCTTAGTTGATTTTGTCTGTAGTCTGCTCTCTGAAATGATGATGATAGATGTAGAAAGTGATTAGCCAACTAATTAACAAGCCATCATACTTATTAATCACAGAAGGACATAGTAAGTCACCAAAAGGGTGGCTTCATGCTGCTTATGAAAAACAGCAAGATACGTTTTGTTTTTTTTAAACATCTTTTTAGTTGATGGAGAATAGGATTAATGTCCATGGGCTGAAGTCACAGCCAGCCACCGCTCTCTCACACAGCTGGGTAGTTAGAGAGCTGTAGTGGCAATCAAGTCCCCAGATTTATGTGGATCTAAACAATTTCAGATATGGCCAAATGAAAAGTTAATAATAAAAAGGAATTCAGCTGTGAAATGAACTTCCAGAAATGAGCGAAACCAGTTTCCTTGCCTTCAGTCCATGCTGCAGCAATCACCTCTTTCTCTTGTGTTTTATGTCCTTATTTATGGATGTAAAAGATGGAGGCAAGAGGAGATGATCTAAATGTGCACTGGGATTAGAAGATTTTTTTTATTATTTCTCCTCTTGCAGTAATTTCAGGGAATGCAAAGAAATAACCTTTAAAAGGCAATAAACAGGCATATATTCCTTTTACAGGTATTCTCTCTTAATGTACTCTTAATAGCAAGAAGCAGCATTCAGTCATTGAAATAGAAACCCCTGTGAGTAAAACTGGAAGGAATTATTGCTTTTGTCTTGATTCATAGAATCACAGTCGTTTAGGTTGGAGAATACCTCTAAGGTCATGGAGTCCAACTGTTAGCACAGACCAAAAGCTTTGCCATTTATGGTGTGGTACAAAGTAAAAGAAATAGAATTACAAAACTGTCCAGGCCTTTTGCCGAGCTGAGTGAAACACAGCAGTTACCCAATCTCATGCCTAGAGTGACTCCTTCCCGTGACTCCTGCAGGCTCTCAAGGTCAGCTGCATTCATTTGATGCTAATGTGCTTTGGAAACCGATGCAATCAATATTAGCTCCTGTGCTTATCTCCTGCCAAGGAGTTCCCTGTGCAATTTCTATTCCATTTTACTTCTCTTGAGCTAGTTTAATGCAAAACCAATACGTCTTGTGGAAGAACAGATGCATACAGAAACAATCACTGGTGAATTTTGTAGCAGTTACCTGTCTATTAATAACCATTCTGATAGTAAGTATGTGTAGAACAATATACACAGATCCATTGTGTACAAAGAACAAAACCAGGCTGTTGATGCTGCCAGACTAATTTATATTGGCAGTGTCAATTTTTCAAGTTACCTGGAAACTGCTGAAGACAGACTTAATTAAAAGTACTGTGCATCTTTTTAAACATGAATATTTAGTGACCTCAAATATTCAATGCCATGATCATTCTCTTGGCCCGATGCTCTGCCAGCCAGGAGAGGAATAACCTATTTAAAACCTCCCAGAGAGAGTTTTACCTGGTTCCTTAGAGCCACTCTTCAGGAATAAAAAAGGGTCAGAGGGATGATCTCTCGTATGAGGACAGACTGAGAGAGTTGGGGGTGATCACCTGCAGAAGGAAAGGCTCCAGCAAGAACTTAATGCAGCCTGTCAGTCCTTCAAGGGGGCTTATCAGAAAGATGGGGACAGACTTTTGAATGGGGCCTGTAGTGTAGGACAAGGGGTAATATTGTTTTGAACTGAAAGAGGGTAGACCAGACTAGATAAAAGAACGTTCTTTTGCAATGAAGATGGTAAAATACCAGCCAGAGAGGTGGTAGACACCCCATCCCTGGAAACATTCAAGGTTAGGTTGGTCAGGGCCCTGAGCAGCCTGATCTTAGTCCCTGCTCGTTGCAGGGGGGTTGGACAAGATGAGTTTTAAAGGTCCCTTCCAACCCAAACCCTTGTATAAAAAGCTGTGTGACCAAAGACTGACAGTGGGTGTGTGTCTGGCAGGAGTCACTTGGCTGGAGAGGAGTTTGGTATTTCTACCAAGGGCAGTTGGAATTACGCACTCCACTGGATGTTTTATTGCAGGACAGGTTTTAAGTACTAAATCCATTAAAATCCTAAAGGGCAGGTATTTACTACTTGACTGCTTTGAGAGTGTTCTGAGGGAGATCTCGATGCAGTCCTGTGCTGACTCTGTCTCCCACAATGGGCTGTTTCAGAAAGCTGACTAACCTCTCGCAAGACCTTGTCAGGAAGGAATCTGAAGGGATATCTGTTTCCATCCAGGCCACCAATGAACAGGCAATTTAGAGGGTATTACCTTCTTACATGCTGGGGACTGATTTTGGCGTTATCAAATAAAATCAAGCTGAATCTCTGACTTGGTTGCCTGCCAGTTTCACACAACGTTGCTCTTTTGCAGCAAGCCACGGAAAACTGCTTATTGACAAAATACTTTCATCTGCAAGAGCTGAATGATCTGATTGCTGTAGAGGTTAGAGGATAATTCAGTTTTCTTGGAGGATTTGCTGGTATGTCTGTGTGAATATAGAAATGTAAGAGCTTCCTTATAGTTCTTCGTAATTGTGTCTTAAAGGCGCCTGGCTCAAGGGTGCCAGACATGCTAACACCATGTGTGGACATCTGGTCACTGCTCTGAGGGAAACGGGGCCATCTGCTGAAGCAAAACCAATTCCTCCAGGTTTTCTTGACAGCCTCTCGTGCACACAATAGTTGAGTCCAACTCTGCTTAGTGCAGCAGATCTAATGGAATCTGCAGGTCGTAGCCTGTAGCAATCTCCCAAACCTGTGTAATTAAAATCTAAACATTTGTGTTGTCTGTAGTTTCCAGTCGCAGCTGAGGTGTCACATTTTCCCTTTCCCAGGTCTGTCATCTCTGGCAGTTTCTAAGACCCTCATAGCCAGCCTAATTAAATGATCAAAACTACTGCTTCCATCTCCGTAGCTTGTTCTCTTTCCTTTATCCAGTATTTTCCAGAACTTAACAAAGCAGTAAAAACAGTAATTAGTGCTCTAATTGGTTATAAATAATAATATAACAGACTTACTGTCAAAATAACAACCACAAGGCAATGTGCTCATTGAGAATCTTTTAAATTCCCAGCACTAAGACGGTTCAAAGTAGTAAATTATATTACAGCAATTTGCTTCAAAAAAGTAGCCCGTAAATTTACTTTATCCTGACAGCTGTGACAGGCTGCACTCCTAAGTGTGTATTTGTTTCAGGTCTGGCTGCTGGTTTCTCTTCTTCTGATCCATACTGCCGACTAAAAGGTTGTGTCTATGCCTAATTTTGAATTTTCACTCTTTGCTGTGTACCAAATTCATAAGCTCCGTGTTCTGGGTATTTCTCTCAGCTCCACAATCCTGGTGAAATCTTAGCAGCCCCAACGTGGTGTCTGTCAGCAGAGTGTTTTCTTTGTCTCTTGCAGCTGGTAAATTATTAATGACTCTGTTAAAGGGGAGCGGGGTGGTCGGGCGGAGCGGGTGGGGGTGCTGGGAGGGGAGCAGGGGCAGGGGGAACTTGGGGGAGCCCCGAGCAGCTGAAGGGGGGGCAGATGGCAGGGAGGCGTAGATCAGTGACCGCCAGGTTTCCCCATGTTGAATTTTTTTTTTTTTTTGCCTGAGGGCAGGACAAAAGGGTACTTACCAGCAGCAGCGCTGGAAAGGAAACAGATGGATGGAATATGTGAGAAGAGCTTGTGGCAATGAGAATTTCTACTTTATAGCTGTTGATAGTTTAGCATTCTTAATCTTTTTATTCTCACTTAAACCTCTGAAAATTGATTAAAATGTTGTCTGGCATCTCCCCTTTCAGAATTAACAGAAGTGCAGTGGGGAAGGACACCTCATGTTTAGTACTTGCCTGCTGGTTTAGATGCTGCACAGTGCTGATGTCTTTTATTGACATACACAGTGCACTCTGTGATTCACGAAGAACAATGAGGTAATCTAGAGACGGGTCTCTCTTCACCCACCCAAAAGTGATAAATACAACCTTTGGCAGAATCCTCAGCTTGCTCATTTGCCATAAAACCCTTGAGAAATCTCTCATGTATATGAGACACAGCTGCAACCAACAGCAGCGTTCACTGCATATATATTTTTTCTTTTTTTAGAGGGAAACAGTGACAGTGCTAACTGAATTATTTAATGCTGTAGGGTTCTTATAAATTTATAGACTTTCTTGGTAGCTGTTAACACTTGGTAATGCATGTGAAGGCTGGTTTTAGTTTATAAGTATCATAGTTTACTGTGTAATCTCTAAGAAAGGGGAGGTGGAGGCTTTTTTTCCCTCCCTTATCACTCTTGAGGGTGCTCCCACTGAATCTCTGTCATTTTGGCTATTACATGGGTAGGGGAGTAAGGGAGTCAGCAGTACAATAATCTCGGGTTAGTGCTTTTCCCAAAATACACTGATTCAGGAGGAAATGAGCCCGGGAAGGTTGACCCAGCTCTTTCTCCTTCCAAGGCAACATACCCCAGAGGCTATCCCACCTCAACAGGGTTTTATTCTCAGTATTGAAACGAAGAGGTTTGTTTGCTTGAAATAATTATTGTGGCTATCTTGGCGTGCTTCCCAAGGCTTCTGTAAGCAGAGCTCAAACTGTTCTGACTTGTTTGCTGAAGCACGGTCTGTCACTTTCTCCCCCAGACCTGGTCATGGCTGTGCCTCTGTAATGCTGCGGGTATTTGCAGATACTTTACGCTTCAAATTTATTTCAAATGGAAGTTACTTCTTAGTGGAATTTGTATGCTAATACCTATTAAAGCATTTTAACAAAACTTTTTTTTCAAAGTAATTATGAATCTGTTTGAAATTAGAGAAGAAATACTAACCCAGGCACCTAAAGAAGAAGCATCTAGAGTGGCAGTTTTCATCCAGTGGATTAGTAAAACATCTTTGCATTTTCTACAGGATGCTTTTTCTCACTAGCACTGTTCTTGGGATGTTCAATGTGCAAGTGGGTTGATAAAGGCAAAGCCTGGTGAGCTCTGTGTGTCAGAGGGAAGGTGTGAGACAGGTGACTTGAATAAGCTGGATAGAGTTGCCCTGTTGGTGTAGTTGCTTTCCTCATGTTGTAGTATCAGTCATAGCATTTAAAATGTTGCTAAAATATTGTAAATACCTCCTTAGATAGACCCTTAAAGGTGACTATGAGGAGGGCTGTATACTCTTCAAGTATTAATTCTCTTTGCCCTCACCCATGCACATCCTATGAGTATCTAACTGGAGATTGTCTTTCCCTGTTAAATATATCAGTTACCTAATAAAAATGCTTTAACTGTGATGGTACATGGCAAAAATGATCCCTTCTTGCTAAAGGTTAGAGGGCAGGGAAGTTATGTATATCCTTCATCTTGCCCCCAGAATTCTCAGTGGGAAGGATACGTGGTGAATGTATTTATAATTAGCATTTGGATGTATAATTTGCCTGTATATCAGAGCTGAATCAGGTAACTGCTTTTGTGGCTCTTGCTCGGTTTGACTCACAAGCCCATTGAAGTGGGTCTGAGTTAAGCAGTTGGTCTTTCGAATCAGCTGGAATGTAGCTCCAGGTGGGTATTGAGCTGTAAAAGGAAATTTGAAATAATAATTCTTTTCCTGTTGAGGTGGATCTGTTAGGTGAGGGCATTTTCCATCAGAATGACAGCAGACTGTCCTCGATAGGACTGGGTCGCTGTTTAGAAGGGCAGAACCTGCCCTCTGCTGGCTTCTGCGAGTACTGAGACATTGGTGATTTACAGAGCTTCACATTAGGACTAGTAAAATGTGTATTTTGCTATAGTCCACTTCTGCTAGTCTGTCCCAAATTTGCCGAGTTATTCTTCTGTGTTTCAGTATGCTGACTTTTTAAAAATACATTAAACTAACTCACCGAAAATGAGCAGGCAGAAAAGAGCACTGTTGGTGCCTCAGAGATGAATTCCAAGTTATAAATTGCAGATTAAGCCTGGATATTTGAGTTTTAACCAGAATGTGTAGATGGTGACTTGGAACAGCAATCAGAGGTGAGTTTTTAATGTGGCCTTGGATTGAAAGGTGTTGTATAATGCTGGACTTAAGAGTCTTGTAAAAATTTATACACACCCAGACCACCCCAGAGGAGTGGCTGTGCAGAGCCTGACTTACAAGTGAAGTATGAGGGGTAAAGAGCTGCTTGGAAATGGCTCTGGGCTGGTCTTTGTCTTACAGTGGTCATGGTCATACGCGGAGGGTGCTAGAACACTGGCCCAGGTTGCCCAGAGCGGTGGTGGATTCCCCATCCTTGGAAACACTGAGCAACCTGATCTAGTTGAAGATGTTGGGATGACCTCTAAAAGTCCTTCCAACCCAAACCATCCTGTGATTCTGCGACTGGCCCATCCTGAGGTCTTACCTGCCAGGTGAGCCCTTTGTATGAGCAGGCTTGTGTTTTTTTATGTGAAAAGTTGGGTTAAACTCATTGCTGCGGGCAACAGAGGCCATTGAAAACTGAAAAGAGGTTAAAAGGGGAAGAATAGCCAAAGGCTTGAAGAACAGCTGTTCTTCAGGGGAAGGAGGTTTTTCCTTCAGGAAAACCTCTGATGGATGGTGCCCTCATCTCTTGGAGGTGCTCCTTTTCCAGAGGTGGCTGAATCACATTGCTCACTTGACTTGTAACCAGAAATCACCTTTTAAAGTCAAGCCCAAGGAAAAGATCTCAGCAGCTAAATCCAGCCTGGTTTTATATTTAAGGATTGGTATGGAAGTTTGGTTTTGGTTATTTTTTATTTTCCCTCCTCCTAAATTACTGGAGGAAAAACAGCCAAGCAAGCAGTACAAAACTGATGCCTGTGGCTAGGCAGCTGATTCATGGTGTTACATCTTAAAACTTGGTTTTACATAGAAGATGGGAAGAATTCAGGGCTTTCCTGAGTGAACCTTACTTTTCTTTTTCTGCTCTCTGAAAGATGTTCATGTTTAGTTGACCTCCAAAGAGGATCTTTTAACCAACTCATTAAATCAGTGTCTCTTTAGAACACCGTGATAATTTCTCTAAACTGCTGTGTGCTGTTTTTGTACGTCTGTCCCCGTGTCTGTAGGGCTGCCTTGTCTTTGCAGTGGTCCATGCAGACGTGGGCTGGTGATACCTCTTTGGGACGAACTCTTGTCTCTGCAGGACTGAGACAGCGTTGGCTAAGAGCAGCACAAATGTTTGTGTCCCCTCGTTGTGGGGAGGGACAATAACGAGGCATCATTTCCTCCTCTGCCTTCTGCGTTATTCCCAGGACAGGAGTTGATGACAAGCAAATAGCATCGCAGGGGAAAGGGAATGTAGAAATCCTGGCTCTGTATATCTGTTGGGAATCCCATATAAAGCTATTCTGTTGAGTTAATTTGGTAAATACTGTAGAAAATTGCAGTTGGGAAATTACAGTGTGCTGAAAGGCCTCTCTGCAGCACACAGCGAGCTGGGTTTGACTTTACATCTGCCTTTGGCAGCTACAGGAACAAAAACACACTCTGAGCTCAGTTTTCCATATTGAAGTGGCTCAGAAATGAGGCTGAAGGGCCCACTGTGCAAGCTAATGCTAGAAAATTTAAATAAGAGTATCAAAATACAGATGGAACATCGAGGAAGGGTTTTAAACAGTAAATGAATACATATATTGGGTTAAAATGCTTTAATCAGAAACAAAGCTTTCGACAGGAAATACCTGAATTTTAGGCTTCTGAAATGGTTATAATTTGTCCTGGACTTATGGTACCCTTAAGACACAAAATGTAATAGCAGGTAGTTTTGAACCAGCATTAAACTCGGTTTTTATTGTAGTTTATTTCTTTCTCAGAAACTTTTCCCATAATTTGAATTATGGTTCCTGTGTATTCCCTGGCCTGGAAGCTGTAATGTGTGCTTTGCTTTCCTACGGTGAACTGGAGTGAAGCCCTCTACCTAGAGGGCAGGTTTATATTAGCTATTGGAAAGAAAATCTCTGTGAGGGCTACGAGGCCCTGGCCCAGGCTGCCCAGAGAAGCTGTGGCTGCCCCTGGATCCCTGGAAGTGTCCAAGGCCGGGTTGGATGGGGCTCTGAGTGACCTGGTCTCGTGGAAGGTGCCCCTGCCCATGGCAGGGGGATGGGAACGAGATGATCTTTAAGGTCCCTTCCATCCAAACCATTCTAGGATTGTGTGATGAGCTGATGAACTGCTAACAAAAGCAGGCATATGCATCCATTACAGCTCTAGGGTTTCCCTTTTGGAGGGAGGCAGGAGGGAATCGAGCCACTCTCATTGCTTCTCCTGAAGGAAAGAGTAGCTCTTGACACTCCTTGTAGTGATGGTTTTGTTGTCCAAGCCAGTCATGAGCCTGCACGGGAGGTTAAAATAGCAGAAAAGGAGCTGCAAAATGCTGCTGTGCCAATCCTGCCTCTGGAAACTGTTAAATAGGCTTAGTTATGTTGTAAAACTGCTGCTCAGGTGTTAAAAAGTCACTTTTTTTTTTTTTGCTTTAGCTGCTGCAGAAACATAGATTTCTTGTTAAAGTCCTGATTTGTGTATTTTAGCAGTGGTGTATTAAACTAAGTTAAAGAAGTGGTAGTGGTAGTCTTAATGCAAGTGTGTGCTGAGGCAAAACATGAGAAGCCATATAGCAACCAGCCACACAGTTTTAAAACTTAATTTTTCCTCTACAAATGTGGCCAACTAATTGGTTTGCAGCAACAAAATTAGAGGTGTCCCTTTCTCATTCCCTGCGTGGGGGATGTCAGTCAAGTTTGTAGTCCAAGTGTCTGAACGGAGAAAAGTCAGCCAAAGACCTGTGCAGTGCTTTTTTTGCCAGATTAATAATACAGAATTTATGGTAATTCAGGTGTTTTGCAATCAAAGGTAAGGATTGCACGTGACCAGGAATATCTGCTAAATCATCCTCCTTCATAAACCCTCCTCATCCTCTGCAGTGGCTTCCAAAAATTAGGTTTATACAGGAAGACTGATGTATTAAGCACAGTTTGCTGTATATGTATTTTAAACCAGGCAAATTAACTGCCTGACAGAGCAGGATTATAGAAGAGCTCTTGCCTGTTATGCTGCGGATGCTTTCTAAATATGCACTTCAAAAGAGTGTATTAGCTAAAAATGTATAAGGGAGAAAAAAATCCTTAGTTCTTATTCAAACAGTGGACTCACACATTAATTTATATATTCCTCTCCACTCTGCTTTCTGGTCAGGGAGCTATAAGGTGCCAAGGGCCTCAGTCTCCTACCTGCGTTTTTTTTTTTTGGGATGGGGAAATAAACACCAAAACTGCTATTGGAGCAATAGTCTTGATATTTATGGACACTTTAATACAACAGGCAGAGGCATAATGCATTTCTTGATGATACTGTAGGTTTCTCGTGTTCTCCCGTGAGGAAACAGAAAACACTGAGACCCAGAAAAAGGTGTTTAAAAGCAGATATTTGTAGGTGAATAGAAAGTAGCTATCACTGGCTTTTCCAATGTGATTTCATTTTGTTTTGTTTTCTAGGATTGTGTTATTTATCCTTTCTTGCTAGGCACAGTTTCACAAACAAAATAAGGTTGAGCAAAATCACTGCCAAAGGGCATCTAGTGAGGATGCTTGTAAATAAATTTATAAAGATGTTAGTCCTGCTCTGGATTTCAACTGAGCAATTCAAGTGGCTTTAAAATAATAGATCAGCAAAATCTAGAAGTGTTCGTAGAAAATGAAAGCTGAGTACTGAAAGTAAATAACTTGCAAGTGCTTTCTAAGGGAAGGAATGGTAGTGGAGGGGAAAAAGGACCACAACTGGAAAATAAATGCTGGGGCAACAGGCAAACGTTGATTTTTAGGATAGATGTAACTGCTTGCTGGTTGCTCTGGTGGGCTATAAAAAGTCTCTCTTTCCATTTGCACCACCTGGAAGCCACAGCTATCCCTGAGCTACGTTCATCTGTTCTGTCCTGGAAAGGAGAAAAGTAAGCGACCCCACTGGCATTTAAACCTGTGGATTTAAGGAGTATTTCACTTGAGATTAGCCCACTAAGCCATTCCTTCTGCCTATTTAAACAATTTTATTCCAAGAAGGACACAGGAGTGCAAATATTATTGTTAACTGCACTTGGAGGTAGGAAATGTGTATTTCTGTTGCTGGTGAGTTTGTTTTATCAACCCCTTTATTTTTGAAGGGATAGCAACGTGTTCATTAGGAATGCTGTGAGCTAAGATTTTGGTTATTCCTTTTCTGTTGGATCGTGTCTGATCACACAAAAGTTCTTTCCCTCTTGCTTATCCTCATCTTCCCCAGGTACCGGGGAAGGTCTGAGTGGCTCAGAAGCTCTGCAGGCAAGAGAAGTCTGGGGAGCTCCCTGAGTTATCCCGATGGGTGCAGATCTGTTTTGGATCTCCTCACTGCAGGTTGGCCACAACGAGTTTGCTTGGTTTTGTGATATGGAAAAGCACCAGTGACAAATTAGTGCACTCGTTTTGCCTATCAAAACTGGGCTGTAAACTCACATTGCAGCTAAGAAGGTAAATGGATGAACTCAGAGCACTGGTCTTTGCCTTATTCAGTATAAGGATTCAGAGGTAAAGGAAAAGAAAAGGCTTCTGAACCTTCATAAAACTCATCTTTTATTTCTTCAAACATTTTTTTTTTCTTCCTAGAGCAGCTAATATTTTTGAATATCCAAAAACTACCAGCCAGTTGTGTGCACTTGATGCTCATGGTAATATTTTTCCAAAAATAATAAAATACCGAGCAGAGAAAACAAACTGCCTCAAGCACGCAAATAATGATTTAGGGACATTTTTCACTATGCAGAAATGTATTCCTAAAATACTTTCGGGGCACGCTGCCTTTTGTTTTAGCTAATTCTAGATATTTCTGGCACTGGGGTCCTGCTGTTGGCCTCTTGCTGCAAGGACTGAGGTGTAATTTGCTGACAACAGGGGGCAGAGCGAGTTTGTGTTTTAAAGGAAGAGAAATCCCTGTCAGAGCAGTCAATGGTTATTTTTTTTTATTCCAAATGTAAGCCTTGTCTTATGAAAGAGATAATAGCAAGTACTCCTCTGTTTAAATCTGCTGTGCAGAACTTGTGGATGTCAAAGCGTTTCAAAGGCTTGGTTGCTCTCTTGGATCCTCTTTTATAAAGCAGATAAGGCAGTTAAGCTATAAGTTTGTATTTATTTAGGTTGATTCAAAATCTTTTTATTAACTGTTTATTTAATTTTAGCCACCCAATATGGCTCTGGCAAGCTCTCAGCATACTTCTGGCTGCCTTGACTGTCTAAAGAGACTTTTGGCAGGGTCCTAGGTCTGGGATTTGCACGCTTTTTCCATCCTAACAGGCATGCTTGAGGCGCCTAACCATACTTAGAAAATAAAAAAGGAACAAACTTCACTTAACCATGAAAGGAGTAGGAAGGGAATCTGTTGCTGCCGTTATTACCTCCACACTCCTTGATCTAATTTGGACTTTGATGCTGATGAAGTGGCAACCTGGCTTCTATTGCAGTTAAAGAAATGCATTAAAGCATCTGAAATGGTCTTTGTAATTTTTGCTTTATTTTATTTTAAGGGGTAAAGCATAGATTTGAGGGCATACTTGTAGTATTTCTCAAATATTCATAATTATCTGACAAGGTAACACACTGCTCCTGGGACAGACTAACTGCACATGTTGAAGGCTTTTTTTGAAATTGTCAGTTCTTTACTGTGGATCCAGTCCTCCTGGCCTGAGTTTCATATTCATGTGTATATGAACAATCAGCTGTGGAAGCTATTGGCAGGTGTCAGAGCTGTAACAGCTCACAGGTGACACACTGCTCCATAGTCCAGGATCTTGGATTTTCCCTCTCTTTATGTTGGGCTTGGATTTCCTAGCACATCTGATGTACAGTCAGAACATGGACTTCTTTGTTTTCAGCTGAGCCCAGCTGAATTATTAGGGGCATTGTTAAGGCAATGGCTAAGGGCAGTCTTCATTTAGAATAAGACATTAGAAATTCCATGTACGTTCTTTATATGGAAATGTTTATACAATATAAACTTCTGCTTAGGAAAGCAACTCTTTTTCATCTGGACAGTCTCTCCATACAATGCATCATGCCAGACAATAGATGAAGTGTTTTAATGGTGGTAAACAGTGTGTGTGTGTATGTATATACATATTAAAAATATATATTTATATATATTCCACCACATGTGAAATGTCCTTTCATTTCCTGCCTTTTAAGGGGAGATTGTATCGCAGAGCTACCTACCCTCAGTAGGATGTGGAGCTCCCACACTTGAATGCCTCAGAGCTCATTTTTCTGAAATGAGAGGGAGACAAATTACCTACATGTTATGATGGACAAATCAATCCCTTAGAAGTTGTCATTAAAATTCTCCCACATCTTGCAAAAAATTACAGAGAAAGCACTTTGAAATTATAATAGCATGTGTAGTAGCTGTTTAAAATACAGCTACTATTCATAAATTCCTGAAGACAATATTCATCTAACGTCTAAACTTTTGCATGGTCTCTGCGTAGCAGAAGAGACACGGTGATTCCCAAAATAATTTTTACTATTTCAAATGACTGCAAATAAAAATTGCAAACGTGTTTGCTGTTCGTGCTTACACATGTGCTCAAAAAAATCTATCTTAAACCTATCTGTTGTACAGTTGCTTTTAGGGATGCAAGGAAGGCACAACAGAATGCTCTTTCTGTCGTATTTATAATTGTGATGTAAATAATTTAGTTTGGATTGTGTTCCAATATTTTCTTCTCACTTTAAAGGAGAAATGGTAGCAGCACATCCCCTTACTTACCACATGCACTGTCTAAATGTGGCTTCTGTTTATTAAAACGTCAAGTATCCAGCTCTCCATTTCCCAATTACTGCCTTTCTGCACTTCATAGCACTGATGGACCCAACTACTACAGATATCGTGCAAACCTTCATTAAATCAGTGCAGTGTACAGTGACTTGAGCATTGGACCAGCTCCTGCAGCTCAGGCATGGATGAAAAAACCACACTGAAGTATTTGGAATGAATAAGTGCCGAAGTATCACTGACTTTGGCTGGAATTGGTATCTGCTTAAGGCTTTCCCTCAAATAGAAACACTTTTCCCAAATAATAAGAGTTATTAATTAAGGAGCAGCAATATCTTATCACAGAGTGGTTTGGGTTGGAAGGCACCCCTAAAGATCATCCAGTCCAGCCCCCTGCCATGGACAGGGACACCTTTCACTATCCCAGGTTGCTCCAAGCCCCATCCAACCTGGCCTTGGACACTTCCAGCGATCACAGGGGCAGCCACAGCTTCTCTGGGCAACCTGTGCCAGGGCCTCACCGCCCTCACAGGGAAGAATTTATTTCTAATATGCAATCTAAACCTCCCTTCTTTCACAGTCAGTAAGTTGCTATATTTTGTGCTGTTTTCCCTTGGAATATGAAAGCGCTCTGCTATTTGTTCTGCAGCAATAAATGGATCTTGCTGTTGCTCCTGGAAGGTGCTGAACCTTTAAAAAGTCAATATTCAAAGAAACAAGAGACAAAAATCATGTTTTGATTGCCTGATATAGGCATGGATGCTATTTAATAGGCAAAATAAGGGATTTAATTTCAGATGAGGCAAGTACCTGTTTCTCTCTTTGCGTACTGGGGGGGCTTGGGTGGTTTTGTTTTGGTTTTGTCCCTTCCCCTGCACAGAGGCCCTGAATGCCAACAAAAGCAGTTTACAATGGAGTTAGTGTCCTTCCCCATAAGCTATCAGATCCACAAATAAGTTTTATTTGAAACGCACAGGGTTCCCTAATGAAGCTCTTGGGCCGCGCTGGAGCCCGGAGCGTGCACGGGGCTTTTGCTGCGCGTCCCGGAGGCAGCTATAGATGTAGTTCATTTTGACCTCCAGGTTCTGAGAGCGGAGTGAATGGGAGAGCTATGTAAGGCAATGTCCTTGCAGCAGGCCTTGTGTGGAGGGGAGTTCTCCTGCCTTGGAGCCGGCCCAGCCGTCGGTGTGGCTGTGGCCGGGAAGGAACGCGCCAGACCTCCCGCAGCCACCGCAGCGCTGCCCGCCTCGTGCTCCAAGCTCCGTCTTCCTAACAGCTTCATTTCCTCTCTTTTCAGCGTCTCTATCAACAAAATGCTTTCCATCATTTCGGGCTATTTTTGTCCCCTTATCACAGCTATTTCCTTGGGTAAATAGTTCTCCTGGCGCTGCTGCCGGAGCGCGCTGCTGGGAGCTGGAACGCGCGCCGGGGTACAGTAGGTGCGGGCTGCGTGGGAGGTGAGAGGCAGAGCTGCAGAAACCCTTTTCTGTTCTAGCCTGCTTCCAGCAAAACAGCTCCCATGTCAGCAGGATCGTGCCTTGAAGAAGGAAAAAGGCGGGGGAAGGGGAGAGGAAGGAAAAGAAAAGAAAAAAAACCCAACCCCAGAAAAAATACTAAATTTTATGAATGTAAAATATATTCAAGGAGTCAAAAAGCACAGTAACTTTTCCCAGTTTGCCTGGCTGTGCAATCACCTGTATGCTCTTCGTTGATTTTTAGATATATTCCCCCTCTAGCTGTTTAAGAGTGATGGTGCCTCTTATCTAAGTATCTGGTGGAGAAGGTTGCAGGGCAAGGGTGGAAGCTGTAGCATGGACCTGTCATTACTGTGTTTAAAGATTCTGATATTCTGTCTAAAAAAAAAAAAAATTCTCTGTAAACAAGTGGGGACTGAAAAATCTCCAGCAGGAGCATGGAAACCAGGGTTCCTGTTGTTCTAGCAAGCACGTGAACCTAGAATCACAGGATATTCCAGGTTGGAAAGGCCCCACAAAGGTCATCAAGACCAGCTCTTCAGTAGACAATCCATACTGGGATCCAGCCCATGACCTTGGTGTTATCAGCACCATGCCCTGACCAACTAAGCCAATATGTGCTTCTTTATGTGCTCTTTGTTCTGGTCTATTATAACTTAATACTTTCAATCATTTTGAAGGGTTTTGCATGCTGTTCCATCAATTAGAAAAGTAATTGTTCTGCTTCATACCTTTTTGGGGGGATTTTTGTCAAGATTCCCAGGGAGCTTTTGTTCTTTTTTACTGAGGTTTACTGAATTTATAATAGCTCAAAATTTAATAGGGATGTGGAGGAGGGAATTACATAGGTGTCTCTGCACATTGCTGGAATGAGCACTTGTGTGAATCTTGAAAGCTTTTTCCAGAAAATGCCATCATTTCCCCCAGATTTTATAAACTCAATACATTAAGTAGTAGCAGAGCAGGTACTCGTTTAGAAAAATGTGTATCATATGTCAAACTACTTTGTAAAGGGAAGAAAAAATATATAAGCACTTTTTAATCTCTTAAACACCCTCACTTTGTTAGGGCTTAGGTTAACACTGACATGCACAACATTGACATGCATTACCTGTAGGACTTCTTAGCATTAAACTGGATAAGGATTTTTGACTCATTCCTCTTACTGGGTCATTTGTTGTGCACATTGTATTAAAAAAATTAAGTTTAACATATTAAAAATACTTCTGTGTTTCTTAAACACACAGAAGTTGACCCAAGGAAATGCTAACTGATAAGCTTCCTTAAGACAGAAGCAAGTTTTTTGGGTGCTCTGCTGTTGAAAAGGATTGCCTTGAAGAGAATAAAGAAGCATATGTAATACAAGTTCTAGAACTGCTGCGTTAGAAATCCAACCTCTGTTGTGTTTTGAGCTAGTCTTGGGGTTGAGGCCAGTGCTTTTCAGAACTTGCCTGGTAACTTCTTTGAAACTGTGAGATGCATCATGTTTGGTATTAAAGGTTGACTGTGAAAAATGCGTTTCCAAACTAAAAGATGTGAGTCCAAGGGAGATCACAGGAGCTGGGAATGGAGCTGGGAATCTGACAGAAGTTAATTTGACTGTGGTTGTATTTGAAGGTCATTTGAAATAATTTGGCTGCAGATTAATTTGCTCTTGAGAAAAATTACAAATTAGATGTCTAACATATGTTAACCTTACTGAGAATCTTGTTATTCAGCAAAACGTTGTTGCATTGGTGGTGTAGTGATAATGCTGTGAGGATAGTCACTCTAAAACCAAATTTAAATTGCAACTTCCATTACGTTACTACCTTAATTTGTAGCTGGAAGTTAACTTTGGAAATGTAGCATCATTAACCAAAGGAGCTGGTGTGATGTTACTGCAGTTCCCCCGTTCTCAGTGTTCAGCCTGATCTGTTCCCACAGTGCAAGGAATTCTGTTGCTGTTTTTCATTTCTCCCCCTATATTCACGTCTTTGAGTTATGCCATGCTCTTACTACTCACCTTTATCTTGATCACAGCATTCTCATATCCATTTTGTGCCTTCCTTTTTATTGAATCTCTAACAATGGGTTTCACTTACTAATTTTATCTTCTATTCTTCTAGATATAATAACATATATTATCTGACTTGATTTAATGAAATAAAGATGGTTACCTGAAAATAACTCTGCAGTGGAAATGTCAAGGCGTCATTTTTTGTCTTTGGGCTCAGTAGCATTTGGTGCCTTTTTTTTTCTGTTACTTGCATTAATGTGTAAGAAAACCAGGCCCTGACATTGTCCTTGGATATTTTTGATTGCAATAGGATTATGGCTTTGAAGGATTAATACTTGTAAAATTAACACTGCTGTAATTGGCAGTTGCTATTAATTAATAGTGAGTGTCAGGAGTAAGTACTCTCTTCGAAGCAGGACAGAGCAGTTTTAGACAAACTTGAACCAGCCCCTGAATGAGCTTCTATCTGTACCAAGAATTTTGGATCTTCTCATTGCCTTGAACACGACATTGCACCTACATCCTAGCCGAGGGAGAAATCAAAGCTGATTTTGTCATGCTGTTGTTCAGGCTGCAGTTGAAGATCTGCCCCTTGTTCGGTTTGACTAACCTTGAAATATCAGTGGGATTTCAGTTGTCAGGCAACTAAAAGCTTTGCTTGTGTTTTTATCTTTTTGCTGATACCCCGGTGCTTTGTCATCTAGACTAGTTTGTGTTTCATACCACAAAGGATTTTCTGTATCTAATATTTGACCTGAAAGTGTTACTAAAGGGAGCTATTAAACTTACAAATCTACTTCCCACATTCATCCTACCGCTCACAGTGGTCACTCATGTTGTCACATCATGAAACACGCCAAGCTAAAGGGTGGTAAGGATCAAATTAATTAGCAAAACCATGGGAAATCTGGATATTTCTTTTTATTTTGGCATTAATCTCACTCTAAAGCTCTGTGCCAGGGCTTATAACTTACGGAGGCTGACTTATCAGCTTTATCACCGTTTTGCACTAGCATGTGTCTCTTATCTAGAGGATGAAAAACAAATGATACTTGTTTGGAAGAAAGCTGATATAATTTGTGCCATGGGTTGTTAATTAAAACAGGCTCTTTTAAATCTGCTCTATCCAGTGGGGAAGGGTAAAGGATGAAGGAAAGAGAAAACAAGATTTATCTTTCTCTTTATAAATAAATTGCCTTAATTCCAGTTTGGAAATCTGAATGATGGTGCAATCACCATTTTTCATGAAAAAAGAGAGGTTGAAGAGGAGATTTCCAGTCGCTACTCTAGTGGTTTAGATGTTCATTCACAGTGGCAGAGAACCCGTTTTGGACTCCCGTCCTCAAAAGGTGAGGTGTGAACCTACACACCTGCTGGAGTGGTCCAAGAGCATTTGGATGCAGTGTTCAGGATAGGGTTTCATTAGCCTCTTCTTTTCTACAGCCTTGGAAAACAAACAAAAATCTGGGGTTCTCCCTGGTGTGAGAACTTCCCACCTTGCCTCCAGGTGAGTGCCATAGCCAGCAGACACTGGAGTCAGATGAAATCCTGTCAACAGGAGAGGAGCCACTTTGGCATGCCCTAGGATCCAGTGATTGCAACAGTCAGCAGGCTTGTGCAAGGATTCATTGCAGTAACAGCTTGAGATGGGCCCAGCAGAGAGTTTGAACCGTGATGCTACTGAGGAGTCCAAAACCACCAGTGCCACATTTTTTATTTTCTAGATTTGCCTGTGAAAAAACCATGTTTTTAAATTTATGCTGTTTTAGTGCATTCAATTCAAAGTCATCACCAGGGATGGCTTAACCAAAAATTAGGTTTGAATGGATAATGTATTTGCTGAAGAGATCGTGCAGCTTTGATAATTGCAATTTTCCAGTGATCATTAGGTAACACGTTTGTGTCAATGAGAAGGCCTGTGGAGTGACTGAGTGATCTGGTTTGTCTTTCTGGCACTGGGTTTTCTCAGTTATTAGAAAATCTGCGTGTATCACAGCTGTGGATGAAAGAGCAGCACTGTGGATGAGCTTTGGAACTCGTCTCTTTCTATTAAAAATTGGTCATGGATAAATAGAAAATCCTTTTGTAAAGGGTACATCAGGTGTTCTTGACTTCTTAGCACTGCAGGAAACACTACAGAAAATAATATCAGTGTTTAGTAGAAAAATGTCTGCCAGTACCTAAAATGGTAGATTTACTATGTAACATTACTAAAACCCAAAGTTTTGTACTTCAAGACCGAATTTCTGATTTGTAAGCGAAAGTTGTCTGTGCATGTTTTGCTGCCTTTGTACCAGAGAGTGATTTTGTTATTAAGCTACAACAGGAACACTGACAGGGTTCTTTGCCTTTGTTTATTAGCAGCAAGTTGTGGAAAATCAAATTAGTGACAATTCTGCTTCGGGATAATAAGTTAATTTTGAAGCAAGTAGGTATAGAATAGTAACTTGGGCCAAGTTATCATGAGTGATTTCAATCTGCCTTGTGAATTCCAAGCAAAATCCATGTAAAGGAAGCATTATTAGAGTTACGAGGTAGACATTCGTAAGGTTTCTTACCAGACCAGAGTGAGCAACAGAAGACTAATACAAATGTACTGTAATACAAAATTACAAATGATGTTTTCAACACTTTTAATTGATTTGATTTCGCAATAGATTTAGCAGTGTTTAGTCCCAGGTAAATTTTAACAAGAAAGATGTCAACTAGAGAGTCTGGGCAAACAACTTGTTAAAAGTTCCTGGTTGCCATCAGTGTATTTGTTTCCGAACTAGGTCTCTTAGTCTGTTTCCCATCACAGTGTCCTGAGAGGACCTTGCTCTATCTTTTTTTTAAAAGCTTTGGTATGTGTTCTTCTCACGATATGTATAAGTATTTCCATTAGAGTTAATCAATCAACACCAAATAACAAATGCTTTTACCATTAATGGGAGCGCTGGGTGTGCGAGGAGGGCAGGACTGTGCATGTAAAGGCAGCACATGGAACAGGAGGATATGCTGTGGGGTATTTGCTGCTCGGTAATATCCCAGGCGGGTCTCGTCTTGGATTTGTGTGGTTGCCTTTTGGGGCAAAGCCAGGTTAGGGGGTCATAAAATGTGCAGCTTGTTTTCCAGTTGAGTATTTTGCCAGAAGTGGGACCAGGGTACTACTTAAAATATATATGGATGGGAAGAAGAGAAAAGAATAGTTCATTTTAAAAAATTCCATCTTTTTTCATTTATTGATTGTTGTATTGATACCAGATCTACATTTTCAGCACATCCCACCTGGAGGTTTTCTGCAGCACTCTGTAGTTCAAACAGCACTTTCTGCTTTTCATGTAGGTCTGGTCTGGTGTATTTGCATATCTCTAATTAAAGCGTAAGGAGATGTGTAATTAGCTGGTAATGCTACCTGATTCTTTACGTGAGTCTGTCATTGTTGGAAGGCCTGGTACGCAGAGAGCAAGCAGTGTCTGTCTGTCAGCGATGCTCGAGGCTGAAGGAACCTTATCTGTCAGATTTTTAACTTGCTCTGTCTTTCCGCTTCTGAGGCTGTCTCAGCGTAGCTGCAGAGCTTCAGATGAGTGGCAGGGGCAGTTGTGCTTCCTTTGTGTTACTCTGGGATGTGGGTTGTGAGTAGATGACAGGGGCACCGATGTAGCCACCGCCTCGGCAGCAGCTGCACCACAAGGTGTTTGCCATTGTATGTGGCTGTCTGCCCTGCTCTGCTTCCTTGCTGATGGGGGAAAGGGCTGATGGCTTGGGCCAAATAGTGGTTATATGTATTATTCTACTCTTAAAAACTAAATAAAACAGGAGGTGAGTCAATCATAGATGCATCACGTGTCCTCTGTGCCAGGCATGAGACATGGAGGCCAGGAGACGGGACAGGCTTGCTGAGAGCTCAGCGGGACAGTGGGTGCGTGTCAGAATCACAGAACAAGCTGTGTTGGAAGGGGCCCACAATGATCACCGAGTCCAGCTCCTGGCCCTGCACAGCACCATTCCCAAGAACCACACCATGTGCCTGAGAGCATTGTCCAAGGGCTTCTTGAACTCTGTCAGGTTTGATGCTGTGACCACTTCTCCGTGGAGCCTGTTCCAGTGCCCAGCCACCCTCGGGGTGAAGAGCCTTTTCTAACATCCAGCCTAAACCTTCTCTGACACAGCTTCAGGCCATTCCCTCGGGTCCTGTCACCTCAGAGAGCAGAGGTCAGTGCCTGCCCCTCCTCTTGCCCTCACGAGGAAGTTGTAGACTGTGATGAGGTCTCTCTTCAGTCTCCTCCAGGCTGAGCAGACCCAGTGCCCTCAGCCGCTCCTCACACGGCTTCCCCTCAAGGCCCTTCACCATCCTGGTGGCCTCCTCTGGACATCGCAGCCCCTGGGCCATGACAGAGAGGTGTGGGAGAGGATCAGCCCCGTGCTCAGGGGTTTGTGCAAATGCTGTGATGTCTTGCATACACTGGGTTATTTTTCCAGACGTGTAATTATCTTCTATTTTCTTTCAGCTGAGAGGCTGCCTTAGATATGGTTTGAATTAGCAGGCATTCCAGCGTTTCTTTGACAGCAGCGAGGTGCAGGCTTGAAAGTAGCTAATTACATGTCCTTGGGATTAGAGGATTTGTATATGCAATTAAATTTCCTTTTAGCTCCCCCAGAGTTCAGCCTGTTTCTTTTAGTTTTGATTCCTAAACGGACATCCCTGACAAAGCTTATGTGCAGTTTTCCTAGCCTAATTTATAGTTGGTTGCTCAGCATCGTTGGGGAACAAAAGAAAAATTAATTGGTGTTCAGGCAGTGAATGTTTTATTTTTTGCAATTGTTAGTGCAGCGTTCAAACAAGTCCCTGTCATTTTATTTATAACCAAGTGTTTTGTTTTATTGAGTATTCTTTGAAAGAGGTAACAAACCTAGTGATTAAGGGTATGACTATTTTTAAAATTATTTGAAGCTAACTTTTTTTTATTTAATAAAATGTGATCTTGAACAAATTTCATGTGTATTGAGAACTTTTTTTCTTGAGTTTCACTATATAATACTTGGTCTTGGGGAAGAAAACTATGGGATTAGATGAGATATTTTTACCATATAACTTCCAATTTTTAAAAGTTGTAGCAAGTATAGTAGGTTTTCTTTAAAGAAACGGCTATTTTCTATTTAAATGAGGGGAATTTTATTAATTTATTTCTCTTCGCTGTGAAATTCTAATAATTAAGTCAAGTGACCTGATGAGTAAGAGTCTTTTCTTAGTCAAATTATTTAACTCCAGTCTCAAGTAAGAGAAAGATATCCTGTGGAGTTCTTTTGTATTGATGTTAAGCTGAAACTTCCTCTGAATTTTAGGTCCTTTCCTGTTAAGCAAACACTTGTGCTTGTTTCATTTGCATAGTTTTAGCATGACTCTCCCTTAATCTGTGCATGGATGACTTGAACAGAAATATCACACATGATAAATACCTGTTCAAGACTGTGGGGAAGTCCTGCACAATCTGAAATAGAAAATTCTTAGAATTGGCTTTTCCACGCACCCACGTGGAGTGAGGGAAGAAAGGAGAAAAATAATCTTTTTTCCTGTTTTATTTCTTTGTCTTGCTTAATGAGCCACATAGATTTCTAAATCAATTTTGCAGTTGTTAAGTTTAAAGAAAATTACACATTCAGAGTATTCTTCAGTGTTATAATTGATAGCAAGCATCATGAGTCATTTACTGTTTGCAGAGGCACTGAGACATTTATTAATGCCACATTTTACTAATGATTTCAGAAAGGATAAGTTAATAGGTCTGAGTTAAGGCCCATAGATACTATCAACTAATTTAGTATTTCGTAATGTTGAATTAAGGGTACTTGTGCAGTATTAAATGCCCTGATCTGGCTCTGATACAATATTCACACACAAGCTTAATTTGGGAAGTTGTGGGGAGGCTTAATCCTATTCACACGTTTGTGATTGCTGCTTTTGCTGTGGGACATCATGCAGTCATAATTGAAAGGATGTTCATTAAGCATATTTCATTAATATATAATGAGCACCATAAATACAGTGACCTTTGAGATAATTCACTTGCATGTCTTGATTCATTAGTGCATTTTCCACTTGTTTATTCTTCAGACTTGAAAATGCATGAATTTCTTAGCTTCCCAATACCTCACAATGTATCGTATGTTTTATCATAACCTGTAAGGGATTTTATAAAGAATCTTCTTCTCTCACTGCTTTAAAAGCCAGAAATGACAGAAAGAGGGAATTAAACTTCAATTAGCATAGCTGTGACTACCCATCACTATTTCTTTATGAATTTAAATGTACATATGTAAACATTCCTTACAGCCAAGTAAATTCGTAAGTCACAGAGTCACTCAGGTTGGAAAGTCCAACCATGAACCCAGCAATGCCAGGTCCACCACTAAAACCGCGTCCATCCCTCAGCAGTCCTTGGATGAAATATTCCTGTTTAACTAGGCAAGTATGTATATTCTTGTGTATATCTGGGGGGGGGGGGGAGGGCCTAAATAGAAAAAAAAATTTAAAAAAATCAAGACTATTTATAATACTTAAAGTTATAAAATAACACTTGTGGTGTGATCCTTTCAGTTTAAGTCACCTTCAAATAATGTGCAAAGCTGGTTCAACTTCCTCTGGCTTTCTTTGTACACAACACACAAAATGTAAGGTCTTCTAAAGACTTTGAGGTGAAGTTTAATTTTGGTATCTGAAAATAATTTGATTATAATATTAAATTATTTTTTGTTTACTGGTGAAGGTTAGCAATGACGTATAAGAGTTGAAGAATAAAGTCTGTCAAAAGCGTGTTATATGTGCATAGTACATTTAGAGTAAACATTCAGTTGTGATAGGAGTGTTTCTATCCATGAGCAATACTTAGTTTCTTCCTCTTAAAAATCAAATTATGATGAAATAAACCTGAGGAGAATATCATTCAATTTGCTGTTGTAATGGCTGGAGTTAGAAAACGAAGCTTCCATTTTCATTTTCATACCTTTTTGTGTTGTACTTGCATGTACCCAAAGCAGTAAAATGTTTCACTCTGAAGACCAAGAGGCCTTTTTATTTCCTCTACCTCAACAATTTGAATAATTTCCAAACTATTGATTGATAGTAGATCTCATTTTATTAAGTCTCCATTTTGACTTTTCCTGATGGAGCAATTACCGTTCCGACGCTGCGATTCAGCAGCCGCTTCTAACGCACACACATTGCTTTGATTCAGTTTGTCTGGAAGGGAAGGGCGGCTCTGTTGGTGAAGGTTTTATGGCTGTCACTGTGGTTTGTACTCACGAGCTCTGTGAGGAACTTCAGGTCACAGAGTCCTTTGAAATAATCCCTGGAAGCTGTGCTTCTCTCTTTACATCAAGTGCCTTGGTGAGCAACCGAGTGGTGTTTGACCTATTTTTGTCTGAAATGCACCCATAAAACTCATCTAGAGGAGCAGTATCAAGCAGCCTTCCAGAACCTAAAGGAGCTACAAGAGACGTGGAGAGGGACTTCTGACAAGGGCATGGAGTGACAGGACTAGGGAGAATGACTTCAAACTGACAGAGGGCAGGGTTAGATTACAGATTTGGAAGGAATCCTTCCCTGTGAGGGTGGTGAGGCCCTGGCACAGGGTGCCCAGAGAAGCTGTGGCTGCCCCTGGATCCCTGGAATTGTTCAAGGCCAAGTTGGACAGGGCTCTGGGCAACCTGGGCTAGTGGAAGATGTCCCTGCCTGTGGCACAGGAGTTGGAAGGGGATGATTTTTGGGGTGCCTTCCAACCCAAACCATTCTGTGATCCTACAATGTTAACAACACCTTCCGTCTGTTCACTGCTGCACTGAGGAGAGCTGTGGTGTTTTAGATGTGTGTAGCTTCTGGAAAGATTCTTCAGCCTTCTGGAGATCTCTTGGAGTTCAACCTGTGATACCAAGGAAGCACGCATTTGAATAAGAATTGAGATCACGTGGTTGTTGCTCCTCTGGGTTTTTCTTTGTTTTAATAGAACATGTGGCTAAAATGCTAGGAGGCAGCATTCTCATATACCTTGTATGGGCAAAACCCAGGATGAAAAAAAAGGAATGCAGAGGCACAGGACCCACAGATGAGTTGGATACTCCAGTGGTGTTTCACAAGTCTCCAGTATTGTTTTAGGTAGAAATATAGTTAAAAATAAGTTACTGCATCTTATGAACTTTCTTTCCTCTCTATATTTTCCCCCTCAAAAAATGGAATAACCCAGTCAACCACTGAAACACGGAGCTTTCTTGCTTGTAGTTCCCCCAGTATAGCAACCTTGCCCTTCTTTCATTATTCCTTCTTGCATGAAAAAAAAAACCCCATCACACTGAGCCCTTGGAGGCTTCTTTCGGAGGCATAGAGAACAGGAGTAATTACCAGGTTTATGATAACCTGTTCCAGTGTTAATAACTTGCATTGCAAGAAATGCAGATGAAATTTTGGCTCGCAAGATCAAATCTTGACACACAAATGGGTTTGGATTGGCTTTTAACCTGAATGCAGTTGTGTGGCCCCTTGGGCCTGGCCCAAGGTTGGTGACTAAGACAGTGACTCCACTTTTAGGGGAATAGCAACCTTTTCTCATCAGCAGTGACTTCAGAGATATTCCAGTAATAGCATTTTGTTGGAGGTTGTTTGGCTTTTTTCATGCAATTTTATCTACGAGAAAGTTTGAATTTTCAGTAAATAATCATTAAAATTATGTTCCTTGTATCTTTCCTTAAACTGCTGACTCATACCCATATTTGATAAGAGTCTGGCTATGAATCACACAATAAATGGCAGGCAAACTGCTGGGAGCTGTGACTGACGGAGAAGGGCTACCTTAGCCTAGAGTTTCCTCAAGCAAGAAGAGAATTTTCCATCCTAATCAAGGGGGAAGAGAAATACGAGTGAGTTGATAAGTTGTATCCTTTGCAGAAGAAGATTGGGAAGCAAATGCCATTTACAAAAAATCAGTTTCTTTCACAGTATTGGGCTACATCATATCTTTTCTAGGATTTTGTGCCTTGTGAAGGAAAATGTTGACTTTTTCTTTCTTTTCTGAAGTCTGTTTTCTTGGATCAACTTGATTATGTGTTCTCTCACAATAGTGGGTTTTAGTGCCTCAGAACAAAGCCTTATGGCATCTTTGTACTGCTGGTAATAGTGTTTTCCAGCTGCAAATGATTTAGAAGTCTGGAGCAGATACGAATTGTTTTGAATTTGAATTCTTTCCATCAGAAATTTTTATCCCTCAACCTATTCCTATGCTAATATATAATCTATCAACACACAAATAATACGATATTTTCTGCATGCTATAATTATTTAAGTTTCTATCTATGGTTTATGGTTGATGGAAAACTGGCAGGGTTGGATCTGGCGTAGCGAGACCGGTTCAAACGATTATCAGTTTGCATGTTTGACATTCTTGGCCTGTTAAGTGTTGTATTTTACACTTAATGCTTCAAGATTAGCATGATAGATTAGCTTGCTTAGATGAATGTTTTTATAATTTATGCTCTTATTAACTGTTCTGTTGATCCTAGAAAATACGTCTTTTTTCCCTTGATGGATGTCACGTCACAGGAATACAGCTTGTAAATCAAGTGTTGCTTTATGCTGTGGTCCTGTTGTGTTAGAATCTATTTCAGATGAAAAGTACTGAGATATACAGATATAAGAACCATCAGGAAATGCAGAATGTCCTTCTGCTGTCTTGTGGTGTAAATTCACAGCCCCTGTCACCTGCCTTGCGAGCTTTGTTACTCTGGTGTTATCCATGAACATGATTAAATTTCCTGAAGATGAAACGAAGGAGCCCGGCAAGTCCAAGAGACGTCAGAGTTCAAGAGCTACCAAGAGCTCACACATCCTTCTGCTTAACACCAGGAGGGGTGAAAGTCGAGATAGGAACAAGCCAGGCTGTGCAGGAGAGTACAGAGCTTCTGTTTAACTCGATTTAAAGGCTGCCTGTGATCACACACATCTGTGCTTTTATACATATGTGCATACAGTCTCTGGGTATCAGGATGCTGTTTAGGATACTGCATGCAAGAACAAATTCTGAAGTATTTATACACAGACATTATGCAACATCTGTGTTTCTTCTTCAGTCCAGATTCTGGACTGCAGTGTCCCTTGAAAAGCAGCTGGAGATGTGAAAGAATTTTGGATGATATTTCCTTCAGATTTTTCTCCTGCATACTCTGGATTCCTCAGTTTCTTATTGTGCCAATGGTGTCTCTCATTACAGTCAAGTTATATAATCAGAGAATGGAGACCTATGTATAATAACTGCATGTATGCATTTATATAGTTCAGAAACCTAAAGGCTGTGCTCAAACGTGGTAATTTAATATGGTCACTAAAATTTCAGTTCTCCTCCACTGAAAAAGGTCACCAAATCTTCTTTATAACCATCTGTATAGATAACTTAGTTATGTATTGATTTTTCAGAGATAACCTTTGGCTTGTTTTGCACCTGCTGTGAGCTGGTTAAGCGTGAGGCAGATCCAATTTAGAACACATATACAGCTGTATTAGCACGTTATTGTACCTGGGATTGTAAGCCAAGGCTCTTAGCTTTGAACTTCAGCTGGCTCAGGCTGATGTGGCTCTGAGCATCAGCTGAATGTGGAACACAAACACTGATAGCACAAATCCCACCCTGTGGGGCCTCGGATCATTCCGTACTCTTTTGAGTGCCAAACACATAAATTTTTTATGTCCTTCAAATAATCTTTTTTTCCCAGGCCTGATTCCAACCTTCACCTCAAAGAGAATATTGCTCAATACAAGTTAAATAGCAGTTCTGAGGGTGGAATAGAGTAGGAAACATTGGCTGCTGTGGGGATCTTTCAAAACGGACTTAATGAGTGATCGAGTAATTACTGTTCTGCACTAATAATTACTGAACTATTAATAAGCTTAAAAAAAGACAGCTCCACAGATTCCAGCTTCTTCATGTGAAAACCTCTAGCATGTAGCTCATGGTTAGAAGATTGTGTCTGTGCATTAAACACCTTGTCATTATATGCCTAAAAGTTGTCACTTGCACCTGGACAGGTTACATTGGAAACTCATTAATACCCAGGCTAATTTTAATTATTCTCTCTCGTGTAGAAGTAGATCTTAATTTAGATTAATAGCAGGCCTCTCTGGGGCATTTTCAAAATATTCCAGGCAAATAGTTTTTGTAAATGTATATGTGTATATTAGTTTAGNTTTTTTTTTTTTGTTAAGTAAAAATAGATTTTAATGCCAATGTCTTCCTTAGACCGAGCAACTAAAGATCATTGTTACAAGGTTAGGTCCTTAAAAGGAGCAGATAAGTCCTCCAACAAGCACTGTGTGGGTAGGTGTTTGTAAGCTGCTTTTTCAAATATCACCATGAGGTGTTTTGTGGAAATGTGTAGTGTTGTTTTCTTCGCTCTCTCCATTCTCTTTGCCCTCCTCCTTTCCATTCTCCTAAACTGTAATTAATGCCTAGGATCAGCATGGTTGCTGCTGCCATGAGAATATACTGCAGGAAGAACAAAAGAATGACGTGCGCTTTGAAGAGGAGCCAGATAGCGAAAAATGATTACAGCTTGCTTAATTGCAGGCTTTTTCAGAGCAGCATGTTTAGTTTTGCATCGCCTCAAAAACTAATAACTTCATGGCTTTTTAAAACAAAGATAGCAAAAAGAAGTCTGATGTACATTGTAAAAAGAACAGCGATTGGGTTTTTGTTTTTAGTGTAGTATGTGGAAAAGTTTAGGCTGAAGAACAGCTTTAAATAAATCATTGAACAAAAAGAAACAAATATCACCTAAAAACACAGAAAATGTGATTCACCATTTCCTCTCAGCTGGAGGTGTTTGTTGCAGACCAGGTCCCTGCTGCAGGCGCAGTTGGTACCTTGGGTTTTGGGAGGGGACAGCAGTGTTCACCCACACCTGTGGTCCTCGGTCCTCACCACCACACTGAGCAAAGGTTTCTGTCCTCCTCTGAGGTCTGTGCCCGAGGTGACCACTCCCCATCCCTCTGGTGCCTGGGTTTAGGTAGGGTTTGCACCGTTGCCATTTCTACCCAAGCAGGGCTGTCAGAGGGGGCTGCCAGGGCATCCCAGCTGATAGAAGCTGGAGCAGCTTTCCCACTTTCCCTGGTTTTCAGGGGGTGCTGAGCTGCCTTGTGCACAGAGAGCCTGTCTGGAGTGGGACCAGCCACAGCTCGTGGAGACCCTGCTCAGGCTTTCTGCTCCTTTCCTGCTTCTGCGTGTGTTGGGAGCAGCTTCTATCCCTCCCCTGCTGCCAGTGCCTGTTGGCTCAGTCTGCACTGTCTCCCCAGAAATAACCTTTCCTTCAGACTTGGAGGTGGAGCGGGAGATGACTTCTCAGTTGTCTATCAGACACTCTTCCTACGTGCTTGGTCTTCATCCCACTCAAGAGGCAGCCAGTCTTGGATTAAACTTGGTAGGAGAATTGCTTCCCAGATTAGAAATGCAAAAAAGGCAAAAAAAGTGCAATTTTTCAAGTATGATGGTTCCCAGGTAGAGCTGTTCTGCTCTGCCAGACTGGGGATTTTAACTGATGGTTGTTGAACTTGTCTAACCTGATCTTCTTGGGGTGAGCTCTCGGATAGTCACACAACCCCCCCTGGCTCTGAGTCCACCATCAAAGCCATGAGCTGGCAATTTTTGTGTTTCCCTAATGGAGCAGATGTCAGCCTGATGATTCTGAACCCATATATACACGTGCTGTGCTCACACAAACCCCAACGGGTCTGCATTTGATTTATCGTGGATTAGACAGAACTGATCAACCTAAACATGCCTTTAGAAATACCCTGGGGTTTGTTTTTAAAACCAGTTGTTGATCTGAAACATCGTTGTCTTTTTAACAAGAAATGTTCAGCCTTATCTGAATGTGGGTTTTAACAAGTCTTGCATTTGTTAATACCTGAATCCTGAGGTAACATTCATCTTCTATTTAAAAAAAAAAGAGGTTGTCTGAGAGTTGATAGGGTCTTTATTTGGATATCTGTTTTAACTGAAGGATTTTCTCCTATTTAATGTTAGCATCTGAAGAACAATTTACTGAAAGGTTGGCTGAGCATGGAGGCAGCTCAGTTTGAATGTAATCAATTCTGTCAAGGCTTTTTGGGGAAAAAGATTTCTGTTAAGAAGGTTTGTAGGAAAAAGGAGAGTATATAGACTTACAATTTCTGGTATTTTATGATAAAGGATGAGAGGGGAGAAAAACCTAACCAAGTATTTCAGTGTTGCTCCTTAAACATCATGAGGAAAAGAATACAATTGCAGCATTTGTCCTCTGTCTCTGGTGCGTTTTTTCAATCTAAACATTGTTTTTAATAGCTCTGCATCTTGTTATCTACTTTTGTCAGCATCATACATGTTTTCATGAACCCTTGTACTGAGTGTGCAAAATCTCCCATTTACCTTGAGTGTACTTTAGGTGACTGCCATTATAGTAGTAAGGCACTTTCTCTCTAGCTCTAAAATAGCAGGTTGATTTACATGCTTATTTTTATAATATTGAGAGGAAAAAGTAGTTAAATACCACTATTTTGTATTCAAGAAGGGAATACTTTATATGCTTCACTGCTGTCATGTGAAAGTCCCTAAATTGCTTTTGGCAAGTAGATAACTTAGAAATTGCTTTAGTGACAGAAGTGTTTTGAAAATAAACCTTGAAAGTGAGAATATGAAACCTGCAATTATCTAATGGAAGACTGAAATGGTTTTTAAAAGCGAGCTAAAAGGTAAACACTGGAGTTGCTGCAGTTATCAGACCTCTCCACATGCTGTGCTGTATCTGTGTTCTGTGGATACATAGGACATGATTTTCCAGATGCCCATTAGTCACAGAACGTTCGGGTGAGGCACTGGGATCCCAAAAACATGGAAAATATGTTTGCTTTGCAGGTAGTAGCATTTGTGGAGGCAGACAATTTCTTGAAGAATTTAGTGATTTCTCCCTGAATTTTTTAATCTTTTTTTTTGCTTCTATATTTTTCAGGTTATTTGCCACCCCAATGTCTTTCTGCCAGGGACATGGGTGTGTATTTCGTGTGAGAGCCCGATGCCTTGTTGTACACGAGTGTTTTACTGGGGCTAAACACCCACTGAATGTTTGCCTTTGGACTGGGACAAACATTGGCTGCTGGTACAGACTTGTGTTCTTCACAAGGGTTTGCTGATGGTAGAGTTTGATTAGGTCACAGAAGATCTAAGGTCTGCCAAATTTAAATATTTCTTTGTTTTTTGTGACTGCGGCCCACTGGTACGCAGTATTGTCACTGCAAGAGATGGGTATTTGCCTCTCTATTAGTGAGAAGTATTTGTTACTCTGTACAAGTAACTTGTCACCTCTGAGAACTAGAATCCTGGGAAAACGTTGGCAAGAAAAGTAATGAGAAGGGGGGAAAGTTTGGCAGATGCTGTTCTTGTTCACGTCTGCTGGAATTTGGGGATTTTTTTGAAGTCACTGATGTCACTCTTGATTGTGATTGCGACTAGATGACGACTTCACCTCCCTGTTACTGCCATCTCAGAAAGCCTCCATCAATGTGAGGAAGCAAAATGCATGTCTTTGCTGCTCAGCACGAGGTCTGTGTTCACTGCTGTGGCAGTTCAGCAAAAGTGCCCATTTCTGTGGGCAGCTGGATACATCAGGACAGCTTTAGGCCACGGTATCTGTGTGCCCGGATAGGAAATATGAGTGTCAGAAAGCTGAGTAAATCCTTTTTCAAACTGATACACGGCTTTAAAAGTGACTCTGTAATGAATTGTGTTCTGGAGGAGAACCATAAGAATGTTTGGCCTGTGAAAATATTAATTTCTTTACTTCCAAAGGGCAACTGCTTCAGCTGGGGGTGTGTAGCTATCAGTGGTTGCAGCGATGCAGCATTGCAACACCTGGAATAAAATGTTCACGAGGCACAGAGAACATAAAGAACCTTGTTAATCTGTTTTGTAGTCCCATCCAGGATAAGGCTGGCATTGGTTTCTGACACTGCTCCAGTGCCAGAAGAATCATTTGATCAGTTACAGTTAACAGCCCTGAGACGTGGCTTTCATGCTTCATATGTTATGAAGGGTCCCTTTTGGTATTGGAAATAACTTCTGCAGCTTAAAAAGCAGCTGGGAAGATTGGCTGTTCTTCCTCAAGGTATCCTACCAAGGAAGCTGCATGGGACACTGATGCTGATGGCTGAAAGAACAATGTCTGGTTTTAAAGTAACTCAAAGGAAGGATTCCAATGGGTTGTTTTTTTACTAAACTTTGACTTCTTAATTCCTTTGGCTAAAATGGGAGTAGGAAACCAAACAAACACATCTCGAAAGATACTTCATCTTGCAATTACTATGGCCTTAAATAAGAGTTGCTCTTAACTGGCATAAGTTGGTGTTGTTGCCAAGAGAAACAGTCCCACCTTCCCTGGCAGCCTGTTCACATTCCTGTTACCTCCTCCACTGTGCCAGCGTGAGGGTATCTGCAGCTGAGCGTGGACATGGGCTGAGGAACTGACACAAGGTAACAGTAATCCAAGAGAAATTGCTGGTTTTTTGTGTTTTGGTCTTTCCTCAGGTGCTCTCGTTTGCCACCTGGCTCTCCACGTGCTGGTGTGATGGGGGGAATGACGCAGGGCAGGAGCAAGGGGCTGAGGAGACAGGATCTGTTCTGTGGGGGATGGTTATGCTGGCCCAGGTGAGGGGAGAATAAAGAATTAAAGGTGAAGTTGCTGGGTTTGTCACCCTTTAAGTCTCACGTTCTGCAGGACAGCGAGGGGTAGTAGTGACCCCTGTGCAAACTGCCGTGGTGCAGGGGTGTGAAGTGTTACTGGTTTTCCATACTTGAGTCATCAGCTCTCTGACTTTATAATGCTCCACAAACGCACATTATCACTGGATGAAAAAGGCTTTAACATCCCATTTCTGTGTAGGTGGTGTAGATCCTCTCATACTGCAGACACAGTGAAGCAACTCTGTTTTATAGAAGTTTTTTTCCAATGGTTTTCCTCTGGGGTTGTTTTGGTATATAAATCTCTGTAAAATCACTGTGTTTAATGCTTCTCCAGTGGAATTGGTGTGCTAGTTTTAACTGCAAGTGTGTACAGAGGTCATCTACGGATCTGGAATTAGTCAAGAAAAGATTAATGCTATCTCTGTAGCTGTTTTCTCCTTGCTAAAAAGAAAACAAAGTTAATTGCATGTGAGTGGGTGTAGAAAAGCAAAGGAAAATTTTTGATAGGCCTCTGTACATGTGTTGGATGATGTTTGCTTCCTTGTGCAACTCTACTGATTCTTGTCCAATATTTTTTTATCATGAAATGAACTTGTACAGGCACATAGTTATTTATCATAAACAATTTAGAAGCTTTAAAGACTCTTTTCTATCTGTTGTCCATTTGAATTAAGGATCCTTTTCATAAAAAACGGTGTGGTCTTCAATACACTGTGTCACAATTTGCTTATGTAGCTGAAATGAGGACAAAAATGTTTTTTAACACATTTGGGATGAATGGAAAATGAAGCTTTACTGTCCTTATGACAGGAGCTGGAGTTTTCTGTTATTTGCAGGAATAAGCCACTGCCAGCCATCTCTTAAAGCCTATTTTAGCCTTATTGTCCAGGTGAGAATCAGGGGCTGCTACAACTTCCACCCAGCACAAGCAGAGCACTTTGCAGCGCTCCACACACTGTGTGGAAACTTGGAAAGTTTGGAAGCTTGGAAACTGTGGAAGCTTGGAAACTGTGGCTTCTAATGTTGCTGGGAAAAGAGAATGCCAAGTGGGGTTATGGGGGGGCTAAAGAGATGCTGATGGCGTCTTCCCAGCCATAATCCTCCAATATTATTACCAATAAAATGAAGGTAACTTCCAGTGCCACCTCCTGCTTCTGCACAGCTGCTTACACAACGCATTTTTGAAAATACTTATGAGGATAAATGCAACAAAAATCAGAATAAGCCTAACTCAAGTTTTAGACCTCGTGAGTTTTATGGTCTTTTAATTAAAAATTGACTTCTAAAAGTTTGTCTTAATTGTGCTGGAAGAACATCTTTCACAGCAGATGTTCAATAAAATGTAAGTTGGGCTTTCAGCATCTCTGTTTCTAGTTGTGATGTCTTTGTTGTCAAAAGTTGTCATCAGTCTGAATACATCATTTTTCGAGCCACCTGCTGTTCCTCTCCTCTCCTCT
>VZTF01008298.1:396715-614477 GCA_013397755.1 Cnemophilus loriae | reverse complement strand
CTCTCCTCTCCTCTCCTCTCCTCTCCTCTCCTCTCCTCGTTCATACTGAAAAGCATTAAACCTGAAGGCAGCCTCCCTTCTACCAACCTTGCTTCTCGCATTGTGCTCTCCTGCTAATGCTTATTTTATTAGCCCCCTTCTTACCCTGGCAGCAGAGGCAGTGACGTAGCAGCCAGGGCACTTTTCCAAACCCTGAAATTTTACAAGCAGTACACAGTGGAAACATTTACAAATCTGTTCCAAGATACATATACACTGGGCGTATATATCCAAATGTAAATATTCAGATCTGTTTGTTGAGTTTTCAATTCGCTAACCGGTTAAAGTTTTCTATTCGGGTGTCCATGGAGAACCTTTTGCTTTCTGTGGTCAAGATGACAGAAGGTTTTCTAGGGAGGAAGAGAGCTATTTTCTTATCTCGATGTTCCTTGAGGCTTATCTGGAATCCTGGAGCATCCACGTACTGGGTGTTGATAAAGGAGAGCTGGCAGCTCCACCAGGTCTGCACTGCTGACTTGATGCTTAGTCATCTGTATGAAGGGATGGGCTGCTGCAGGCTTGAGGGTCTGACGTGGTTATTGGGCTTTTTCCATCTCTGAATGAGACTGTTTTCTGGTTTTTTGGTAAATTATAACTTTTTTTGAGGGGTTGAGGTTCTCCTGAAGCCCATCACTTGCTAGACAGAAAGCTGTAGTAGCTCTTACATTCTGCAGAACAGGAGGCAGAACAGTGACAGTCATTAGGATAAGTAGAGCTTTGACCTCCTCAAGTGGAAAACTGCATTGTGTTTCTCTCTACAAGTTAAAGAAATCTGAATAGTTTAAAACCGAGTTTTTATTGCTTGTGGTATTTGATCTATTTTTTTCTAAATTATGACTTGTTGACTTGTAGGCAAAATCCACTTATGGTGCTTAATACCTGGTCAGACTGTCTTGAAAAATGTCATCTTTCATTGTGTGTAAGTTCCACGTCTGACAAAAGACAGTGGTCAAAACCTGTGTCTGAAGAAAACCTAGGCTTTGAGAAAATTCAACATTGATAGTTTGCCTCTAGATTTGAATTAAATGGATTTTTATAAAAGCAAACCTCTCCATCAAATACTGCAACTAAAAGTTCACAGGTTTGTAAATTTCTGGGTGTGATTTTTAGTCTTAGGTTTATTCCCATTCCTAAGACTTGGTATGAGAAAAAATCTTCACCTCGAGTGTCTGGTAAATCCCTTAGATTTCAATCATCTGCTGGAGAACGTCCTGTCAAGTGACAGTGAATCTTCAAATGTAATGGTTTAATGAATTTTTTTTTAATTATTAACACTATTTTTTCTTTTTTACTGTATCTAAAATATGATATCTGCAGTTCCAAGAGCAAGGGCACCTTGCAGAAGTTAGCAGATATGCCAAGTTTGTATTCTAGCCCTTCACTGTACGAAATTATTAAACGCAATTGCCTGAAAAAACATTTGGTATCAGTGGAGCTAAAAAGCATGAAAAGGTCCAAACTTGACCTTTGGGAAGGAAATATTACCCATGCTTGGTGAAGCACATCTGCACCCTTTGCTTCCTCTTGACTGAATTGGTATTTGAGGATTTACTTAAAAGTGAGCCTGTGCTCAAGTGCATTCCTGAATCGTGACCTCATCTCTTCCTCAGAAAGAGGACAGTGCTCCCTTCTTCCCTATGGACCTTTGTGACCATCACAGAAATGCCACACCTGGCTCTGCAGGAGCAGTATTTGGCATTCCTGCCTGGCACACAGGTAAATCCTGACAGCATTTTTTGAAGCATCTGTTTTGGAGAAGAGTGGGTGAGGTGAGGACCAGAGCCCATTGGACACACTCTTCTTCGGACTCGGTGGCGTTGCTAAATGTTGGTATGAAATTTATCTAGCTCTAGGCAAGATGTACTTTTTCTTACTCTTTTCCTAAAGTTAACCTTCTGTTATTGGTCATGTGTTAAGTGTTACTGCAAGTGCAGTAAGCTTTGGAAATTCTGATAAATGGTTTAGAGGTGGAAAGGAATAAATACATCATTAGGCGTAGGAGGATCAGCGTGAGTGTCTCCAGTTCAATATGAAACACAGTAAATAATTAAATTCTCTGTCTGCATTACTGCCCCTTTACCTGAGTAATAGAAGTTGCAGTTTCTTTTATATGATCAAGTCAAACAAGCAGAAAGGGACAGGAATTTGCAGAGTGAATGGCAGTAGCTGGCACAATGCAAGGAGATATTAAGATTTTAAGGAGCAACCAAGAAACAATTTATATTGAATTCATCTATGTATGAGTAGCATACAGTCATGGCAAGGCACCTGAGTGTACCATGTTCTTAAATAACATTTCTCATCTATAACTTCGGTAGTTTCATACAAAAGAGTAAAGTATTTTGGCTTTTATCAGATTAAATTCTCAACAAATAAATTCTCAGCTAATTTCCTTAGCTGGCTTCTGTTCCTCCTGTTAGGCTATGGTACCTGACACTAAAACTGGTGCTTCTGATGGGAAAAGCAATCAAGTCTTATGAGTGTGCTCTGCTGCCTCATTGCCATGCCCACCACAGCATCTTCCTTTGGTGAAGGGATGCTGGGACATCCTGTCCCCAACATCCTCTGATTCATGGCCAGAGAGGTGGGAAGATCAAAAGGGATACGGGATCTGAACAGTGGGAATACCCATTAAAACAAGCCCTTTCGTGAGCAGCAGAGCAATGATAGCCTGGTTCTCTCTGGATTCACCTCATCTTCGGATTTTCTGGTGCCAGATGAGACAACAGTTTCTTCTTGACTGTTTTTGGAGCCTTCACAACTAAATTCTGGTGCCTGGTATGGGTGGCTCCAGCTGCAGCCATGTCTTTGGTGGGAGTTTTATTCCCCTTTATGAACCCTGTTGGACCTTGATGTCTGGGGCTTTGCTAACACAACAGCTAAACCTGGCTGGTCAACCTCCTTTTTTGTCTTTAATTCAAGAAAAAATTCCAGGCAGGAGCTGGTAAACTGTGTAGGGAAAAGTGGTCCCAGCCAGGAATGGCTGTCAGTGCTAACACAGCTGTTTTCAAAAGTTACAGCAAGTTTTGGTTTTATGTAAATTTTTTAAAAAAGGTTGGATTTTAGATAGTCATCTCTTGGGGTCAGGCTATCATAACAAAGAGCAGAGTGTGCTATCACACAGTGACAGGTGACAGGAGATGCATCTACTGGAAACACCAACAAAAACATGCCTAATAAAACGAGAAACCACGATCTTTTTGGATAATTCACCTGATCTTAAAGCTCATCTATTCAAAAGAGAAGCAAATTGCCACTTGTAGATAAAGTGAGTCTTCAAATGTCTTTTTTAGATTTTCATCTTTTAATAGTTTCTAAATATAGCATCACATCAAATACTTGAGCAGAGCATTTGTGTTTCCACAGCAGTGCTGCAAACTTCAGTCTCTTGTGCTTTCAAGCAACTTGTGTCTTTGGTCTGTGCCAAACCATTCTGATAGCTGCTGGTGCTGTTTCAAGGTGGTTTTTACCCAATTCTTTAGGGAATTTTTAATCTAATAAAAAGACAGGCTAAGTTATTCTTTGGCCTCTCTTAAAACTCCTGAGATTTTCTTTTGTTTTCCTCTCTTTCAGATGCTGAGTCATCATGTTTATGAAAATCGTACATCACTATCTGGAAATCGTATAATTTATTTAGAAATGCTGACTGCCACACTTTATCTGCTAAACTAAGCAAGTACTAAACTGGCCTTGATCAATGTGCTTCAGTCAAGGGCGCTGGCAATTTACTGGCTCTGACCTTCCCTGCATGTTTAAGAGCCTTAAACGACAGAGAAGGTCAATGGCAATTACACCATTTAAGAAATTCATGGAGAGTGAGGCAGCTAAATAACTACAAGGATTTAGAGCAAGCTTGATTTATTTCCTCTTTTTTTTTTTTTTTAGTGTCCATGTCATCACTTAGCAAAGATTCCTTCATTTGTGGTGGATGAATAAGGTAGATGTAGAAGCAGTGAGTTCAAATAAATAAAATCTGCCTTCATGCTTCTAGAAGCAGCTTTTAGGCCATCTGGAGAATGTTAATAAAGAATTAAAGAATGTTGGTTGTTAATAATTCCCGGGTCATTCCAAAACTGTTACAAAATCCACATAACAGTAATACAGGTTGTTATACCAGTCCCTGTGTATTGAACCAGCCTAATAAAATCTAATCCTGTTTTCTCCATCTCAGACTCTCCATTTTGGCCAACAGGAGATGTTTAAAAATGCAGTACGTGCGCACATACCTACAAACATTCCTGCAATGTCTAATAGTTTCAGATGGTTTTTTATCTGTGTCTAATCTGAGGTGCTTTTAAAAGATGATGATTGGGAGTGTGCCCTTTGTGTGGCCTGGACCTGCACTCTCAAGGTTTTTCAAGCTGAAAGGCAAGCAAACCCCATTAATTATGTTGTCTCCTAAGGTATATGAGATGCTCTTAGAATTCAAAAGACTGTTGGTTTTCAACATGAAGCAAAGTGATCCTGCTTTGCTCATTGGTGTGTGTTGTTCTGGGGGATTCCTCAAGGACACAAAATGGAGAAGAGTTGATGGGGCAAAGTTATTCCCAATTTTGTAACTGACACCTTGAAAGATTCAAACTGTCCTGAGCAAGCTGTTTGCATTTTAACCTTGTGATGTGAACACTTCAAAGCTACTTAATCCAGTGCAGCATGACAGAAATAAAATTAAACCTTGTTTCAACAGTTGGAATCACTTTGTCTCAAGCCTTTTAATTAAAGATCACTTCCTACTTTTTCCTTCACTGCGCCGCGTGTCAGCCATATGCTTCTTGGAGGTAAATATTGTGTAGAACTGTGCATCATGCAGAATTTCAGTGTCTCTGGTCAGACTTCTGTTTAAAAACCATTTTTGTGCGGCCCCGGAGGAACTGGAAGGTATGTATGGAGTTGTGTTAGGACATAGTTGTACAGGATTTCCTGCTTAAATTGGTTTTGCCACCAGCACATGTGAACTGGCATTAGTGCTCCCTGCCTTGCAAGGGTAAATCAGGATGGTTGTTACTTTTGCCAGGTCACTGGGACGTTAACTGAAAATGCAGATTTTCACCCGAAGTCCCGCGTTAATCGCAGTCCGTGCGTGGGGCTGGCGCAGTGGTATTTAATGCGGTGGCATTTAATGCGGTGGCATTTGGGTCTGCGGGGCATTATCTGTGCCCTGGGCTGGCCCCAGGCGTGGGCACTGTGTCATCTCCAGCCTTGCCCATGCTCCCCAGCAATGACAGGCTGAGAAACTCATTATCTGCCACTCTCTGGCTCCCAAAACGGAGCAGCATTTGCAGTCTGGTGTTCTCTAAGATGCTTTTGTTCGCTTCATCAGCTGAATATTCATTTATGCATCAAATTGCACATTTGTTGAGAAAAATGAGGGCTGAAGCTTTTCAGTGCTTAGATTGAGATGCAGAAATGAATCATAAATCACTTGAAGAATTCTGTCTTTAAATCCCCTTATTGCAGTTGCTGGAAGAACATGTATTTAAGCAACCATCATCAGTGCTTTCTAGCGTAGGCTGTGCTTACTGCAGTGAAATTGTGAGCACCTGTATGAAGGAGGCTTGTAAGAAAAAATGTTTAACATAATTTGAGATTCTCACAAAGTGCTGCCCTTCTACTTTGTCCAGGTTTACATTTGCAGTGGGACTTCCAGGAGTGAGGAGTTTATGGGTTTGGTTTACGTTTGTTTTTATGAACTGCCATGTGGGCATCACCTTCAATACCTCATAAGAAAGTGGTCTGATACCCCCCAGTTGTGTGGTTCAGGACTTCCTGCATCTACTCAGTCTCAGAGATCTAGAAATGCTGTCATTTTCTCTATTTTTCTGCAATACACTTTCAATTTTTCTCATAACAAATGAAAAATATTAGCATCTGGTCTGGATGTCTGGGACTAGTTATTCTTGGTGCATGTGTTTCATTTCACTAAGCTACGAACATTACTTAAATTTGCATAGAAATAATTTTACTGGGGAAATAATTAACTACAGTCTGGAATAAGTGTGCATATGTATGAAGAATGTGCTGTTACTGGGAGGACATGTTCTTTGTATGATGAATGCTCTGGGGTTTATTTGAAAGGTGTGATGAAGAGTCAGGAGAATTATTCTGCTCTTATTTGCTTCTCCTATTTGTGCCACAAATACATCTTTCTTTTACTAAATTGCTGCTAGTGAGTTTTAATAAATCAACTTCATGGAGGCAGAATACTGTCCAGAGGATGCTGGCTAATGTATGGAAATGAATGCACTTCATGTGCTTTGGAAAGTTCTGAGGGAAGAGGTGCAGAAATGGAACCAGCTCGCACCTTGTGAACGTCAAAAACATCTCAGTGAACCAAGAAAGCCACTTACACAGAGCTTTGAACTCGGTGATTTTATTCTAATTGGAAATGTCTGCAAGGCAGCTGAAGAAATGGGTGAGCCTGGCAAATTCTTGATTGGCATTTTCTTCTCTGGTAGGCACAGTGGGCAACTGTGCCAAGACAGTTTTGTCTGTAGTCTGTGAGGTTCAAAATCATCCGGGTGATGAGTGTTCACAGAGATTTCATGTGGGGGAGAGAAGTGAAAGCAGGAATGTACTGTAGGAAGGAGGTTGTTTGCAGGAAATCAATAATGCGAGTGCATGCAAAGGACATGCCATTTAAGGAGGGAGAATGTAGGAAAGCATCATGGGCATATATTTGAAAAAAAAAAAGAATTTTTGTTGATTTTTAAAAAAACTATATTTTAAATTATATTTTCTATGAGAAAGGCACAACTTTATCTAAAGTGATTTTCTTCCGTTCCATGCTAGTTTGTCTTTTGGCCTGCTGGCTGTGTTAAGCTGACTGGTATTTTGGGTTATTTGGTATTTTTTTAAGTAGGTGTTTATTGCCTTTTGCGTACACTTTAAATGTTAGCAAGGGCATGGATATTTTGGTGAGGTTCAGGCTGACTCTTCCCTTGTTACTCAGTGTTCTGCCTTGTGTAGCTGCATTTTGCTTTTCTGTCTTGGAGGAACATCATGTTGGTGGGAATGAAAATGAAGCAAAGCCAGCAGGTTTTTTAAATGAGGTTTATTGGACTCAAACAAGAGAACTGCTTTGGGAGCTCTGGAGTGAAAAAATTTAACTTCTGTTGCCTTATGCTATAAGTTGTAGCAAATCCATGGAAAAGATTGCAGAAGTATTGAATTCTCTTCTTCTTGTAGCCACATGAAAGAAATCTTCACCACTGAAAGCTTAGAGAATAATATTGAATATGCTTCTCTGCTAGTGATGGCCCATTTCAGAAAAAATAGCATTCCAATTGACAATTCTTTTTTCTAGAGGAATTATTTTAGCGTATTAATAATCATGAATTAGAGAACATTTTTCTGTACTCGCCTCGAGCTGTAGTCATCAGTTACGTGTGGTTTTGTTGTGTCTCCTTTAGCTTTCCTCATTATAACCTTGCATCCCTTCCAAAGTCATCCATTTTAATCTGTGGAAGTGGGACTTGCACAATTTAATTCACTCTGGTGGTCTTTTCTCCCGCTTGCCTGCCCTTTCCAGCCTCCTTGCCCCAGTCCTCCTCACACCTTCTGAATCTGTTTTGTTTTATTTTATTTTATTTAATCTTTTGGCCTGCTTTAACCATTATGTCCCTGGTGAGCTCTGTGTTTGCCAGCAAAAAAATTGCGGTAGGAGCCCCTTCTCTCTTGAACCTGTCAGTGCATCTACCACATAAAAACAAAATACAAGTTAAAGGAATCTCAGATTTTACTGAACTCCAGCAATTCCAACACTAAACAAAAAGCCACAGGAAAGCAGCTTCGTTAGTGCTTCATTAACTTTACTGAACAGACTCAAAGGGAAATGAGCACCATACACTAGAGCTGAATACTGTTCCAAATGCTCCAGATTATTTTCTAACTTGCATTTGTCATGAGCTGTATAAATTGGCCAACATCTGTGAAGATGCTAAAAAATGTTTCTGCTGCTGGAAAATTAGAATATTCTCCTTCTGCAACCTGCCTTGTTGTTTCTCCCTCTCTCCTACCCTGCTGAGCCTGCTTCCAGCTCTGCTTCTGTCTGCTTGTAGGTTAGCACAGCTCAGATTCTCCAAAAACGCTGAACTTTGTCGTGCATGGCATTTTTTAGAAGCAAGATGTTCTTTAGGGTCTAAAGTATTTTTTTTTAATATATATATATATATTTTTTTTTTTTTTAATATGTATATATAGATATTTATGTATGCCTATTCCTGATAGCAGAACTGTTGCACAGCCACATAACAAACATGCCTTTTTCCCTTGTGCTGAGACCCTTGCGTATTTATGGTTGTTCTTAGCTACGCTTGCTCTGTATGATTGAGCTCTTTCAGTTCAAACAGTAAGTGTTTGGAAGGGAAATGTTCAGAGGTGGCCACGTGCTTTCCCCTTGTGTGGCATTTTTGTTCGATGACACAGCAGCCGGTGTCAGTGGAACTGAGGCGCTGAGGGGAAATGCACACCACGAGCTCCAGAGGGTATTGACTTGGGCAGCAGTGCTAATACTTAACAAATGTCTTTCCTGATCACAAGTTCATAGGACTCGGGAATTTTGGAGATCAGTGTGTAGTTTCTTTGCAAATGCAGAATAGATGTGATAAGCGCCTCTTTGTCCTAGGCTGAATTTTTATGAAGAAAGAAGCTGTGTCTTTTTCACGGGAAGCCATAATGAATTCTTCATTTTATATTTTTAGATCGCAAGGGGTAATTTACTCGCCTTTTTCTTATGGCTCTTGTCAGAATTCATGTTGCTTAATCTCCTTGCTCTGCTATTAAAACTCACCTTTGTATTTACCACAGGCCAGGAAAGACTAATCTTAGCTCCTAGTAATTAGTGCTTTTTTAGTCCTTTGTGCTCCATGCGTGGCCAACAAAGGCCTAATATAGAATGTGCATATTTTATCTTCACAGTAAGCTAACAATCCAATCAATGAAAAGCCTTTTTCTTCTTTCTCCCTAATTCCTATCTCGCTCTTCCCCCTCCTCCATCATATAAACCTGTGGATGTATTGAGCTAGTAACACTAAGAATCAATTTAACTGTGCTGCCGTAGCAGTAGCGAGAACGAGAAGTGATAGCAGGGGCATTTCTGCAGAGGCTGAGCCCCAGGCTGACAGAAATGTGTTTCCAGGGAACAGTGTTTCATCTGCTGCCAGGCCGTGGCTCCTTCCAGGGCTGCACTGAGCAGCTGCCAGCGCAGCAGAGGAAGCCAGCTCCAGGGACAGCGTGTGAAGAGTGCATCCACATGGAATGCAGGGACAGCTTGGACTCTTGCTGCTGACACCCCTCTCTCCCCCACAGTCCCAAACACATCAATAGCCTTCTGGCTTTTCAGAAATGTGCATTTTAGAAACTCTTCCTCCAGAAAGAATACATTGCTTCCTTTAGGCTATCGCCTTAAGCTGGTGGTAGCTCCCAGTTGAAGCCAGCAGTCTCACAGCTCGTGATACCCAGGAGCCCACAGGAGTCTCCCATCTCTTCTGGCTGATGACTGCTCAATGATCAGAGAAAACACAGCTTGATACAGTCAGCCCAGTAAAATGGGCTGCTGCTGGGGAATTCGGGGTGCTACAGAAGGGATATATGTGGTCTACAGGCTCACAACCAAGTTCAGTGCGTCCTACAGGTAGAGCATGTCGTGCAAATTCTTGAATTACAGAGAATCACAGAATCACAGAACGGTTTGGGTTGAAAGGGACCTCAAATATCAGCCAGTTCCACACTCCCTGCCGTGGGCAGGGACACCTTCCCTAGACCAGGTTGCTCCAGGCCCTGTCAAGCCTGGCCTTGAACACTTTCAGCTGCTCTGGGCAAGGGACTGCCAGGGCCTCGCCTAGCTCACAGGAAAGAATTTCTTCCTAATACCTAATATAAACTGGCCTTCTGTCAGTTTAAAGCCATTCCCCTTGTTCTGTATATGCCCTTGTTCAGAGCCCTTCTCTGGCTCTCATGTAGCCCCTCTAAGTACTGGAAGGGGCTCTGAGGTCTCCCCAGACTCTTCCCCAAATTGAACAGCCCCAGCCTTCTGAGCCTGTCTCCACAGCAGAGGGGCTCCAGCCCTCTGATCATCTTCGTGGCCTTCTCTGGACTCGCTCCAAGAGGTCCATGCCTTGTTATGCTGGGGACTCCATATCAATAAGGTGGGAACTTTTTAACCTGGATAAATCCTTCTTATTTTAAGGCTGTGCTGGGGAACTAAGACAGGGAAAGGTAAACAGTCAGTTGATGCAATTGGGAATACATTTAAAGTAGTAAGTTTATTGTGTTTTAATGCATGATTTTTGAACCTTATAGAAAAGTTTGCTGCTGAAGACTGTTAGGTATAAATCTAAACCATAGGTAGGTAGTTTTAAGAAAGATGTACAAGACCCCAGCTCCAGTCCCAGACAACTACCAACAATGGCTTTCTGCCATTAACAGGGAAGAATTCCTGCTGTGGTTTTCTGCGTTGGAGTTCAAAGCGTGAAGGTCTGTGCTCTGAAGTCAAACGGACGGGGAAAGTGGTGAGCACTCCAGTAGAAACTCCACTTCATTTTTTGGATTTAATTTCCGTTTCCTGTACTGCTGTGAACACCCAAAACCGTCCCCATTGTTGTCGTGGGTTTCGGTTTTCAGTGCCAGCAGAGGCTGAATTGTTTCCGGGGGTGACTCCAGCGGTGCCTTTGGATCGTGCACAGAGGCACCGGCCAGTGCAGAGTCACCGGGGCTGATAAGTCCCAGATAAGCCTTTGGATTTTACTTGCCAGTAGCCAAGGAACAAAAACCTCCTCTTGCCCTTCTCTTATCGTCAGTTCCATTTTGTGAGATGAAACAGGATGAAGAGCTGGACTTTGTCAAGCTGCACCTTGACAGAGATGTATGTGTGGGATTGCCAGTTTGTGGGATGTCACAAGCCATCTCCTCCAGTAAAAATCCTCCTCAGCTGATGAGGAGCTGAACTGCAAAGATGATGGAAAGACTCAAGATAGGCACAGTCCACTGCTTCAGAACAGATGAGCCTGAATGACAAAAGAAGTGGCTGAATAAGCTGAATATTTCCAAGTAAAAGCAGACAAAACCTGCAAAGTTAGTCATTGCAAAGACTCTGTCTCTCGCATGCATGAAGTACAGCAACACATTGCTAAATCCTGTGGAACAGGGTAGGAGCCATACTCTTTAGGGCAGTGGATGTGAAATGTCAGAAAATCTTGTTTCTGGGATCTTCTCAGTTCTTCTGAGCCTTGTGCTCAGGGAGCCTCCCTTCTCCTGATGTGCTTTTGTTTTACTGGGAAGTGTTGTGTTACTGATTCACCTCCGCTTCAACTTCTTTTGTGTATTTAAGCTACTTCCATAAGGCACTTAAATTTGTTTTGGATAATTCTGCTTCTCCTTTTTTTCTGCTAGTTCATCTTTTCTCCTCTACCTCCTTCCAGTACCTTTAGAACCCATTTACCAGTTTCAAATCCACCTGAAGGCAGAGCAGACACATCCAATCTCTAGAAATGGCTCAGTGAGGCTAATGAAAGTCACTGCCTGGCTGGAGGGAAGGTGTTCATACTGATCTGCTCCAGGAGGCAAATGCAACCTCAGGCTGTGGTGAGGACCTTGGAGGTTGTTCAAGAACATACGGAAGAAATGCTGGATAGTTTAAGGGAAATAAAGATACTGCCAGGGAGAGAGGTCTCAACTGGAGTAGTAAGGTAGCAGAGAAGTGGTTTAAGTCTTCAAGGGTTTGGGGGAAATGGGGAATGAGGCGGTGGGAGTGATTATTGGGAGTATGTCCCTGAGAAGGACAAAGAGCAAGGACTGTTAATGATGGATGGAGGTGTGTGTATGGATGTAGGGCACAAATCCACAGGAGATCTTTTCTTATTCCTCTGCGGGCAGGAAAACTTTTTTTTTCTGGTGGTGCCCAATTAATTGTGGTTGGGTTTGATAAATGTTAATGTATTCCTATGTCATAAAAGTGCTGTGTTAGCGTGTGTCTGGCTGCCATTTGTGGATTTGAAGCAGCAGTTTTGCTGTGCAAGTAGGTCTGCTCTTCAAACAATGGTGCGTGAACTCGTGCTGACTTTTCCCTTTAGGTCAGCTTGCAGCTTTACTCCTACGGAAGCATTATGTTGGCAAATCAGGAAATCACTTCTCCCTCTGAGCAGTTTGCTGCCACAGAGGAAAAAGGTCTGCCCAAAGCTGGTTTTAGGATGTAAGATTTTTTTTTTTCCCCTGGAATTATTTCAGGTACTGCATCATCCTTGTAGGTTGTACAGATCCATTTTTACGTGTTTTTGTGACAGTGGCTGCTTTAGCTGCTAAATATTGATTAAAGCATTTTGATAGAAATATGAGCTGCCAGAGAATCTGTATTAAAGTGCCTTCCAACCCAAACAGTTCTGTAATTCTATGATCAAAGTCAAGGCGGCTCTGCTCAGTCAGTTTATATCTACAGAATAATTGTGCTGCTGTATGTATTTCTAGAATGTGCTAAGACTTTACATATGTTTCATGGTCCAGTAAAAAAAGCTTCGTTTGGTGGAGACTTAAATAATTTAATTTGCAGATTTCATATATCTTTATTAATGCTATTACTTTGCAATTTCTTTCTTTGACTGTGCCAGTCAAAACTAAAAATAGGGCAAACAGGACTTGCAGATTTCAAGCTGCAAGTCATTAAGGAGTTAATGCACATAATTGATGAGCAAATGGGACAAGCATACATCTGATAAGAAATATATGCATAGAAATTGTAGCTGCCTACAAAGAACCATGAAACAGAACTGATTGAGCAACAAAATCGGAAATATATTCAGTGTTGCTTCAATTATTTTTGCAAGCATCCGAGATCAATAAGGGTATAAACTAGAGATTACAGCATTACATCAGCATTAATAGAATGCCCTTCACTTTATATTTAAAAGCAGTTACCATATGGTTACTTCTGAGTCCTGCTGTGACTCTGGTTTTGATGGAGCATATGTTTCTGCTTCCTATCTGCTTTGGTGTAAGTGTGCAGCAAATCGAACTGGTTTCCTAGCAGCTGGATCTCTATCCCTGGTATCTCAGCAGGGCAGCCTGCCCAGGGATCATTATATCACTTGATGGGAACTTCTGAGCTCTGTACAGTTTACTTTGGTGTGAGCACTCTCCGGAGTATCCGAGTGTTCCTGCATCAGGGGAGGAGACTGCAGGGGGGTTTTTTGCTTGGATGCATTGCTCTGTTCCTCAGTTCTTGTGCCCCTCATACGTCTTCCCATTTAGTGACCTTTCTCCAGCTGTCCTGGCCGAGGGATAGGTGAACCAGCTCATTTCAGAGTTCATTATCACTGCTCCAAGCATCGATTAGTAGTGAAGTAAGAGCATGGTGGTATTAGTGGGATAACAGCACTTTCACACAATGAATCATTTTCATCTGCCCTCAGGGACATGAGGAATTGTCTCCAAATGCTTCAGCCACAAACTCAGAGAGACGGAATCACTGTTCTCCATCACTGCAGCATGTTCTGCAGTAAGGAAATCACCTGCTTGGCCCGTGCTGCTGGATCTGGAGCAGTTAATCAGGAGTGTGCTGCTGCGGCCCTCAGTAAAGCAGAACAACATCAGAAACCCCTCTGACAAACCCAGCCTCCAAATAAAGAGCAGGGATGCAGAGCTGCAGCTTTATTTTCCGAATGAAAGCGAAGAGCCCTGTAGTTAAATTTCTGCATTTGAAGTAGTATTGGATGTGAAAGCTTGTGCAGATGAGTACAGGAGGAGCCCGACTGACTGTCAGCTTTCATTTCTCAGTCAAAGGATGTTTCTCTATTCATGCAGCGTGGATCAGAGTGGCTGCCACCCGGGGGGCCACTCCACATCAGCCTGGGTATTCATGGCAGTGGGAGGGAGGGCTGTGCAGGAATGCTCTGGCTCAGCACGCGATGTGGGATGGTGCCAACCACTCTCACGGGGGGAGCCTCTCAGCAACGACACAGTGAAAATGGAAGAACTTGAGTGTAAACACCTGAAAGTTGCAGTGCAGGACACAGAAAGTGTGAGTGCTTGTGGAGGATGCTTTGGGACATGCTGACTTTGTGGCAAACACCAGCAGGAATGGTTGATTTAAAGGTGAATGGGTTTCACGGGGCTTTTCTGCACATCCCAAGTCGCTGCTTCTCAGGGTCTCCGTTCCTTGCCTGTACAACAGGGACATCTACCTTGCTTTTCCATCCCTTGTGTCTTGTGTCTGTCCATATTGCCTGCTGATTGTGGCTGATGGTGTCTCTCACCATGTGTACAAATCCTACCTGATCTCCAGGAATACTGATAAAAGCACTAACCAAAGCCACCTCTGTACATACAGCTGAGGCTGTGATCACGTGGGTTATCCTGTGAGAGTCTGTTTTCTATGGAGAAACTGTCTTAGGAAAAACAGGCAAACAAACCCCTGCAAAAAGATGATGCTCAGGAATGTAAATGTGGTTATTTATCAGTTTTGGTTCTTTTTCAGCAGACCTTGCAGAGAGTTCCCAAAAGCTGTCAACATAAATATGGTTATGGACCAGCAGCCAACTCCAATTCCCCCCAAACCATAGAATAAATTAATTCTCTTTCAGTCCTTCTGGAACACAGTAAGATGGTAAACAGAAGGAAACTGGATCCCATTTGCTGCTCTGTGGGGTTTTGTTTGGGTGGTTTTGTTCTTTTTCACAAAGAAAGATACATCCTAGCTATAGGTACTAACAAGTTTAAAAAAGAAAAAAAGAATTATCCCCAATGTACTTCAATCAGATACGAGACCGGGGATTAAGAGGAGCTTTAGTCTCAGCTCATTAATTGTGCAGGCTAAGGATGTACAAGCAGTGTTTTTTTGTATCTTACCTTCCCTGTGCTGTGGAGTGAAAGAGCCCCAAGCTACTGTATGTAGTAGGTATTGCAGACATTCTTTCATGTTTGTAACATACGTAGAAATCTTGGGCAAATTGTGCCTCAGAAATGCCAGGTATCTTAGAATATTTCAATGAAAAATTCAATTAAATGAAATTGTTCCTGTGGTTTGGAAGGTGATGTTCTTGATTGTAAGGAGACATGAGTACAGTGTTCGCAGAGTGCAGGTTACTAAACTATGTCAGTCCTTTGTTTCTTGCCAAGAATTTAGAACTAAAGGTGAGCGTATTTAAAAATTAAAAATCCATCAATTAATCAGAAGCGATAAAATATTCAGCGAGTGTATTGCGGAGCGCAGGTATTCAGACGCGTGCAATAAACGTGCTGCCCATTTTTGGGATTTCATGCGCTGCTGAGTTCGTCGGGAGGAGCCCTGTGCCAGGCTGGTCCCGCCCCAGCACCTGCGGGGCAGGAATCCAAGCTGGGCTCTGGCTCTAGGCCATCTCCCTGCTCCCGTGTGTAAAGAGCAAGGCCTGCTCCCTTCCTGGTTCCAGTAATGCTCTTTCCCTTTTCACAGCAGAAAAAGCAGCTCAGCACAATAAACCTCATCCCCATCCCCGTAAGGCAGTGGCCCCTGGTGACCTGCCCTCGCTGGAGCTGCAGCAGAGGGGCTGGGTGGCTGTGCTGGTGAGGTGTGGGAGGGAGAGGCAGCCTGACCCAGAGAAGGGGGTTAATGCAGCTTTGCCAGGGAGTAGCTGAGATGGTTGGGCTGCTCCAGGTGTCACCCTACCTGGAGCTACCCTTGGCTGTCTCTTATCCTCTGCTTTTGCAGTGAAGAATCATGTTCTGCTGCAAACCAGCATGTACTTAGTTAATCTATAAAAGGGAGAAAATGATCTTCTTAATGTAAAATGTAGAGCAGTAAAATAGTAAATACTATACATACAAAAAAATTATAGTAAATAGATGTATTAATAATGTATTCCTGTGTAGCATTAGGAATTTTCTTTAATTACTAACCCGTTTGGTGACCAGTCAGGAAAATAAAATACCTGATCTCTCTCTCACTGGCAAGTAATGAGCTGCCTAATTATTAATTGCAGGAAAATTTTATGATGGGCCACATTCAAAAATTCTTTTGTGTTTTTGCAAGTCACAGTGGCTTTGATTACCAGGAGCATGTCAGTCCTAGCAGTCCTAACAAGTTCCCTGGAAAGCGTTAGCCTTTCCCTAAGACTGGGCTTTGCCTCCTAAGCTCTCTGGGAGTTGTCGTGCAGCCTGCTGGCCAGAGCTGTCAGGATGCCCCGGTTTACTTGGGCATCAATTGGCTCTATCCAGGCACCATCTGCTTGGAACCTGCTGCTGCAAGGCAAAGTTTGCACTTGAAACGGTGCTGGATCAGATCAACGCATTGCTGTGCATCTTGATTGTTAGGTTCTTGGGAATCAGAAGGAAAAGCAGCAGGGTATTTTATCTCTGGGTATGAATTTGAAGGTAGATTAACACTGGATTAATAATCTGAAAAAAAAAATGAAGTTTGTATGGGTTAAAATGCTGTACCACTTTTTCTCATCATCCAAAAATATTTGTCTTTTATAATAGGCTATAATAATTAACAAGGACATATCTGAGATTTAAAGACTTCTAGGATATGCTGACTGATGAGAATTAGCCAAAAGCAGCAAGATGAATCGTGCAGCTAACCCAATTAATCTTCTTTACTTTTTTGCTGCAGTGGTTTAAAATAAAACTCCCCAAACTTTCCCATGATCTTAAAGAAAAATGCTCCCACATCAGGGACTTCAGAAGGAAAACTCTTATTGTAAGCTCACAGCGGGACATCAACTCCCAGCAAGCCAGGAGGATAATACTGTGGGCAAATTGAGCAAATGTCCTTGCCTCTCCAATCAGCCAGTATTTGAAGGGTATTATCCTTGCTAAACTTGTCATCCACTTTAAATGGAAGTTGGACTGCAAATGTACATACTCTGCTTAGCGTGACTTTTGAAGAGTTGCCTGTGCAGTTTAGAGGTTGGATTTAATTCTTAAAGACCTAACTTTGCTGCAGCTTTATTTAATCTCTGTTTATTTGCTTTGCCATTCTCTGCTTTATAATCTAGGCAGTTTGTAAGGAAACTACTAATGAATAAGTAAAGTAAACAAGAAACATCTTGGAGGGGAAAAAAAGCTGAAAAGCTGAACATCAAATCAGATTCAGGAAATTTCTTTCTTGAGGTAATCAGAAAACAGCTACTGTTACTGTATTTTGAGGAGAACAAACAGCCTTTTTGACATGGAGTAGAAAGGGTGATGTGCTGGAATATTTAGTGAAATTGTGGGTCATCCTCTCTAGGCAGTACATTCCACATAATTAAAGCTTGAATTGTGAAAGTTTCTGCTTGTTGTTGCTGTCAATTGCCCATTTGACTCCTCTGTTTTGTCCTATTATAGTCATTTCAAAGCTGGATAAGCCCAAATATTTTTTAGTCTCATAAATACCGTTGGTTCCTCATCCAGAGACTTCATTACCTGCATCTCTTTCAACCATTAAATAGGAACTGCAGCCTTCAACAGGCTTAGCCAAGTCAACTGACACAGCATAAGAGGCACATTTCCCCCTTTTAATATGTATCTAATAAATCTGTCTCTACATATGTAAATATATACGTCATGTACATGATGTGAGTGGAGGAAGAACGTGTGCTGTGTGTGTGTGTGTGTGCAGACTGCTGAGACAGTCTGACCCTTGGATGTAGCTGCTGTAACAAACCAGGAGATTATTTCTCCATTGTCTCTCATTTTACCAATCTGTAGGCATTTCCCTGAAACGCAGGTGGAGATGTCTCCTAAAAAGCAAACCCGCAACACAGAGCCCGCTGTCGGTGCAGGGGTAGCAACGGTGGTGGTGGCTCCTTACGGCTCATTTTGCATCTCTAGACTCTCTGCTCCATTTCTCTCCCAGCAAAACACATACATATTTGATGGGTTTGCATCAGGAATTCATCCCTTCTGCTCTGGTATGTGTGAAGGGCTGGCAGCTGGGGATTTCCACTGATGGCAGATCTTCCCACCTAACTGTGCATTGCAGATCAGCAGTTTAGCACATCAGGGAGGTATTATGATTTAAAACTGTGGCTTTATGAACCAGAAAGCCTCCTCCATCTGAACCAGAGGTGATTTAGTAAATGACACGGTATACAGCGCTCCTCAGTTTCAAAGTAAAAACTAGATTGTCTGAAAGAACTGGCTTAAAATGAGCTAAAGAATTCTAGCTGTTTAATTACTCAGCTTCATACCTAAAAACATGTCACTCTGGCTTTTGAATGTGTTGCCTTTAGCAAGCCGAATAGGCTGAAAGCCCAAAGCTTTCAGAGGCTGCTGGAAGTGGAGCAAGTGGTTAACTGTGCTCTGTTCTCCTTAAAATGTAAAGGGAACCAGTATCACAGCTTGGAATAGAGATGGTGATATTTTGCCTTCTTGCAGCAATCAGGTTTGATTTCTCCTGACTTTGTGTTCCATGTCATGGAATCCTCAAGAAAGACATGGGTTGTTACACAGCTGTTGAACTTCATTCTGGAAATGGTCCTGTATCACTTTGGGAATTTCCAAGAGTGAAAGAGAGCTAAGAAAAGGGAAAGCAAAATAACCAATTGCTAGAATTCCTTCTCTAAAATCTGATGTACCAGTTCTATAGGACTAAGGTACCAGTAGAATGTCTTTGCCTATTCTTTCTAATCAGAAAGTAAAATAAATGTTAAAAACATGAAGATTTCCTCCCTGGTGGGATGTAACTTAGTCTCCTACTGAAAGATCGCTGACAGAGCTCATGTATTAGTGAGGTTTTTTGTCACTCTTTGTACATGAGCTAATTAATAATTCGGATGTTTTCAAACAGAAGCCTGACTAAAATCAGCCCTGACACAAATTACTGCCTGGACTCTGCCTATCAAGTGATGAGCTTTCCTTGAAACCTAGCTCTCTGGCAAGGTTGTCTCTGGTGATTTGGATGATCATAATGATCCTAATCTCCAAATATATTTTCATATTCTAAAGGAAGAGGTTCTTCTTCAGCATTTTCAAATCTTTGGATTTATACAGATGAGAAGTAGCAAAGGACAGAAAGAAATTAAGGGGAAATGCTTGGAAAATGTCCTAGCTTATGAGAAACAATCTCTTAATATTTCCAGGTGTCTCAGCAACAGACGTGGAATGTTAATTTTCTTCTCTGGGATTTGGGAATTTGTGCTTTGTGGAGATTTTGAAAGATAATCTAAACTGAAGCCTGGTCCCATGCATTGGTTGTGATAAATTCCCAAAGCAGCTAAAGGGGAAGTCCAGTTTTGAAAATGTACTAACAGTGAACAAAGGAATCATCTCTAAGTGCTGCACGATGTGTGCTTTTCTTCTCTTTAGGGAGGAGGAGTCCACTGCTGCTCTGGGAATTGCATCAGATGTAATACCTATAATGAGGGCTTTTGCCCATTAGTTTAATCTAATTTAAAAGGAAGAGAAGGGGGAAAAAAAAAGTCAATATCATAAATGCAGTATGAAAAAGTATTTTTCATCTCTGCTGCTGTAAACTCAGCCCTGAGGCTGAATACAGTGTGTGTTGAAGGCAGTGCTGAGGAACTGGAGTGTCCACCTTGTTATACACCAGCTCCGCTGCTGCAGTGGTCTGCCAGTCTGGCTCGTGTGCGTGAGGACAGTGGCAAGCAGATGCCATGGCACGGGTCACTAATTTCTTACTTTCTCATTGTCTGAGCAAGGCAGATGCGTTTCAGATTGTGAATGACCATTTCCAGACCTCTATCAATATCTGTTAATAAAAGTAGTGATATTTTTATGTGAAACCAATGGCTCCCTAAAGCAGCAGACAATAGGAGCTATTTCCTGTGGTGCGTCTGACACGTTAACTGTATTGAGCCTTGTGAAAATACAGCCCAAGGGCAGTGCTGGAGTCCTACTGACCTAGAAATTGTAGCAGCTATCCTGTGACAAAGTCAGAAAGTACAGCACTGCACAGCAAAGGGCTTTGGGGTTTTAAAATAAAAAGTAATTGAAACAGACTTGCCCTCGGATGACCTGGCTCACCATGTGTTTAGGAGTCCCTGTTGCTCCATGAGATAACACTTCCAGCCTCTGACTCTGGGGATGGAGAGAGGGAAGTCTGCAGCTGAGACAACGTCTCTGCTCTCTAGGAAACATTTTCAGTTGCTCTGCTGTTCATTCCTGTGGCCAAGGGACGTATTAATCGGGTGACAAAATTTCTTGCTTGGTGCTAGTCAAAACAGGCTCAGTGTAATACAATTACTGCCATTCAGGCAATCTTAAGGACTTTGTGAAGATACTGAATTCAGCTGTGGCGTGCACCGGCTGAAACAGAGGTGCAGAACACCTCAACCTGCATGTGTGAGCTGCAGAGGAGGAGAGGAAGGGGTGGCATTGTGAACCCCCAAGAGAGAAGGGGATTAGTGTCTGTTCGCGTGGTATTTTTCTCACTTACAGGATGGGTGATAATTTCCTCATATTCTGTGGCAACACTGACAATCAAATCCGCAAGGAAAAGAAAAAAGCTCTGATAACCCAGATAATTATTTCTGAAAAAATTCAGCACCGTGGACTTTGTTAGGGTGCTTTGGATAGAATGCAGTCCCTCAGACTGTGTTTTCTTAACTAGGTCTGTATAGCTATTATAGCTGTTATTGTAGCTGTAGCTGTTGCATTTATGATCTCTAAACAAACACCAGAAACATGCAGTACGGTGTGGAAAATGAGTTTGGAACACAAAGTGGATTTTGAAAAATCTCAGTTAAAGAAAGGCTTGCTCTTTGGAATAAGACTGTTGAAAAGATACTTTCCAGGTAAAATGTTGATACTGGATGGCCTGCTGAGAAATTAAAAGTTGCCTACCTTGTCAGGAATGAACCAACATTGGAGAGAATTACTGTGGGAGGCACTCTCACTGTCACAGTGCTTAAGTAGCTGAACAGCAAATGCAAGCTGCTCAGTTACAGAGCTCTTAGTGAAGTGCAGTTTGAGTTGGGTTTTGTAGCTGGTCTTTTACAGTCGGCAAAATTATGCTCACTCCTCTAAAAAAACCTCTGAATCTGTAAGAGTCAGTGCTATACTGTAAGAAGTATAAGAATTATGGGTGGCTGAGGCAGTATCTATTTTTCAGCATTTCTTGCAGGAACATGTGAGTTCCAACCTAATAAAAGTTGTGTTTCTTTTGGATCATGTTTAATTTTTTTTTTGAAACAAAGTAACCTTACTTAGATCCATGTAACCTGGATACATGATCCGTCCAAACCCTCTGGATGACATCCCAGAACATTTTATCTTTTACTATTGCAATAAGACTTTCATTTCTTTCATTGAAGAGAATACTTGTACTGCAACAGTTTGGGAATATTTATTTGATGGAGCCTATGTTTACATGAGAGACCTTTGTTAATTTAGTTCACAGTAGCTATAAAAGTGAGCTCCTTCTGCTGAATGCATAATGCTTTCACTTGGAAAAAAAAGCACTGGGATCCAGGAGCAACACTTGATTTATAAAGGCAGGGCATTCCCTCTGAGCATCTCAGGTGCCAAAAGCGGCTGTCAGGCTCCACGCATTCCGGGATAGTTTTCAGGATAAAATTAACTTCCATGTTCCTGTGCATTTGTAATGAGCTCCAGTGACAAATAGTTCCCTGTGACATTTAAGCAGGATTGTTGTCCTTTATAGTTAGGTTCTTGGCTGAGAGCAGATAACTCGGTGTGCTGCCATGGGGGTCTGTTGCTTCTAGAGCGTGTGGATTTAAATTATTTTTTAAAAAATAGAGGAATCCATTAATATTCAAAATTATTGTGTCAGTCTGTTCACTGTAGACTGATGAAAGCACAGCCTTGACAGACTTAGGTCTGAGTTTGAAAACTTACAAGTGTTCCTGGGGAGGAAATTGTTATTGCTGGAGGCTTTTTTAATATATCTCTACTGCTTGTGGGTCGACTCCATCCTCCAAAGTCTCAGGATTCAACACAGAGCTGAAAAACCCCAGCTTGCATACCACCTTGGGATTGCTGAAAGGAAATGCTGTAGCTCTCTGGCAGTTGTATTTTATAAATATTGCACTGGGGTCAACCGTAGGCAAACACGTTGTAAAATATATGGCAAAGATTTAGAGATTTCCTGGCAATAATTTTGACATGTCCTGTTTTATTAGTCTTCATGCGGTTGTTTCTCAAGAGGTTGCTTCATTCATGCAGTACTAGTTTTCCATGGATGCAGACTTAATTACGCAAGGGCAGCGTAGGAAAGTTGTGTGCTGCTTGCTCTTAGGAATTAGTTTTCCTCCAAAATCCCTTTATAATCCCGTTTTCCTGCTCTGAGGCTTTACATACTCCATTTAGTTTGTGTACAAAGACTTACTGATGTGGATGGTTAAGGGAATGCATCAGCAGGTTTTATCTTTCTTCCAGTTCATGTTCATCGAGACCTAGGAGTTCAGCAAAAACATGGTTTGCCCTTTTGGATTTATTTGAAATAGGAATAAACTACTCGGCTTCAGAACAGGAGGAAACACAGTCAGTATTTTGCCCCTTCAATGATACGAAAACTGATTCAGATGATTGTTTCTTGAGGGAAGGGGTGGTTGTCACCTCAGGCTTTGGAGGCTGTTCTTGCTGTGTGTTGAAGTGGCCGATGAGACCCTGCAACTGAAATGAAACTGAAGCATTGCACGAGGCAGTGTCTGCAATGGGAGATACTTAACCCAGTAAACAAAAATTACTTTGGGATTTGGGGGATGAGGTGTTAATTCAGAAGCCAGGGTTTCCTTGCTCATCATCACTTGTGGGAGTTCAGGTCCCCACGTCCATCAGTCTCATGTTCAGATTTAGAAACAGAGTATCCTGAGCTGGAAGGGACCCATAAAGATCGAGTCCAGCTTGTGGGAGATGGTCTGTTTTTTTGGTCACAGACTTACAGAATATTCTGAGTTGGAAGGGACCTACAAGGCTCATTGATTTGTGCTCATGCAGGCTGTGGTTGTACTGATAAATGAGTGAACTTAGCCATGGTGCTGCCAGTTGTCCATCCCCCTTGTTCACCAGCTCCTGGGGCAGTTCATCCCTCTGCTGTGCTGCGGCAACACCCACTGAGGACCAGTTTTCCTTGGCTCCCTTCATCCTGCTCTATCCTCTAGCACTACCTCAACACGTCTTGAAGCCTCAGGCACCCCCTTGATGCCCTTTATGCCACAACCCAGGGCACAAAACACCCATCCCAATGTTTCCTGCCATAAAACTTCCCAGCTGCAATGCAGTCGTCGCCTTATTTCAGGCACTTAACGGCCAGCGAACGATTCCTGCCCCTGTTTTATTTAGCTGTAGTCAAGGAGACTAGAAAGATTGGGATGTGATTCATGAGCAGAGATAAAGCTGGCAAGGTCTGTTTTTTTCTTGTCCCCAGGGAAACAGAAAGCAGCTTTAAGTGAATGGGCAATTTCTGCTCAAGATGGAAGTTCATTGGTACTTAAAAATGCAGCATTGTGGGCGCTGGTTACTGCCCCTCAGTCCTGGACTGCAGTCAGGGCTTCCCCTGTGGCCCTTTGCGGAGCAGCTGTTGTCAAGGCTTGTCCCAAATTGTGATCTGTCACGGCAGGCTCACACAGTTTTGGGCTGTTGGCAGTGATTCTACAAACAGCCCACGACAAGCTGGGATTGGAAGAGCTCAAAATAGAAATAGGAGCTGATTGCTTTTAGCCTGTGCAAGCAATGTCAGGGAAATCTCACCTCTGTTTCCTTGCCTAGTGTCAGTGTGCTCTCTTGCCAGCTGCCCAGGAACTCCTGGGAGTAAGGACTTTGTGTGATGGGACTGAACTTGGCAGAGGCTCCCCAAATCCTCATTGTCCTTTCTCTGCTCTGTCAGAAACTCTGAAACGAGAGGGTTGCATTTTCTGTTTGTGTGCAGCACAAACATCATGTTTAACTCTGGTAAAATAGAAGATATTCTGATTGGTTCACAGTCCATTGTTTTGAGGGGATGAAAGCCTCTTCCACCCTTTCCTTCCTCCCACAAGTTAGGAAAAGCATCAAACAAACTGCTTGAGGTGAGCCAGACCCTTGGAAGGCAAAAGTCCTTGCTGATGGCAGACGTTTGAGCAGATCCCTGGGCTGAGCTGGGCTGGGTTAGTAAGCCTTGGTATCTGTAGGCTGACTGCCTTGTCAGCAGGCTGCTGGTGGCTGTTCATCATTCCAGGGTTCCTGCTTTTGATGTGCAGAGGCTGGATGCTTTTCCCTCGTGCAGCCTGAGTCCAGTGCATTGTGAAAACTAAAGTATGTGCTGCCTGTTGGCCCAGAGACTGCCCCAATGAGTCAGAGAGTTTGCTGGGGAACTGATGGACCAGTGCGTGCTCCTCGAATGGTTCCAGTTTGATTTCTGCCTGAATAGCCTTCCTGAATAATTGTTTACTTTTGAATTGCAGGAACAGGCTCCAGCATCCAAAAAGTAATAGAGAGAAGCAGGGTTTCTGGGAATTAACCAAGCATGTGCAGTCAAGTGTACTTTTCTTCCTAGTAGCATTTTTTAATTACGCTATTACTTGGGAAATTTAATGCTTGTGAGAGCTACTGGGCTTGGAATCTGGAGACTGGATTGAAACACGCAGCGTGAACAGCAGCAATGTTCTCTTCACATTCACTGACCTTGCTGCAGAGCCAAGGACTTACCGTTGGGTGCTCTTCACTTCTTACCCTTTTATCTGTGTTTATTGTGATGTGCACAGTTTTGTACTAACAACTGAGTTTATCTTGAAGAAATAGTCAGTAGCTGTGTAGAGTATTGTTCTGTTTTCTCCTTTAAAACTCCTGTCATTTATTTGGTGAGAGTGGAAATTGTAACTTCACTGTGGGAATTTTTCTTTAGTCAAATCAGGTCATTTGGTTTCTTACATATTGGTAATTACCTTTCTGGTTTAGCAATACTGTGATAATTTAATTTTTTAAACATGGACAAAGAGGTCTGATAGCTACTTTTATTATCAAGAAAGTAGACCCCATTTCCAGTTTCAGGGTAGTAATTTCCTCAGGTATCTCACTGCTGCATAACTTAAGGAACTTTCTGTGATTCTGGATGGAATCACTTTTAATGAGAAATGAATTAATCTTTCTTTAAACCTTTGCAGCATAGACATATGCAGCTGAACTGACTGCCTTAGGTCTCCTTTTATAGTTAAAGAACAGAAATAAGCATTTTTAGGATGTGATTCACCTGAACTATTTTAGGTACACACCGTTGGATGATCTCAGTGTGCTGTAGCAGTGCTGTTTCTCCCCTTTGATGGCAAAGGGAGTTTTAGCTGGTCCTGGCTTTCAGCATAATCATATCTTCTTCAAATAATCATTCGTTCTGTGTCCACCCTGTGTCCTAGATAGATTTGTGTTACATCCAAGGTGATCTTTTCTCAAACTAACTTCTCAACTAATACAGCCTTCAAACGTCCTGGGCATCTATTGTTGTGCTTTGAAGGTACAACAACACTCATGGTATTTTTTTAATTTGATACTTTCACTTTTCTGCTTTTCCCACTCATAATTCCTTCAGCAGTGGGATTACAGACTAACTCAGCCTGCCTTGTATGACTGAACCCTGCAAGTTCCTTCAAACCATTGAAATTCTAGTGTGGGATTGCCTTGGAAACAGCAACTAGAGAATGATGTGTAGAAACTGCAGAAAAAAAGTAGAGAAAATGTCACGTGTGGTTGAAAGAAATAGTCACATCAGTCACAAATACGGGAAGTAATTAAGCTTATGTGGTGCTTTTTTAGCTTTAGTGCCAGTTTTGCATAGTAACAGCTGATGGGAGGTGGGATGAAATTGTGTGTTACCTGGGCTGTGGCAGTTTTCCTGTTTTATTACCCTGTCAGGTTCTCCTCAAGTTAACAGTGTATTTTTAATAAAGCTGCCTGGCTGCTTGCCTGGAGGCTGGGCCATCAGACTCCCATTCTTTTCTAAGTAGACCTGAAGATGCTCCTGCAAGTCTGAAACACTGTACTTGGTCCAAGGAGGAGGCCCAACAACTGTAGTACAAAGTTCAGGGTTTGGGTTTTTTTAATCCATGTCTCCTGCAGCTCTCTGTTTGTTTCTTTGTGGAAGGGAACAGCAGTGCAGCTAGAAATGATAGGCAGCCTTCAAAACCTGCCCTATAAAGACCAGTAAAGAGGGTACGTGGATAGAGAATAACTAAAGTGTTTGGTTTGGCTTTAATAATCTGCGTATCTTAATGATGATGCTGTAAGGTGGAATGAATTACGATAAGAAAATATCTTCTATGCATGAATGCACAAGGAACCAATGGCTTGCTTTTGGTCTGTTGTTTTCCTAGCTGGACTGACGGCTGGCTAGAATTATGGGAGGTGCTGCATTGCCACTCTTCATTTCCTTCATCTGGAACATACATAGACTTATTTATACAGGACCATCTTTCTTCTTCAAGCACAGTGGATGTTTCTGCTCCATAGAGGGAGGGTTCACTATTACATCCCAAAGGCTATAAACGTGCTACAGTCTGCAGCATATTGACTCAAGCCCTGATTCAGTTGCTGGTGAGCAAGCCAGTCATCCATAACGTCCACATGAGACACTGGCTAACTGGCCCATATTCTGACATGGGGAGAGAAGTGAAATTGTGATATTAATATGTGTATTATGTATCATATGTGATATTTATTATTAAATCCACTGGCTTAGGTCTGGGCTCAGCTGCCTTTGGTGGAGCGAGGAAAGGCTGGGCCTTACCTCACTCTCACCAGGTGCCTGTGAGAGAGCTTGTGTCACTCCTGTGACAAGGCTGCTTCTTCCAGCAGCTCCCCGGGGATGAAACTGCCAAGGAGCTACTGTTAGTTTTGCCCGAGGTTTGATCCTTATCTTTTGTTTGGACTGACCTTTGCTGTTGCATATTAGGAATAGAATTAGTTTTAGTCCAGCTGCATCCACTGAGGACAAAAGTCACGCTCTCATTAGCCAGTAATCACACACACATTGCCTCTGTACCCCTCTGCATTTGAACACATAGGTAAGCTTATGGAGCTCAGTGGGTTTAGTGGAGATGTCAGTCTTAAACCAGAAAGCCTGTTTTTGTTCTCATTTCCTGGCTCGAGCACGAATCTCAGTGACTTTTGGATGGCGTGGAGCAGGATCCATTCTCTCTTCTATTCTCTGTTTAAAATTAACAGCTCCGTGCTATGGGCTTAATATAGTTCAGTTTTTATCACCGCACAATCCCAGAATGTCTTTGGGTGTTGTCAGCCACGAACACAGGAAGTAATCCCTCATTAGGCTGAATTATCTAGACACAGCACAGGCTAGGGAGGCCAGTGCAAATAGTTTTGTATTGACAAGGGCTTCCTGTTTAGTACAAGAAAGTCAAGGCACCCGAGGTGAAACGGCAGCAGCAGATTCAAATTTCATCTCAACGGGTGCAGGGAGGTGACATGAAACTCCCAGTCCAATAAAAATAAAACATCAGCTCTTGGCCACTGGCAAGACTTTCTCTTCAGAAGGGATTCCAGTAAGTCACTCTGCACATGGCATGTAATATTTTCAGCCTATTGTGGTTTTTGAGAGGGAAAAATAACAGGTTTGGGTTGGAAGGGACTTTAGAGGTCATCTAGTCCAACCCCGGCAATGAGCAGGGACATCTTCAACTAGACCAGGTTGCTCAGAGCCCCATCCAACTTGGCCTTGAATGTTTCCAGGGCTGGGGCATCCACTACCTTTCTGGGCAACATGTGCCAGTGTTTCATCATAAAAAGCATCTTCTTCAGATCTAATTTAAATCAGCCCCCTTTTAGTTTGAAACCATTAGCCCTTATGATGGGCTTAAACATTTTTTTTCTGCTCTTACTTCACAACACAGGCTGGACATCGAGCATTCAGTAAAAGTGTGTTAAGAACATCTGCAAGGTGCAGTTAAAGAAAGATCAGGGTCTTCTGATGACACTGTGGTGCTGGCAGAGGGGATAGTGGCCCTGTGTGAGCGAGCAGGCTCTGTGTGATGGGGTCTCTGCACCCCTGAGGTTTAGGCTTTGACAGGCAGGTGAGAGACACTTTAACTTCTTGCTCTCCTATTGTGTCATTTAAAGATGATACAATAAGTGTGTCTTTGATGTTTCTGTCTGTGTGTTAGAAATTATTCTGTACAATTGGGTGCTAGAAAAATACTCCCCATCATCTGTTTATTAAGGCTATATCCGTTTTTTTCTACCACAAGCTGCTATCTCTCCAAGTCTGTGTAGTATCCTGAGAAAAGGATATTCCTTACTGATGCTAAACATAAAGCCTGTGTGCATGAACAAAACTATCGTGTTTGAGCATCTAATCCCATACATATCCATAGATATCACCGCTATCCAAGCAACCTGTTTTTATTTTCTTGACTATTGCTATTGACTATTTTATTTTCTTGACCTATTCTTGATTATTTATATGCTGCAGAAGTCTCCTGGACAAAAAAAATCCCACATGGCTAGATAGCAGCCCACTTTGGCTAAACCACCACGCTTTTGTTTAATATAAATTACTTCTATTTTAAAGCCTGGGATTGTCCAGATGTTGTTCTGTTGCTGCTTAGTTCAAATTTATCCGTCCACCAGATCCTTGTGATCCCCCTTAAGGTACTTACAGAGCACAAGAAGATCCCCCCTGTAGCCTTCTCATCTTCAAATACATGCGCTTAAGCGCCTCATCCTGTCATCTTAGCAAAGGCCCTCCCTGTGTTTGGCCAGGCTCCCATCTCTCTTATGGATATTCTCCAGAATCTGTATGTTGCTCATATTAAGATAAGATGTGCCCAACTCCAGCTTATGCCCCAAAATGGCCATTTGTAATGGCATAGTCTTTTTTTTTTTTTTTTAACATTTAGAAATCATCCTTTGCTGAGTTGCAGGAGCCAGCACATTGTTCTTCCCCTGGAAGGGGTGGGTGTGCTCCGGGCTTGGCTCTCATGGCTGCTGGGGAGGAAGGAGAAAGCTTGCAGAAGGTGATGGTGGTGGTTCTGCTTTGCCATGTTGATGACAGTAACTGACTGACAGAGCGACTGCTTTAAACAGGGTGCGAGGTCAGCAGACTTCTCATCGAGGCCGAGTTACGGCATGGAAGATACCAGCTGAGAGAAATGGAAATAGCTGACTGTTCCCGAAATACATGGTTTACACTGAGGGTGGGAGAGAGAAGCCACACTTTTTTGCAAAACTCAGGCAATAAAGTGTTTTCCATCCTGTTTTTTTTCAGCTTGAATGCAAAAATTACTGGTATTGAAACATTTCCTTGCTGTATTCACAGCCTAATGTTTGATTTACTTCACTATTCACAAAAATTACTGGTATTGAAACATTTCTTTGCAGTATTCTCAGCCTGATATCTGATTCACTTCACCATGCATGTCTGCCAGGAAGTGAAACTTTGGGCAAGCCTGGGTAAAGTGCATTGAGAAATACATGGGCAAGAAGTGATGGAAAAGCTGTAAAGGTGTGATTTGTATAATTACAGGCCAGAAAGGAAAAGAAATGTTAGCCCGGCCTCGTGCCACTCGTTCCTGACAGCATGGCATGAGGATCAGAGATTTATCTGGAGATTAAGGAGCAAGAGCAAAGGGCCTGGAGGTAGAACACAAACCTGAGTGATCTGATATACAGAACTGTGGGGCTGAGCTGAATATAGAAAAGAGAGTTCTGTGTGTTAGCAGTTGTGCCATTTTTAGTCCTTTCAGTGTCACAAGGCTACTCCTTAGCATAACGTCCAGTTTAAAAGCATAGTCTTTTTTAAAAAAAGGTTATAGCCTGGATTTTTTTGTCCTTTGGTTCTTGAACCTTTTTAAAAATACCTTTTGCCTTTGAGAGAGAGAAGAATTGGTCCTGCACAGTATCTCATCTCCTTTGATGCCTCTCAGGCATGTCGATCCTGCACTTACCTGATGTTATAGCTAGATGTCAGCCTCAGATGTGAATCTGTCACTCACATTTATTTTTGCTCCTTGTCTCTCTGTACCACGGGACTGCTGAGAGACCATGAGAACTGGGACTTGCCTCCTTCACAAAAGCCTGACCTAGGGGCTTAATTATTAAAGTTAACAGAACCATTGGAAAGGATTTGCCTTTAACAGGCTTGGAGGAGCATCTATGCTCATGGTAAAGTTTGGCTTTCTGTTGACTTTTCCTGTGGACTCCTTACTTTGCAGGTGAAGCCTCTGCCCATAAAGCTCTGCTCACACCCTTTCTCCCAAAGCCTTCCCTCAGTAATGCAGCCTTAATGGGTTCCAGGAGCTTCAGCACCAGCTCCACACAGGCCAGTGTGGTGAGACACCAGGGCAAGGACAGAGTCAGACCTGGGACAGGGACAGCAGCCAGTGCTGGAAAAGGGTGATTCAGCCGTCTGGTGACTCGTCACGGTGACCCGACAGCCTTGTCAAACAGCAGGGCACGTTTTGGCTGATGGGAGGATGCATCAGCTAACAGGGAGCTGTGAGTCACAGGGTGACTTATGCTGGGAGCAGCACAGGGGCACGACCCCAGGCCCGATTTGGGGTGGGGTGCCTGAGGGGACTCGGGAGAGGCCGGGCCACTGCAGTTCAGACGGGCTGTTTTGGTTTAGGGCAGCACAGATGTTTCCTTTGCCTGTGCATGGCTCTGTCTGAGCTGCAGCAGCTCAAGGCCTGGCTCTTGGCAAGCTGGAATCATGTGTGCGTTGGGAACGGGGCACGCAGCTGGTCCTGGTGACTTTGTCAGTCCTGCCTCTGAGTCAGCGTCGTGGGATGGCACGGACAATGCAGATTGTTACTGAATTTTCAATAACAATTTTCGAGACTTCAGTGAGGAAACTGTAAATTATATAATATAAGGATTGTATATCCACTATTAAAAGCAAGCAGGCAAGCATAAAAGCCCTTGTCTTTCTGTGCTAGGCTTCAGAAATGTCTGTTTAATGTTTATGTTGCCTGGATCTTACTGCTACAGGCATTTAAATGCAAGTGGTTACCTGAAGGCTTAATAAGGTCTGGTCCCTATCTCTAACACAGTTCAAATTATCTGATTAATCTTTTAGCCCAATCTTCTCTTTCTGGGAAGGAAATTGAGAGAATTCTCTCCTGCAATTGACCGTGTTTCTTGCCTCACTTCAGTAGGTTTAAAGCAAAACCAGCTCCTCAATACATAGATTTGCAGGGTAGATGTGGTGACGTGCTCTAACATCAATGTCTTGAAAAGAAAGTGACCTGAATTATGGGTTCTCGAGCTTAGGAGAACTCATCACTAAACTGGGCTGAAGCTCTGTAGCTGCCTTTTCCCCTCCTCTGAATTACTGGAGAGCCAGTGCCACCTTCTACATCGCAAGCAACAATAAAAATTGGGGTGACATCGCATGTGCCTTTTGTTGCACTGTTCCTTCTCTTGTTCCCCTTAATTTCAGCTACCTGCCTGCACAGAGATGATTTCCATTCCTGCTTTTGTTTCCTGCCAGACTCAGGACAAGGAAAAGCAGCAGGTGTAAACACAGAGCTGTCTGCAGAACAAACTCACGGGTGGTATTTTGAATGCTTTAGGTGACTTGCTGTAGAAAAAGGAATATTTTATTATGATTATTTTGGTTTGGCAGGGACGTTTGTCTGTTCAGGGTTTTTTTTCCTGGTTTTTAAAAAAAAGAGTTGCGCTCCTGCCGGCGAGACAAAAATCTGGGCTCTGTGGCTTAATTGCTAAAATCCTAAAATAATTTATGTTGGAAGGGTTGTGTGGTGGTAGTCTGGGAGTGGGAGTGTGCGTGGGAGTGTACTGCACGGTGCCAGGGCTGTGCCCTGGGAGGGTGCAGGCTTCCCCCCCTGCTCTGCACAGGTGGCAGGGACACAGGCAGTGCAGGCTGCTCGTGGCATTGCTGCCTCCTTCCCTCCCACCGTGACTTTTGGCTAATTGGTGCTGCTCTGGGGTTTCAGCAGCCAGACCTCTCTAGACCCCGTAATTTTGGAATCTCAGCAGAAGTTAACCCCTTCATAACAGGTACAAAGGATGTAAGACTTCTGTCACACCATCACTCAGTGCTTGATGTATCTCCTGAAGGATACCTCAGAGGAGAACAATTACTTTACACATACTGAGTCATCCTTGAGAAGTGCTTCCAGAAACTGAGCTTAAAAGACTAATGGAAGCACAAAGGTCTTGATTTAGGTTTTCTGTACATCCTTATTCAAATCTGGAACTTACTACCCAAGGATGTTGTCTCCCATTACCTATATTTTAAAACACTTTATCCCAGGGGAAATACATTACCCTTAGCTCTTGAGAGTGTCCCGCCAAATTCTGACTGTGAGGTGAGCTGACATGCCAGTGTTTTCTGTTTTTCTTCAGGAAATAAGTAGGCCATACTTTGCCCATCAAGAACAGCTTTATGGCCAGTAGTCACATTTTGCAGTGTCTCGTCATGCATCTCTTGCATGTTGTAGCAGCTACATGATGGTTGCCACCTGTTCTGGGTCTTCATTTATAGCAAAGACAACTACACACAGTATAAATAGAAATAACCATTGGGTTGTCTGGGAAATAACTCTATTGATTATGCAACTGGAGTAATGTAAAAAAAATGGTTATTTTTCTCCCACTCAGTAGCTTCTTTCTTACTGGAACTAATGAATGCAGACAATGATCTGACAGAATGCTGAGGATTTTTATTAATATGTAATACTTGTGGCAGGAGTTAAAATTGATAAGTGACTATTTAGTTTTCAGTGGAAATGCTTCAAATGTCTACTTTTGAAAGAGACTTCTGTAATGTTAACATTGCTCCTGATTAACATTTGCTGTGATGTCACGGGGCCAAACTAGGACAATAAAGAAGCTGTCCTGTTCTGCACAGTTCCCAAATAGTGGCGGGGTGCTTGACTCCATCTCTGATAGCCAAAGTGAAGTCAGGTGAGGGTGAGGGCAGTCCTCGGATAGTACAAGTGGATGGGAAATGCAGGGGAGTGGTGGGGGGTTGGCAATGCCACTCTGGCTTCTGAGTCACTAGTGAGCTAAAAATCTGGGCAAAGTGTGAGGGGATGTATTGACATGGCAAATTGCTGTCACAACAGCTGCCTCTAATCTTATTGTCACGTATTTATAGTGTGTAAGATAACATTTTCTCTCAAGTGAGCCCTCTCGCAGGCCCCTGGGCACAAAGGGACCATTTTCTATCAGCATCGTGTGGAGCAATACTCTGATTACTCAGAGGGGATCGTTACTGCTGCCTTGCCAGGTTTTGCCCAGTGTGTCTTCAGGTTGAATTCGAGAGCTCTAATGGCCTTGATTACAGACTAATAACGAGCTCTGATGCTGTGCTTAAACCCAGAGTGGGAAGAATAGCAAACAGAGAGGGAGCTGAAATACAGGACCGCTGGGACAGTTTCCAGCTTCAGCCTGTGATCTTTCTTTGTGCTCCCAGGCTTTACCCTGTCCATGACTCAATTACTTATTTTATACAAATATGAAAGATTGCTCTAATGTGGCTGGTTCTTTGTTTCTGAGGGCTGTTTTCAGCCAATGTCCTTAGCAATTGGATTTGCTTCCACATTGTTATATCCAGAGCTGCCTTTTATTTGCTGTAATTATCTGCTCCCAGCACAGCTCTGCCACACAAAGGTTTGTGCCTGTGCACACACATGTTGGAAACCGCTGCCCTTTGTGCTCTGGCTCTAGGTGGTAAAGCATAATATGGAAAGGAGGAGGAACATTTTGTGGAATTTTTGGATCAAGGGAACAGAACTAAGTTTTCAAAGTCACAAACAGCTTTAGAGTTCCCTCACCCTCCTGTTTATGGGGCAGGGAATCAAAATACTGAGAGTAAAAGGAAAGATAAACAGTACCTTCCTTTATTTCTTCCTTCCCTAACAATGTTATCTGCATAACCCTCCCCACTTTTCATCTCATTTGTTTGGGGCTTGGTAGTGCCATAAACATGAACTCAAAACAGATAGTAACATCAAAAGAGAAAGCTGTTATTTTAGATTGCTTTACAGATATTTTTATATATAACCTATTTTTATATTTTATTTATTTCTACTCTTCATTAGCTTGCTTACACATCCCAAAGGTTTTTTCTAGTGGTTATGTCTTTTCCATTTGTCAGACTTTTGCTCTCTATCCCTGCTTCCAACTGCTCCCCTGTTGTGATTTATACAGGTTTGGGAATAATTACAGCTGTTTTCTGTAGCTGCTGTTGCATCCATGTGTGTAAGTCCCCAGGATATGTCAAAGAGCCCGAGTTTGTAGACTAGCCTAGAGAACTGATGTTAGCTGTACCCTTCAGGAAATATAAAATTAGCTATTGTGCACTGGAGTTTTTAGTTTTGTCTTGCAGAGGAGCTGCAAACACAGATTCACAGAATGTTCTGAGTTGGAAGGGACTCACAAGGATCATTGAGTCCAATTCTTAAGTAAATGGCACATACAGAGATTGAACCCACAACCTTGGTGTTGTCAACACCATGCTCTGACCAACTTATTAAAACACAACCAATTTAAACTTCTTTTGTTTGTTTCCTAATTTCAGTCAAGACTGGGAAAAGACAACACACTTATTAGTCTTTGTTCTTTACTACGAGTGTAGTTGCTGCCTTTGCCTTCCTTTTGGATTTGCCCACATATCAGCTATGGCATCCGCACATCTCCTTTAGTGCAGAGGAGCCTGGCTTTGGGTCACACAAATGTAGATCAGCATTAATTGCATAGTGGGGAATGGTCCCCTGCTTAAATGAAATCTCTATCTGGTAACATCTCAGGATCTGAGGTCCTTCTGTTAACAGAGCTGTCACATTGCCCTGGACAGTGTGCAGACATTTTTATCTGGTTTTACAGTTCATAAGGAGAAAAAGAAGAAATATGTTTCCAAAGCAGCAACTAATTTTACTTGTTTCTATTTTGGGCAGCCTGACTCGAGGCGTTTGCCAAGCTGTCAGGCCAGCTCGCCTACATTCGCAGGGGAGCTCGGCAGTGGCACTGGGCACTCATCCCATATCCTTGACTTCCAGGGTCACAACTCTCCTGCAGTCCATGTGCTTTTCCTTTTTGCCTGAACTGGTCAGATCTGTCGCGCTCTGTTCCTGTTACGAAGTTCAAGTTGAGTAAGTGTGGCTTGTGTCCTGACTACAGACCCTTCAAACACTTCCTGGCCGGTCACAAGGGCTGCCCTTGGCAAAGAGCAGCTTGCTCACCTTGCAGCGAGGCACTGGAGGTGGCGTGGAGCGCGTCAGTGTCGTCACGACCGCCGCGATTAAATTGCTGTGGCGATAGGAAAAGCCATCTGCTATTTGTCCCCCCTGCCTGCTCGCTATCCAGGGAGCCCGTGCCAGCCCTGCCTGCCGAGCCTGGCTGATGGGGTGCCAGGCTGTCACGTGGAGCTGCTTGGGGACTGGGTCAGAGGCTTGGTGACCCGTTTGCAGGTGACATTGTACGTGTGTGCGGAAAGGGCCTGGCTGTCCGCTGAGGAGGGAAGCTGTGCGGAAGGGTGTGATGGGCGCTGGAGCGCAGCTGCTGCCTCCGCAGCACTGAGGGCGATCCTGGCTGCGCTGGTAGCGTGTCCTCGCTCTCTTCAGATTATGGCAGGTGGAGCTGGTCTTGTGCCTGCTCCTTCCCCGGAGAGAGAGCCTTGTGTGGGACTCATCCCAGCGGCACTGTGCAGAGATGACCTTGCAGTTGCTGCTGTGCCTGTGGTGGGATGTTGAACTTCAGCGGTCCTTGTGGGTCCTTTCCAGCTCAGGATATTTCGTGATCCCGTCTGTGCTGAAAGGGTTTGGGGCAGGCTGCAGGGGTGTTCGTGTGGAGCACTGGGATGGGGCGCGTGGGCTGTGTGCAGATCTGCTGATTTCCCAGGTTGCAAACAGTCACTGTAAATCTTCTGTGCAAGAGTCTGAAGTTCTTTGATATACCATCCAATACACACTGGGAAACAACATCAAACTTGTTGAACAAACAAAGTGTTAAAAGAATATTAGGGTTGCTGAAATACTAAGTTTAAGAAACCAAAGTTTAGGAAATGCCACGTACAATGTGTCCCAGATATCTGCTTTTTACATTTTGTGACATAAAGCCTATTTGTCACGATGATAGAGTTTTTAAGGGCATGATCATACACTGTTTTTTTCCAGTGCTGGCCTTATAGAGCAGCAAGTTAGCAACCAGTTATTTAATAGTATGTTTAATTAAGAAAGAACAGTATGTGAGACTCTCAGCTTTATTTACTGTACTTAACTAAATTCCTCCCTAATGGCAAAATTTGTATTTTCCTTCCCTCCTGACACCCTCATGGATTTTTCCTGGTGTGTGCTTCCCAGTGCATAGTGCTGATCAGTTTAATATCTAACTACTGTATTGGCAGTAACGTGCCTTCACGTGATCTCTGGATGAGATTTCCTGGGTTATGGGGATGTTGTAATCTCCGTTACGTAAATATGGGCCTGAAACACTGGGAAAGTTAAAATTAATATTTTACTAACTTCATGCATGAAATGTGAACCTGATTTTGGGGCCTACACTGTGTAGTGTTTTACAGGTTCAGAACTTCCCTGTCCTAATGCTCTCTCTCTCTTCATATCTGGGTGTTGATCCCAGTCCTGTTCCCATCACTGGCTCTGCTCTTCGCACCTTCTTCTTTAGAATCAGTTTCCATCTTCACGTCCTTCTGTAATCCATGCTCTCAGCCCCACATACAGGTTTTCTCTTTGAGCCATGTTATCCTCCCTGCTGCTTAGAATCCCCCTTTTGTTTCCTCTGGCCCCCCTGGACTTGGGAGTGCTCAGTTCAGCTGTGGGCCTGGTCCCTCACTCGTGGGAGCAGTGTAGTGCTCAGGAGCACAGACTCAGCAGACCTCAACCACTGAACTTAAGCATTCTTACGGAGCACGTGTAAAATGAAGTGATTTTAAAATCAGCTGTGTTGTGTGTGTTTTCAGGAAAACCATGTTAAACTTTATTCTGGCACAAACGTGACTACCTTGCCCAGATACGAGTTCGTTGTTCAAAGCTCTGGAGTGCCTGAGCTGTTGAAGCAAAGGTCACTGGTGCTTTTGGACGTGGCTGAGCGATAACATATGGTTCTACCTTGGTTCTGGCATTTTGGCTAAAGCATCCCAAAATTTCCAGCCTGAGGTGGGCACTGGCACTGTGTGCTTCATACCAGAGTGCTGAAGTTGGACAAAATGATCAGCAGCTGAGAACAAGGTGTTGGAGTGAGGAGTCTCTCAGTGGGCTTTGAAAAGTTGATAATGATGTTTAGAAGAATGATACGTGCTATTTAATTATTTCCTAAGAAAGTTTGAACTTCCTGTGATCAGCATGGGTGGCGTAGGCACAGTCCTGCCTGTCCCAGCACTGCCGGTGTGTTTGGGCAGCAAGTGCTCGTGGTGGGCTTACAGTGATGAATTCTCATTGATCTTTGCTAATGCCAAGTTAAAGCTTTGGTATTTGCTAGTGCTCTGTTTTTTTACAGAATGCTAATTACTCCTTTGAATTGGAAATGCTTGTTCAGCACAGGGTAAGAGAGACTGGAACTGGTGATGCTGTGCTGCAAATAGTGTCAAACTTTTCCTGTTTATGTCGATGTGCTGTTCTGGTTTTCTCGGGTCAAATTAGACATCACCACATTTTTATTCAGCTCACAATACATGTGTGTGTGCACACATGCAAACGCATACTTAGCTGTAATTTTTTTATTGTTGTACTAACAGTGGTACTGTCCAGGAGAAATTTTTTTCCTAACATCATGGTGGAAACATGATGATGATTTTGGAAATGGCTGCAGCTGTCTGAAAACGTAAAAGAGAAGACAAAATAGAAACACAAATATTTTGCGTCTGTGCAGAGCGACTAAAAGGTAATTAGCCAAGTGTAAATAAATGGCTTTGTTTTGAAAGACCCAAAATGGTGACCCAAAATGTTTTGAAAGGTTTTCTGTATGATGGCATTTCTGTGTTCAAAGTTTCAGTCCAGAAATCTCAGACAAAAGTGATAACTGTTGGCAGGGGAGAGCAGTGGAAAGTTATGCCTGCAATAGGAAATCATCTCACTTTTAAAAGTGAACATTGCTATTTCAGGTTTTAATTTTGATAATTAGCAGTAGCAGCTCATCCTCAAATTGCACTTCTAACAGTAGGTGTTCCAGAATTGCATGAGGTAACTTAATATGCCCTTTTTTCCTGAGTCTGTAATTGGAAAAAGACAGGAACAGCTAACTTCTATTAATTGCACAAGCTATTTACAGCACAGAAAAATTGGTTTCTCATTTGTATACATGCAGAACAGTGTTAGCACTGCTGCAAAGTGCTGCACTTCAGAGGTTTTGCTCTAATATTGAGTATCAAATACTAATTCCTGTTACTGAAGGTTTGCCTCGGCCTGTAGTTCACAAGCACTTAGCCAGAGCACCTGTCCTGGTTCCCAGTTTGGTGTTAACATATTCCCCAGGGCTGCTTTTCTTCTGTGTCCTTGTATATTCCTCTCACCTCCCCAGGGGATATGGCAGCTCCCTGTGTGGGATCTCTCCTGGCTCACCGCGTTCCTGCCAGCCTTTCTGGTGCCCACAGACCTGTGGAACACGCACGTCTCTCCTGGGTTATGTTACACCAGCTCTGCCTGCGCTCTGCACATGAAATTGGGATGCCTGAAGAGTCTGCTGGGGATGCAGCAGGTAGCCAAGGACCTTCCTGAGATGCCCTGGTGCTGCAGGTTACACATATGTTGTACCTTAGGGTGAAAACATGCACTGTGGTTTGCATTTGGTGTCGAAATCTCTCTTAATGCAGGCTAGGTTAATGTAAATTGCAAATCCATCTGTTCACATAATTCAAAGTGATAACACATTTGTGTTTGCGAGAGATGTGAGAGAAGAACTGAAAGGAAGATCACACTTAAACATGTGCTAAAGTTTTCTTCTTAAAAATCAGCTGGTATCTTCTGCTGGCCCTCCTGCCTAAGCATTTTCTTGTGATGGACCAGGTCATTGTTCATAGCTGATTTCCACTTTGGCTTCTTCCAGTAGATACTAAAGGAATTTTCAATTTTTTCTCTTTTATTTTATTTGGGAATAGTTGTGCTAATTCAGATTGAAAGGGCCTTAAGGAAGTCTTCAGTCTAACCTAATCAGAGCAGGGTCAACTGTGAGATCAGAGCACAGTGCTCAAGGCGAGCCTTTCAGGAGTGACAAAATTGAATAGATGGATGCCCAGTGATGTGTTCCTGAACAAACTCTAGCGGTGAGATAAGGAGGTACAGAGCTGGTTACAACTAAAGTTTGCCTTGATTCTTCAGAAAGCCAGAGGTGCAAAGCTTTGAGCTATAATTGAAGGTGGAACAGATGTTACAAGAGTATTGGAACTTCACTGTGGATCCCCATCTAAAAAGATTTATAATTTCCCAGTTAATTTCCAGATGATCTTTTTTAACGTGCTGAGGTAGCAGATGTGTTTGTTGTATCCCACTCTTTAAAGTCATTTTAGGAAGTTAAACAGATAGATGCCTTTTGAAATTCAGCAGCTGTAGCAGCGTTGTTTCGTGTGCCAGCCGGGATGGAAGGCAACAGAGCAGCTGAGAAGTGCTTTGCCTGTGACAAGCTGACCCACTTGCCAACAGCCAGTAATGTACTAATGTTGTGACAGCAGTGATTGACTACACCTGCTTTTACAGTGGAATCAGTTGAGTTTGTAGACAGCTGGGCAAGCTTGAATACAGGTTGTTTTAGCGCTGGAATAAACAAAGCTCGTGTTAATTCTCATACAGGAGGTGATCCTGTCTCAGAACACAGAAAATCATTCCATCATCTGTATGCCATTTATTTGAAAAAAGGTTGTGTGTTACAGTGTCCTTGCTGCTAAAATTTCAAGAGGAAATACGAAATTCAGGAAATTTCTCTCCCAGTGCTCTGCCTTCGGCCTGTTGTTTGTTTTCCAGTGATAAACATCAGCCAGGTCTTCAACATGGCCATGGGGTGTTTTGACACTGATACCGTCCCAAAATATTCCAGATGGTGAGAGCAGTGTTATTAAAAATCATGTGATGGGGTGTGTAAAATAAATGCAGTGCTGTCAGGTCTTTATACTGTAGCTTTAAACCATGTGAGTTCAGTACAGCGTCATGGGCAAAACTCACGGTGGCAGGAAACCTGTCACCTTAAAAAAAATAAAACTGATTAAATGTTGAAATATCAAAGCTGTTTAAGGCAACAAACATGTCATTAATCATGATGGTGGGAACCTCCTTTGATTTAGTAGGAAACAAAATATTAGGATAGCATTCATGACTAGGTTTTTATGTCAATTTTGGGTGGTGGATATTAAAAACGCTTGAAAAAATCAGTGTTAGAACAGCAGGAGGGTTAGTTACCAGTTTGCTAATGGGAGAATGGGAGACCAAAGGAAATATAAGGAAATTCGAGAAAGGAAGCTTGATCAAGCCATGCATGAGGCTCCGCAGTGGCCCTGCAGCACTTTAAATTTGATTATCCTGTGCTAGAGAGATTAAAGAATAACTGCTTCCTGTACATTTCCTTGCGACGCGATCATTTAAGCTTTCTGGTTTAAAACTGAGCGTGATGTTTGGCAGGTGCAAGCAAACCTCTCCCTCAAATGCACATGTGATTTTTAAAAATAAAATGAATTATTACTTTTTGCTGGTTTTTTCCCCCTCGCAGTTTATGGGTTAGGTAATGCTCATCAAATTCCCTTGCGAGATCATCACACTGGGGATGGAGGTTGGTTTTGGGGATGTTGACTCTCAAGAATGGCCGTGGCTGTTGGGGTGATGGTTGACTTATGTCTGTGTAAATCTGAAGAAGCTTCACTGAACTTTTTGGCTTAAGAATTTCAGCAGGACCCCAAAATTTAGCTGATAAGGATGTGCTTTTATTTTCCATAAACATCAGCTCAGGACAAATCTTTCTTTAAAGGAGCTGTAGAAGTGGGCAACATTCATATCAGGGCATTGTGTTAAGCACTTTCTGTGTTTCCTTTGATACCACTGTGAACAATCTAGGTTTGTATGTTATTTTTTTTTTTGGTAACATGTTCAGAAATAGCTGGTGTTTGTAAAATTGCAATTAGTGACATTATATGGTGCATTGCAGGTGACTTCCAGCAGCGAACTGCTGCTGAATGGTTGCCCTGTGGAAATGCTCCCTTTTTTTTTGGATTCTAGGGAAGAGTGGCTGCCTGCAGGCTTGGGTTGTGAAGTGTACTTGGCAAAACCTGGAAGTGTAGGATGATATTCATCATTCCCTGATATCAGCTGGCAGTTGGTGAGCACCACAAGCACTTCTTCCGTGGCTCCAGAACTGCACTGTGCAGCAGCAGCTGAACTGGATGCATGGGCTCAGTAGGCAAGAGGATTTTTTTAATACAGATTGATAGGAAATGTGTACTGAGGGGAATGGAGATAATGTGAGTATATGATAGGATTGGAATTGTTCTGTAGAGAAGATTTTGATAAATACTTCGAATTTGCAAGTCAAATTCTGATGTTGGCTGTAGAGAAACTACATTGATTTAGGGCAAGTGAAAGTCTGGTCCTTGCCACTTAGTTGGAGTTGTGATACTTTGCTCTTTACAAAATAGCTGAAGTTGCTTAATGATAATCTGGCCAATTTGTGTTTGTTCAGAACTGCTGATGTGGGAGAGACTGATGGCAGCTGAGGCTGGGTTGGAATGCTTAAGCAGATCCAGTTGTAAAAAGGCTTTGAAATACAGCCTTTTCTTCCGATCCGCTTCTCAGATGGTTTCTACCTTTAGGCTCTGACAACTCTTCCAGATGATGGAGCAGGTGCATTTGAAACGTGCCAGCAAGGTTACAGAAGGGGACTACCTGATGATGTGAGGTTGTTAGCTTGTAAGTGGCGGCTATTTTTAACATGCCACTTCTTGAGAGGGTAGAGAGAATAGCAGCAGAGGGAAGAGAGTGTTTTTTTAGGTCCTCTCCTTCATATTTCATCTTACCTTGATGGTTCCTAAAGTCAAGAGTAGTTTGTGGTATTTATATCATCATCGTCGTCATCACCTTACGCTCATTAGTCACAGATGTTTTCTTTGCTTTTCCAAACACACAAAGCCATAGGCAATGTCAAGTCAGGCATAAAATAATATAGGAGCTGGTACTATTAACCTTGTGGAAACAAAGGACACATGAATAGATTAAGAATACCCAGATGCACATCTCTGTCGGGAAGACGTGATTTGCAAGTCTCTTTCCAAAATGGTATTGCAATATTTATTCCAGGTGCTGCTGCTAGTGGCATGGAGAGATGATGTCTATTGTTATGGTCACAGACCCAGAGATGTGCAAGTCGAGGTGAGCTGCAGGCTGACCTGACAGAGCTCCTCTGTCAGGATCATAAAGGTTATTCATGTGTGTATGCTTTACACAGTGGTCACTGCTGTGACCACGGCATAGACAAACAGTAAGCATCTAAATCTTACCCCACCACAGAAAGCATTAATTCAAATAAGCTCTTGCATTCCTCATCCCTTTCAGGCCTGTTCCTGATGAGTCTAAGTCCGAGGAATGAACTTTACATGCAAAGTCAGAGAGATGGACCTTTCCAAAGCCCATCACAGAACCCTTATCAGTGTGTGTCTCGAGAGCTGAGCCCAGTTTTTATTAGATTGTGAGAAACCGATATGGCTACAAATCCAAAAGCAATGGGAGCATAATGAATTCAAAGCTGTGAGTGTGCATTTGCTGTGACAGTAGAAACTTATGAAGCTATTGAGTGAAGCGCTGCTACAGGCTTACGTTACAAAAGCATGAAGCGTTCTGGTACAGAAATGGGATTAAATGTGAGCATTGTTCAGAAGATGCTAATTTACAATGGTGCCATTTTCTGTCACCGTGCAAGAGCATCTGCCTGAATCACTAGTGTGGCCAGTGAAATTTCCTGTCTATTTTCTGAAAATGAGTGGAACAGATGTTCTTGTCCAGGTGGAACTTGGCTTGTATATTTCCTAAAATTTGACACCGTTATAAAATGAAGTGGAATTAAACCCAGTGTGAATTAGAAGCATGTCAGGGGATTACAAATGGAATTTTAGATCAGAATTAGTGTAATGCAGACAAGATTTCTGTCAAAAGAACTGGCAACAGAACCAAGGTTTCCTCCTCTTCTCACTGCTCTATATAAAGAACTCACATGTACAGATTATAATTGCTGTGGTGAGAGGATGCCAAATTATATAATGCTTCTATCCACATTCCTCTTTCTAATCTCTACTGTTCCCCTTGGGGGAACACAACAAGAACTGATGGGGTTTACACCTTTACTCCTGTGCACCTTTATGGGTTCTTTCATAGAATGGTAACATAAATGTGCAGATGGGATCAGGCTTTTCCATATTTGATACTGATCAGGGACAAAAGATAGATGTGAACGTGCAAAATGCCTGCAGTACCACAAATAGATCCATATTTATTCCTGTCATAACTTCACTTAAGTTGATGGAGCTGTGCCAAAGCTGAACATGCCCACAGTCTATAGGACTGCTGCCTGGCAGTGGTAGAGCTTGATGAGAATAGGTTTGAGAGTACAATTAAGCACTCACTGTGCGGTGACATTTTAGGGATATTCACCTCAGCTTGAAACGATTTTTCCGGGAGATTGCAGATACATCCTTAATGCCTAAAAGCCGAGGATAGCGTTGATCAAGGTATTTTCAAGCCTTGAGTTCAGTTCCATCAGCAGTTCTGAATCACCAGACCAGCTAATGAGGTGTTCTAATTGATAGCATAATTCTACATGGTTTTTCCATTTAGGCTAATGTAACATTTGGCTTCGTTGACGATGAATATTAACCACAAGTTGAAAGGAAGGTCTGATTCTCTGATCTTTTGCAACATTTCATCAAGCTTTTAATTTTACTTGCAATACCCACACGCAATCCATACAGGCATTTTCTTTCCACTTGGGTGTAGAGACCCTGTTCTGTTGTTAATTGATAGTGTGTGAGCTGTGGAGGCAGCTTCAATGGTTTTACTGTTCCAGAAACATTCATCTCATTCATAAAGATCATCTGTTCAAGAGCAGTCAACCCTGGGCTTTTGTTCTGTTTACTGGCTTTGTTTTGGGCAATGTGCTGACTTGCCTACAAGCTCTTGAACTACAGGGCATTCAAATAGTTTCCTCTGATGTGTTAAGTTCTTGAGCTCACAGAAGTCTGCTCACTCAAATTTTGAGAGTATTAAGCCAGTTCTCAACACCAGAGTCTTGGCACTTGAGTTGACACTCCATGGTGCTGAGCAGCCACAGCTTGAGTCCAAAGCAGTGATACGTTCTGAGCTTCAAAATGAGCTGTAAGCCAGATCAGTAGGGTTTATTGTGGTTTCTTTGTGGTTTGTTTTTTTTTTCCTAACAGGGAAGTAAAGCGCTTGTTTATAGCATTTTTCCTTCCATATTCCCCCATTTGGGGAGTGGGTGGATGCTCCCTGGACTACAGGCAGATAAGGGGGGATGTTGTGGTTGTTCAGGGAAAGATACTCATCAGACTTAAAGCTGCAAGGGAATTTCTCCTAGTCAGAGGCTTACCCAACATTTCTGGGAAGAAATGAAGCTCTTGCTTTTTGTTTAGATAATTTGCCTCCTTTTCAAGATTACTTACTCCTAGCTGAGACACAGAAATTTGGGTGACTCAAAACAGGGAACGGAAAACTGGTTGGACTTTTCAAAGAAGATAAGAGACAGGTTCCCAGATCCCTTTGAATGTCCACAAGAAGCAGTTTCTTTTAAAAGTCCTAGCCTTAAAAACAGATAAAAATGAATTTATTAAACAATAACAACAACAAAAAAAAACCCAAAACCAAAACAAAACCAAAAATCCAGACAACCCAAAAACCAGTCACTTCCAAAGACAGACCAGAAATGATGTTGCCAGTCTTTGCAGGTAAAGCCTGTAATGTGATGTAATTTATGATCTCATGGTGTGACTGCACTGCCACTGGATACAGCAGGTTGCATTTCAGTGCCATTATGCTGTGCTGTTTAGATATACGAAGCAAAATATGTATAACATAAACACTCTCCCAGGTTTTAGATGACAAAGGATTATTAGATGCAAACTGAATCCATGCAAGAAGCAGTAATTCTAGGTCACCCTTCAAATGTGTTATCAGGAATTCACATTAAGCTTTGGTGAAGAATGTGTCCGTTTCACTGATTTGGCAAAATAACTGTCAGATCATAGACTGAGTGTCTTCAGAAGAAATGGTCTTCAGTAGGCAGGACTGCACACTGAGAAATCAGTAAGACTCCTTTAAGTGTCCAAAAGAACTGTGGAATATTCAATCCACCGTCATCAAAGGATCAGATTCCATAACTGTTAAAGGAGCAGTGAAAGGAATCCTTTTCTTTCGGTCAAATTAACTTTGTTGCTGTTTTGGTATCCTGTACCCTAGCCAGTTTTCCAAGATAAAAACAGAACAACAAAAACTGGCAAGTTAGGTGCAGGAGGGATTGGTGGCCTGAACCTCATAAAACGTGTAAGTGAAGAACAGAACATAAAGCTGTCAATTAGATCTTCTAATAGCTTTTAAACCTTACTGTATTTTATTGCAGACCTAAAATTAGCCTGGTTTTCAGGCCTGGATCTTTTTCAAGATGTTCATACTGGAGCCCAACCTTCTCTTAGCCAGCAAGGCTGAGTTCTCAGCATGGAACGATGGAAATGGTGTTGGAGCATTTGACACATTTCTGCTCCAAGGACTACCAGTCCTCTCAGATGGTAAATTTACATTCTTTATTGAATTGTAGGGTTTTGAAATTTTCTGTAACTGTGTTTAAGCTGACATTGTGCACGATTATGACAGAATGTTAGAAAATTTGTCTTGGTGGGATCTCAGTGAGATGGATGAAGAGGGATGTGCGCTTTCCCATCTGAAATTGGTGGATAAAGAGATTGAGGTGGAAGCAGTTACTTAAAAAACCAGCTACCATCAAATTTACCCTTTTGCAGTTACTACAAAACAGCCTGCAGAACTGGTGCACGTGAAAGCAGATGTGCTGAAAAGTCCCAGCAACAGCCAAAACTCACCATGTAAGCTGTATGTGTACTGTGGGAACTTGAATTACATTTTACATTGCAATGCTGAGGAAGAATAGTACTTTATAATAGGTAGAGCACAATTTCTGACTTTAGTTTGTAGTTCTGCCACTTAGTCACTGTGTAACCTTGGGTAAGTCATTGAAGATGACATCTGCAGAAGGATCCAGCAATGCTGTCTTCATCCTGGAGACACCTACGATACAATCCAAGAAATGCCTCATTTTTTTATCTGAAAGAGTCTCAGATCTAAAAACCTGAGGTTTGCACATTTAAAACTTCCTCAAAAGACCGGCTGTTAAATAGGCAGATCCCAGCTCCCCTTGACATGGGTGATTGAGCATGATTGAGCCTTCCTTCCCCAAGCACTGCTCGCAGCCTGGTTGGGGCAGGGGCAGTGGGGCTGGGCTTTCTCTGTCCTGCCGAGTAGCTTCACCCAGTGTGTACTCCAGATATTCAAGTGTAGGGTCATTGCTTCTCTGGATGCCCCATCCCTGGAAGTGTTCAAGGCCGGGTTGGATGGGGCTTTGAGTAACCTGGGCTAGTGGAAGGTGTCCCTGCCCATGGTAGGGGGGTTGGAACTGCATGAGCTTTAAGATCCCTTCCATCCCAAACCACTCTCTCCATGCTGGGATCGCTCTTTGTCCCTGCTACCCAGGCAGTGGTTTAAGGGTTCAGTATTTGGGGAGTGGATGAGGTGGGAACAAGGAGCTGAAGGAAGCGGCTCTGCTCGGGAAATAAAGCAATTAACTGGAACTGTGATGAGGATGTGATTTAAATGCACCTTTTGCTTCCATGTCTCATGTTGGTTTTGTGAGTATTATTCTGAGGCACCCTCCCTATAATCATAGAATTGTTAAGGTTGGAAAAGACCTCCAAGATCATCAAATCCAACTCTTAACCCAGCACTGCCATATTACCACTAAACCATGTCCCTATGTGCCATATCCATGTGTTTTTTAAACACTTTCCTGAGCAGCCTATTCCAATGCCTGACAATCCTTTCAGTGAAGAAATTTTTCCTCATATCCAATCTAAACCTCCCCTGGCACAACTTGAGGCCATTTCCTCTCCTGCTGTCACTTGTTGCTTGGGAGCAGAGCCCGACTCCCACCTGACTACAGTCTCCTTCCAGGGAGTTGTAGAGTGCCAGAAGATCCCCCCGAGCATCTTTTTCTCCAGGCTGAGCCCCCCCCAGCTCCCTCAGCCTCTCCTCATCAGACTTGTGCTCCATTCCCAGCTTCATTCCCTCCTCTGGACTCACTCCAGCCCCTCAGTGTCTCTCTTGTAGTGAAGGATAAGTCAAAGCCTTTGCCTGCCCTGACAGACCAGCTGAAAACTGGGCACTGTGGCACTGTATGTCCTGGTGCTGAGCCCCCCATACAGTCTGAAGGCATCTCTTGGTGCCCTGATTGGCGCACGGATAATCTCCCACTGACCAGGATGGTGCAGGTGTGCGCAGGAAGAGGAGTATGTGCAGCTCTGGAATGTGTCAGGATGAACAGGAATGAGGGATCCGGGGGTTGTAACGGATCCTGGCACCCACAGAGCAGCGTGAGGAGGAACCTGCGACACTGAAAGCCTCTCCAAAGCCAAGTGTTGCTATAATAGGGCCGGATTACTCACTGTGCTTATTCAAATTCCTGTTGATGCTGGCAGCGGGAGTTTTTCCCCGAACAGCCACGAACAATGAGTCACCTCCAGGTGTTTTGATTTGAATTTTTTTTTTTTTTTTTTTTCAAATTTCAAAAAGAAACCGGTCCACGGCTCGCTCCGCGCCGCGCCCCCGGCGCATCCCGCCAGCTCCTGCAGCATCCCTCCAGACCCCTCCGCCCCGCGGGTCTCCCTGCCCGCCGCGGGAGCCGAGCCCGCTCCTCCCCCTGCGGAGAGAGGGAGAGATTTCCTCGTTATTTATTTATTTTTTTTGTTCCTGCTCGGAGCGGGCAGGACCAATCCGGGGCCCGCCCTGCCCGCTCGGTGCCGGGCAGCCGCCGCCTCCCGCCCGGCTGGTCCCGGCCCCCCCGGGATGCGCCGAGCAGCGCCGGGCGGGAGCCCGCTCCACTGCGGGAGGGAACATGAGCTGCCGGCTGCTTTCCCTTCCCTCTCGCAGCTGAATCGCTTTTATTTTTAATTTTTTTTTCTTCCCTCCCCCCCCTCCAGGTTTTTATGCTCAGCACTGGGGGAGCCGGGAAATTTTGTGGCCACTGACATGTTTTGATTTAAAATCGCTGTCAGTGGACGTTTCTCCTTCTGCTCCGGCATCGTTGTCCTGTTCACAGCTATTTAGGCTTAAGGAGCTTGATTCTCTAAGGCTTGTATCCAAGGGCATCAGTCATTAACACACTGAGCTACATCTGCTTCTTGGCTAAGACTGAAGAAAGACATCTTAAGCTGGAAATCCTGCTCGCTCACTCTCTAGTGCGTACGGAAGGGGAAGCATATGCAGCAGCAGGTTCCTTTTTTTTTTTTTTTTTTCCTCTCCAAAGGCTGCCTCACTTTGGAGATGCAGTGACAAGATAATGGAGTGAAAGTCTCTCGTTTCCAGGCAAGAAAATTGCAGGAGTCAGATAGAGAAAGGAAGGAGCAAGTTACATAGCAGAAATAGGAAAGTGGACAGTGGTAAAGAACTGAAAATAAAATTAGAGGAAACAGGTGGAAGGCTGGCATAAAGCTGGGAGATATTTTAGGCTGAAAGTGGTGTGGTTTTTTTTTTCTTTTTTTCTTTTTTCCTTTCCCTTTTTTTTAAGTTTTTTTTTTTTAATTGGTTTTATTGTTGATTTTAAATTCTAAGCTGATTTTGGAGATCTCTGCAGTAACCAGGCTGCTTTAGAGTAGAACAGCTTCCCCAACGTGTCCTTTTCTCTCTCCCTGCCTGCTGTCTCTGCTGTTGCTGCTGCTGACAGAAACGTGTTAGGAAAGCAGAAAGAGAAAATGCCAGCCATCCTGGTAGCCTCCAAAATGAAATCGGGACTACCTAAACCCGTACACAGCGCTGCTCCAATCCTGCATGTCCCAACGGCCAGGACCATCCCACAGCCCTGTTACCTGAAGTTTGGGAACAAGGTGGAGGTGACGAAGCCATTGTATTCCAGCCAGATTCCTCTCAAATCTTCCAATGGACAAGAAAACGCAGGAGATGGCCTCCCAGCAAGGAAGAGTAGCTCGGTAGAAAATGGATTTGACACACAGGTTAGCAGGCACCAAATGCTGGGGAGGTGTATGTGAGAATTCATTTCTGTGTTGAGAGTGTGCAGCAGGGTTTCTGGGGTAAATAGCAGTGTGAGAAGGGATGTGCATGTGAGTGTGTGTGCTAACATCTGTCTGCAGTGGTGGGATGTTTTATATTCCACACAGTGGCATGTGTAATTCTGTCAGCATGATGGAGCTGGTGGTGGGGTGCTGAGGGATGGGGCTGCGTGTGCTGCTTGCCTGTGCTGCCTTCTCTGTCGCCTTTGCTTGAACTTGGGGGGATTTACAGGAGGGAGATGGTAGAGATGTTGTTTGTGGGGTGTGTTCTTTGTGTGCTTTCTGTAGGTGCTCAGTGTAAGGGCTGGCTCGTGTGCCTGGGCTGGGGGAGGATTGCTGGTTGTCATGAACGTGTTTTGTGTTCGGTCGTGTACTGTACCAGAGCGCCAGTTGTGTGAACATTCTGTGCTCGTAGCTGTGTGGGGAGTGAATGGGAGGCAGTGCTTGATGCTAGATTACAATATGCATGTCATTCAGTGCAGCTAAATTAAACAGATTGTGTAGGAAATGAACACTTAAGTGGAATTGCCTGTGTAATGCTATACGTGCATGACATCATAGATGCAGCACATCATCAATACACATATTTTAGGTTTCCCTTTAATCTGTGTCAGTCTTCTAATGTATTTTTATATACGCTGCTTGCTGTAGAGGGAGGAGAAATGCCCGTTCCTCAGCTGGTTTAATTTCTGTGGGCAGGGTGAGGTTGTCAGCACGGCTGGGGCTGCCCTGCACTGCTGTGCCCCGGTGAGCTCCGCAGCGGCGTGGGCACAGTGTGTGTCGCTGTGCTACGGAGGGAGCAGAGCAGATGGGCTGCTGCAGCAAGCACAATTGATTGCTGTGCTACAGAGATGGCTGTACAGCCCTGGGATGTATTTTGGCAACAGCCATGTACGTTACACGCTGCTTCTGCCAATATCCGAGCCCGGTGGAAGGTGATACCATTATGCTGAGAGAGGGAAATGATGACAGGTACTCACCTGTTTTTTTCCTCCTTCAAGGAATAATGGATCATCCCTACCACCTAGATTTTGAAATCCGTGGCCTCGTAACCCTATTCCCTTCAGACGAGTGTGCCTACTGATTGGGCATGTTTGACCGCGTGCCCTGATTTCAGGATATGCTGCACTTTCGTTGCTGGTAGACGGGGTGACGTATTGGGCTGCTCAGGCCAGACAGATATGACTGGAGCAGCTCCTGAGGGACTGAGAGCAGGAAAAGGAGACAGCCAAGCATCGATGCAGGGCAGTGGCAGCAGACAGACCAACCTGTGCATCACATCTTGCCCTTACAAGAGAATCAAGTGCTCTCTCTCACTTGTGCCTGAGTCTGTCCTTGTGATTACGAAACGTCAGCAAAATCTCACGATCTGCTGCCCTTTCTCTCACATGTGCCATGGTTTCTGCATGGAAATCTGCGTTGCTGAAAAAGTGGTTGTTATTCAGAAACACTTTCTCATCTTGTAACAGGTTAGGCTCACAGAGACCTGCCAGTGGGAGCTGTTTGCAGCAGCAAGGGCAACACGGTTTTAACCCTTACAATGATGTGGAACAAACCCTGTTTTTCGTAGCCTGATAATGAAAGGGTCTTGATGCTAACTTGTTATACTTGAACAGGGAGTGATTTTGGCTAAAGAAATGTCAGGTAATTTTACATTTTTAATTACTTCAGCAGCAGGAGAAATCTTAAGCTTTGCATTCTCAGTAACCTCCTCTGGCTGGCAGCCTGAGCAGATGACCAGCACCTTTTAAGGTGTGAACCAGTGAGACTTTTTTCACTATCTATTATCTTGAATAAACACAGTCACTTTTTGTTGTTCTTATTGATCCAGCTTGGATCCATCTGCCCACAAAAGCATTCAGGGTTTTGCCTTTCAAGGCGGTTATTTGGAATGCCAGGCTATATCTAGAGGGAGATTTTTCCAGATGTGTTGTATCAAGGGCACTGTTGTTTCCTTTTCCTACTGTTCCTCCCTGCCAAGGGAGGAGGAACAGGATGGATGGACAGCTGCCAGGTGATATGTCAGCAGCTGAAGCACTTTTATCTTGGAAGACCTTCAGCTGCATTCAGGTACAGAAGTGCTTTCTGATAATAAGCCTGGTAAGGTTTAGTCTTGAACACTGCACCAGGTCTGAGTATCTTGAGAATCTGAGAGTGATCACTTTGCTTCTCTGAGTGGTTTATCTGAAGCACCAATGTGACACTCACCATTTTACTCTGCAGACACCTGGCATCACCTGTGAGGGAAAGAAGTTGTATTCTTACAGTAGAATTTAGAGTTTAGATCCACAAGTTGGACCAATGCCAAGTGTTTTGGCACCCATCTTCCATAGATCTTGGTCCCCATGCAGAATTTTCAGCGCATTAGGAAGGATGTCATATCTTCCTGTGTGGGTGGAGGGAGAATGAGAGAGAGATTGTGTCACTTGGATCAATTCTCTTGGTTCTGGGAGTATTTCAGGGAGTCGTTCTCAATCCCATTGAAGTGTGTCCTTTCTGCCCTACATAATATAAAATTTAGTGGCTTATTTCACTGATTATTCTGGAGAAGAGGCTGTGCCTAGAGCATAGTCCAGCAGCCACCATGTGAGGATACCAGAACATGTTCTCATGCTGGGTTAGCATGTTTCAAGCCACTTACACACCACTGCAAAGCTTCATGAGCTTTTTTGGTGCCAGGTGGTACCTTTATTGAACCTGATTCTTCAGAGAACATGAGCACTGCAGGTGGTGTTCATTAAACTACCAGTTTTTAAAAAACCTGCTGAAAATCAAGATGTCCCACTCACATATGTGGTATCAGTGAAAACTTCTGAATGTTTTGCTAATTTTGTTCCTCGTGATATGGTTTTACACGTGTAAGCTGGATTTTATAGTAACTGGAAGTTTTGTGCCTTAAGGCCTTATAAGGGCAGTGTGTTTTTTAAAAGGCTGTGCGATTTATAAAAAGCATACTTCAGAGTATTTCAGAGGCACTTTCCAAAGAAAGGTCTGAGGGTTTTAGCATGAAGCCCATTGTAAATGCTAGTCGGAAATCTTCGGTCGATGAATCATGGCAGTATCATTCCTATTTTACTGTTACTGATATACACACTCTATTTTTCCATATTAAATCCCCTGTGTTGTGCACAACAGTATCCGACTGTTGCACTGGTGCTTATTTTGTCTAATTTGAAAACACCGCCAATAAATTGTACCCATATTTAGAGAGAATTGTTTTGGAAATATTTAACTTTGTTACCAGAGAAACTTCTGTCGAGTAGATAGCAAGATTGTGATCTGTCATCTACAAAATGGAATTTCTCAGTGATTCTGAAAAAGTCGGATGTGTTTGGCTACCAAATTTGCATTAGGTATTTAAGAAAGAAGTCACTGCCAATTAGGAGTCTGTGGTCATGGTGTAATTGTTCGTGCAGATGCAAGAAGGAAGATGCCATTGCAGGCATACAGTCTGCTGCCATGTTATTGTGAATGTCACTGAAAGAGATCATGGATTTAATTACTGTCTTTATTGCTGCTATGTTGTATTCTCCAACTTCTTGATTTTCTTTCTCCAGAGAACCTAAAAAATAATCACTGTTTGTACCTTCAGTAGCTGAAGCAGCACTAAAGGCACCAGGACCTTGCTAAATGGTTGGTCCCACCCTTCTACTAAAACACTTTAGGTTAAGAGACATCTGTTTAACCTGGGTTTAAAGTATGTGTGTTCAGCAATTACCTGTAATTGTGCTTAGCTTGGCCGGGAGGGGTGGGGGTAGGAATTGGTATTTCTTTGCAAACTTCTGTGCAATATTCATTTGCTGAAAACCAGACAGTTGCCCTCTCCTGGTGGACATGGCAGGCAGGCGCTCACTGGGTGTGATGTTCTCCCTCACTTTTCTCTTTCCCCACACTAGGCAAAGCCTAGGATTTCTAGAACTCTTGCAACTCCTTGTGCTACCTACTGAACTCTTTTCAGTTTCCCTAGACCCCTTTTTTTAAAAAATAATTCAGTTTAAAACTGGTTAGATATCATTGTCTGAAATCAAGCTACCTTGCTCAGCTGGATTTTTCTTCATAGTGCTTTCCCAGTTTGTGAAGATCTTGCTGAGTTGGGCAGCCTGGATCTGGGCTGGTCTAGTTCTGGGGTGTTCTAGATGTCCCTATTTTCTAGTCTTACACTAGATTTTTCGCATAGTGATGTAGTTCTTCTTTCCTAATTTGTCAAGATCACCTACATCTGGGATGTTCTCCAAAAGCATTTGCCACGCCTGTTGAGGTTCAAAACCTCTCTGTTTTTTTCCTCATTGCCCATTCTGTGGTCCAAGCAATGACAAGGGTATGGAAGCTCCGTTCCCAGCGTGTGAATCCAGTGGACAGCCATTCCCGGGTTGGTGGCACGCTGCTGGCACGTTCCAGGGAGTTTTTCAGTCAGCTGTGCGTTGCTCTCAAACTGATTAACTTAATAGGTTCCTCCAGTATTTTTCCACACTTCAAATTTAGGCTCACATCAACTGTTTGATGAGCCACACGTGACCCATGATCTGTGGGCTGTCGGTTTCCCTTCTCTGCCTCGCTCCCCTTGTGCGCATGCCATTAGCAGTCCAAATGAAGCCACGTAGTTCAGATATTAGTAATTACTTTTCTATATTTTAATTAACTTTACCAGAAGCCATTTAAACCTCCGTATCACCGTCCTGCTGATGTGGAGCTTCATAGAGAGAAAGATTAATGGAGCATATTGCAGAGAAATGATGCCTTCCCTTCGCATGTGCATTAGCCATTTTTGTGCGTGGGTTTCAGAGTTCTAATACTGAACCAGCTTGCAGAAGGGATAGAGATCAAGCAAATCTTTGTCTGGACCCAATTTAAAGTCAGATGAACATCGACTGGTTTCAGTGCCATTGCGTGAGCTGCCTCAGTGGTGTGAAATTTGGTCTCGCCACGACTGCTGAGCTAATTATAAATGAAATTATGAGAAATGTGGTCAGTCGTACTGATAACTTTAACATAAAAGATCGCTTTTTTGCAGTTGGAAGAAACCAAATGGGGTCGTGTTTAGGATGTGAACAAAGGATAGATTTTACTGAAGTTGAGAGAAGCTAAGGAAAACTGTAGATTCAGGCTGTCAAAATACATAAGCACAAAATAAATTTGAAATTGGTACTAATGAGCTTGTTCATGTGATTATAGTTATGTACCTAAGTACATTCTTGCAAAAAGGCCTGTGAAGTATCCTCCTTTATGATGGATTTCTTTTTTACATACTGTAAGCAATTTGAGGCTGTTAAGTGGCCAAATTCTTCTTCTATTTACGATTAGAGTGGGTTTGATATAGTTATAGATGCATGCTGAAAAATATTTAATTGTTGGGGGGTTGCTCCAGATGAAATGTTCCCAGATAGAAAACAAGAAAACACTTCCAAAGTTGTTTTATTGTGATTATTAACATGGATTTTTCAGTGATTTGTCTTTTCATATAAAGAGCTACCTTTTCTAAAGCCCTGCGTTTGAACAACAGGTGTAACATTGCACTATAAATTCAGGAGGTTCTTTAATCACTGGGTTTTCATTTAGAATATGCAAAGGGTTGCTTGGACTCAAAGTTCCATTTGGTTTTTTATCATACTGGAAGATGTTGGGTTTTTTCCCTCTTACTTGTGACAGTCAATCTATCTAGCTATCTGGCTTGAACATTTGAATATGCTTAACCTAAGAGCACCCCTTAGAGGCTGGGATATTGTTCTTATTTAATTGGAGAACATTTATTAAGTGGATGGCTGAGGCATAAAGAAATTTAGCCAAGGTCAGAAAGTCTGCAGTTCTATAGAAAATTACTAGCTAGTCCCCTGATACTAGATTATCTTTCTCCTTTGCTGCTACTTGTTAACAGCTCAAAATGCTCATGCATATGGTGTCCATGTGTTCTCCTTCTGTCCTTGAAACTGTTAGTTTACTCCATGAAGTTGAATTTCTTAAGTGAACACTCTCACTTTCTTTGTCCCTGCTTGAACAAGTGATTTTTATCACCTGCTGTGACACTTGATGCACGGTGACACCCAGGAAGAAGGAGGTACAAGGATATTAGTAGAGGACAACAGATAGTGCTTTTGAAATCCGCTGGCACTAAACCTGAGCTTTAGTTCTCAAAAAGAAAGAAAATCAAATTGTAAAGGGGTCTGGTAAACAAATCATGAACCTTTCCCAAGTTTCAAGTATCTGGGAAGTACCAAAAAAATAAGTTTTGAGAAAGAAAAAAAAAAAAAAAAAAAAAAAAAATTTATGAGACCAACACCACTTGTGCTCTTTTTGCCTATCCAGAGGGCATCGGAAAAGAAGGCCTTTATTTATTGAGATAGTGAGGATTAAGTTCTGGGTTTTGGAAATTAAGGGTTGGTATTGGCTGGTTTTAATTTCCTTTTAAGAGTCCTTTGAGAAACATTGTCTACTCTGTAATTTCACTTTCCAGATTGTCTCACCACTACATTTAAATCTCTGAACAATCTGTAGAGTATTTGAATGCTTCTAGCCTACAAGTTCCCTGTTCTTACCAAAGTGGAAGAAATTAAGGAGGTGCTTAAATCAATAATTATTTTGCTTGAACTTTCCAAGTTTGCAACGGAATAAATATTGTAAGTGCTGTTTAAGAAGATACATTTGAGAATTAAGCAATAGCTGGGCCTTTAATGAAAGGGTGTGTGTTCTGCTCTTGACTTTTTTTCCCATTTGTTTTTTTTGTTTCTTGAAGTTTTGGAGCTAAATCTTCTACTTTTATTTTGGTATAAATCAAGAGATGCTCTTAAAATTTTAACCCATTAATCTATTTTTTCCTTGCAGCAAACTGTAGAATGTCATTCTCCTGAGAAATTCACCTGGCTAAAAATACTCTGCTTTAATATTATTTTTAGAAACATCTATATTTGAAGTATATAAATGGTTAGATATTATGTGTATTATTAGACATGAACTGTTGGTACATTTTGTAACAGGAAGCTGCTGGTTTTCCATTCACCAAGAACTGGAATTCAGTCAAACACTTGGCACTCAGTTGTATGCCTCTAATTTTATCTGTAAATTATTTTTTTCTGAAATAGTTTGTGGAAACAGTCTCAGTTTCTTCAGTTTTGCAAAGCATAGGCATGGAAATAACTGCTAAAACTTAAAACAAATAAACCACCTTTTAAAATAAATGAGAAAACAGGTCACTTCTTATTTTAAAACAGGCTGAGATCTGAAGATTTATTCTGATTCTACCCTTTTTTTGCCTCTTGAAAGTATTTTTAGGTGTGTTATCCTTGGATTATTTCTCGTTTTAATTTTGGGTTATTTTAGAATTGGAAGCAATGTGTGGGAAAACAATGCCTGAAAGGAAAAAATATCCAAATTCTGTATTTGAAAATGCACTTTTACCAGGACTTTTTCCCCTGTGCGTGTTGAATTTTGGACTGTCATATCATCATATTTTGTCAATGTCTTGTTTACTTGCATTTTTTAGCCTGTGTTCATCCCTTGTCTTGGACATTTCCTTAAGTTCTTTTCCTTGTGTGGGGTTTTTTTTTTTTTTGGCTCTACAGCTGTGGCTACAAATTGCCATCTCCTCTCTTTCACAGTTGGAAGGAGTCTCCCTAACTGTCTTTATTTTACCTGTCCTCTCACTAATATTGGTCCATTTTGTCTTGTCCTTTAGGTAATGACAGCCACATTATAATCCAAAAGTGCCTTGGCTTTACTGGGCTGCGAAGCCTTCTTGGAGAAACCAGAGGTGTTTGTCCTACCCGCTGAACAAAGTGAGCTAGTTACACATCTCCAGGCTTTCTCATGAAATATATAATCCTAAATAAACAAAAACCCTAAACCAGCCCTTGACAGGCAGACTTACTCTCTGGCTGCAGCAGTAGCTCTTCTCAGTGCTGGGGTCTTGTTGGCTTGGTTACACTTTCTCCAAACAAAAGGGCTGAACCAACTTCCCTGGTCACTCCCATGTTCTCCCTCACATCTCCCAAATAACATTGTATGAGCTGACAGGGCCTTTTAGCCAAAGCAGCTAGATTTTTGAGAGTTGTTTAGGAGGAACATCTCCTAGTACAGCTGTCTGAGGACACTCATGCTTTGCTCTTGGGAGGAGTGGAAGAGGCGTGTGGCAGGCTGGAATTGTAATTTAATCTACTTTATGTCTCATGGAGTGACATTCTCAGTCGTGAAGTCTGTTGTAGTAATACCTTTTTGTTTCACACAGTATGGGGATCTTCCCTGATAGGATTGCTTATCTTCTGCTGGAAATGCTGACCAAAAATTATTATATTGTCTTTTTGTGCCATCTATTAATTCTATATACTTGCCTATTGGTAGAACAAAATGAATACCCTGGTGGGATTTCGTGTTGCTGATGTAGCTTGTGTGACATTTTATGGTGAATATGGGTGCTGAGACTTTTTTACGCTTATATATCTTGAAACAAATATTTAGAAGCAGATTCCTTTTTTCTTCAGCCATCTCCACATGAGCCAGTGTCCACTGTTGGAAACTACAGGTAATTTCAGTACTGACATTTTAGTCCACAAAGATCAATGTGCAACTTTGACTGCAGCTGGCGGAGACAATAATTAATGGATCAGTCTGGTAAGACGAATTTGATTCCGTTTTAAATTATTCTCCATTTTCCAGAGACCTATGGATATTTAAGTCTTCAGAACTGATAGAAAAATGTCACCTGTGGTGTCAAGATCAAATGTGCACTGAGCATTTCATGCAATAGCTTAGAAATGAGTTTCGCTTTTCTTGCTCAGTAACCAGGGGTCAGTCTGCTTCTCAGGACAGCCACATGTATTCCAGACTTGTCTGAGGCTTAACTGGGACGGATTATTTTGGGAAGGAGTATTTTTGGCATTGCTGCATCTTACTCCTCCGGGATGGGCTCTGGAGCACACAGGGGTCTGGTCCTCCATGGTAATGTGCCAGATGGGCACTGCCAAGAAAAGCTGGCGAAAAGGTGCCAGGTCCTCCCGTGTGAAGCTGGAAAGGGGAGACAGCAGCATCCTGTTCATCCCTACAGAGCCTCTCCAGGGGGATTGTAATTAATCTGCTTTATTTCACTGAATCAAACCGCTTTCTGCTTTTCAAGAGGGAAGAGCAGTGGTTGCCTAGGATCCTGTTTCCAAGCAGTCAGGTACCAACTTCCCACACTGCAGCAATGTACATTTTCCTTTCCTGCCTGTAAGATGCCTTTTGGCCTTTCCCTGGTAGGGTTTGGACCACGTGGAGTGATGGGTGGTGCAACCACCAAGGTGCAGTATTGTGTGGTGGTGTGGTGCCCGTGGCTCATCGCCACTGGTGGGTTGGTTTATCAGGTTGGAGAGCAAGGCAGCTGTACCCTATTTTTAACACAATTCCACCTTCCCCTTGTTGAGCAGGTCAACAAGGAACCTGAAATAATAATTTTTAAGAAGTCTGTAGAGCTCCCAGACTTCTTTATAGCAGATCCTTCACTCTCCTTTCACTGTTTCAGCTTTGTGCTGAAACTTAGTCTCTTGGCCACAGCACTGTGAACTACGGAAGGTTTAGCCCTCTTTATTGCCTCCTGAGTGCTCTCAGATTCAGCAGGAGAGGGGTTTGTGTTGAATAAACACATTTTCATCTATTCCCTTCACAGTCTGAGAAATGCCCATTGCTGTTGGACATGATGGAAGGGACTGATGCCACCCTTGGCTGCTGTGTCAGCATTTCTGAGCTATCAGATTCACTCAGTGTTTATTGTGCATTAAGCAAGGAGAGATTTGAAATTCCAGTGTTCCACTGGCAAATATTTGAATTTTAAATAATTTTTCAGTGGTTCTTAGTAACGTATATAAATGGATTTTCAACAAATAAAAGCCCCAGGCTTTCCAGGCACACGGGCGCGTTTTGGTCATGCAGACAATACCTGTGGTGGAAGGAGGCTCTTGCAAACCATCTTGTGCATAGCTGCAGCATCACTCAGAGCCACTAACCCCCCCTGCCTCCTCCTCTCCCCCCTGACAGCAGCTGAAATGGCAGGGCTTGGTTTGGCCAGTGCTTTGCATCCTTTACAGCAATGCTGCTAAACGCTGGGCTGCAATGGATGGGAGCTCAGCTGATTTGCATGATTTAAAATGCCAGCTCGGTTTAATGTAGAGCAGCTGGTATATACTTAACTCCTTCAGGAGAAAACTTAATACCAGCAGATCGCATTATCCAGGGCTACGCATTTATTTATTTATTTATCTATCCTTTCTCCTCGCTGCTTCCCAGAACGTTTGTAAAGATCATTTGTGCACGGCTGGCAAAGGGCTCTGCTCGCTGCTGATATTTCTGTATCTTGCAGAGTTCACAAAGCAATTGGTCCCACCGTGTGACAAATACTTGTTGCCACTCCTGAGCATCCACTTACGCACTGACCTTAGCAGATAGGACTCTAAATTAAGATGTGTCATGGTGAAGGGTGGCGAGATTAGTTGGAAGAGAGACAGGTGTAGAGGCCTGGATTATGTGGATTACTGCACACTCAATTTCTTAGGGTTAAATTTCAAGGTTGAAAATGGCTAATTCCACACTTACGGAGTTAGGATATGCTGTGCAGTTCCTCTGGGTGCTGTGCCGGCAGCCAGAGTCACCTTGTGAGGGAAGGAGGACTTGGAGGATCAGAGAATTCCTTTGCTCCCCTGAAATAATTAGCATAACCTCAGTGAGAGGATGGAGGGAGCATAATCTTTTAATACCAACCTTTCTCAAAATTGACCTTGTCACAGGCAGATTCAGCCTCTCACAGAGAAACAGATGTGTGGTGGAGTCACTCTTACTGCATCAGAAATGCTGGCACAGTATCTCATCCTCTGCCAAAACTGTCTTTGCCTTTCCCTGGGTGATCAGCCGCTTATGCCAAAGACTCTGAACATGCCTTTGGATGAGCTGTGGGATATTGATGGGCTTTACAGAATCGGGGCTTCCTTGAGGCACTTACAATGGAGCTTTCCTCTGGAAATTCTTTATTCTGTCAAGCTGGAGCAGAGTTCCTCTTGAAACAAATGGTCACTTTTGAAGACCTTGATCAGTTTCAAGTGCAAGCCATTAAGCTGGAGATAAAACGTGTGTTAGGTTCTTTTGACAGGGGTAAATCCTTAAGGGCTGCATCTCAAATTTAAGCATTTCTATTACCCTTTATAAACCTCTGTGGTAGACAATACCATGTAGTTGCTCGGTTGGTATCAGTGCTGAGTTTGGTGGATGGGACGGGAAAGTCATGTGGTACAAGAGAAAGGACAAGTCTTCCCTAATGAAAACTGATTATTGTCTTTTTTGTGTTGTGAAAGGGAAACCTCTAAGAAGATGACCTCCCATAATCTTCTTCCATGCACGCAGGCAAGATAAATTGTCCTTGGTGATGAAATACTTCATTCTTTCATGTTCTGCTCTCCTTGTGTAAGATCATTAGCATGCCTGCATGCTGTGGGAGATTATAGCCCTGCATTATAGAGGCAAATCATTTATGTTGTAGTGTGTGTATGCCACAACTAGGTTGAACATCTGAATGTTTTCGATGTATAACATGCAAATAAATTCAGCCATCTGAGAAAAAGCCTTTATTCTTGCAGGCCAAAAATACAGTTAAGCAACATGTATCCATTCTTTAAATAGACAGAAAGCATTTTGTGAGACAGTTTAGAAGGTTCCTTTCTAGCTGAGGTAGAGCAGTGTGGTTTAGTAATTGGTTGTCAGGCACCAGGTCAAAACTTGGAACAATTGAGGCTATTGGTGTTTATCAAGTCTGACTCCAGGCTTCTGGAACAGGAGCAAATTAGCCAACTTTTCATTTATGCTGTGTGTGAGAGCTGTCTGTGAGTTTGTAAATCCTCACCAACCGTGTCACTTGGGTGTCTCAAGTATTGTTTGTTTTCTTTTTATAGCTAAGGGATAAGTTTATTTATTTTAATGCTTTTCCATTGGTTGATACAAACTTTTCAGGGATCCAGGCTTGACCTCTAATGCTTATTATTTCATTCCTTGCTATTTTCCACCACAGATATTTTTATTTTGCAGTTTTTAGGACTTTTCCAACTGGTCAGAAGGTTAGGAAAGCCAGTTCCACCAGACTGGACATGCTGTGAAAAAGCTTGAAGAAACGATAAGACTAGTTTTTATGGCACCCTCATTTTGAGCCGTGCCTTTCTGCCAGGAGGGGTTTCAGTCCTAAGGGGCAGGGAGGGTGCAGGGTGAGTCTGTGAGCCACAGGCCATCAGCATCATTGTCACCTCCTTGCTGCCTGCTGCAGTTTATCACCAGCAGCTCCCTTATCTCACAGGTGTTCTGCAGAGATAAGTCCATTATAATTCCAAGCAGCTCAGGTAAAGTGATACCTGGAGCCATGAATTACCTTAAATAGCTAACTGTGGGACTTGTAAACCTTCATGCATGTGTGAGCTGTTTTTTTCTTATTGATCTTTCTTCTTAAGGTAATTACTTGAATCAAAGCAAGAGATACTTGTTTTAAAGTCCTTACCGGTAATGATTTATGGATTTTAATAAAACTTGTGAAAATAGAAGTCACATTGTTAGGAGAAGGTTCTCAGCTATAAACAGATATCATTACTTTTAGCTGTGCCTTCTGAAAACAGCAGTTTATCCTTTATTGCTGAAAATAACTTAAAGAGAAGATGAGAATCGAAGAGCTGCGTACGCTATTTCAAATTATAATGAGGAGTTTGTGGGCTGTGGGTTTCCATCTGCACTCCACTTCTATGCCATCTGCCCACGAGGAGAAAATCATCAGCTGAGAAAATAGGAGGATGTCCTGCATTTAGGCAGCCACAGAACCACCAGTTACACACAGAACCTTGTGAGATTTGTAACGGAACCTGAGCCTGTGATAGTACTGCGCTGAAAAGGAAAAGAGGACTGTAAAAAAAGGCCGTTGAGATTTTAGAGGATGGAAAAAGGACATTTTAAGCCCCATGAAAGGCATGATTGACCACGTTAGCAGAAGCGCGGAATCTGCAGAGTGTTAATTTGTAGTATGTAAAACAGCTGAGAACTCTGTGAAGGCTGAGATTATGCTAATTTATGCAGTCCACATTGCTACTGCAGTTTAAAAATAGCTTCTTTTCTAGAGATCTAGAGCTACCGCAGGTTGGCTTTGCATTTAGCTCTGCAAATTTTACCACTTTGAACACAGAACAAAGCCTGACTTACGTGGTCTTTTTATCACAGAATCACAGAATAGTTAGGGTTGGAAGGGACCTCTGGAGATCATCCAGTCCAACCCCCCTGCCGAGGCAGGGTCACCTAGAGTAGGCTACACAGGAACGTGTCCAGGTGGGTTTTGAATACTTCCAGAGGGGGAGACTCCATGACCTCCCTGGGCAGCTTGCTCCACAGAATCACAGAATATGCTGAGTTGGAAGGGATCCACAAGGATCATCAAGCCCGACTCCCAGCCCTGCACAGGATGCTCCAAGAGTCACACCATGTGCCCGAGAGTGTTTTCCAAATGCTTCTTGAGCTCTGCCAGGCTTGGTGCTGTGAGCCTGTTCCAGTGCCCAGCCACCCTCGGGGTGAAGAGCCTTTTCTAACATCCAGCCTAAACCTTCTCTGACACAACTTCAGGCCATTCCCTTGGGTCCTGTCACCTCACAGAGCAGAGGTCAGTGCCTGCCCCTCCTCTTGCCCTCACGAGGAAGTTGTAGACTGTGGTGAGGTCTCTCTTCAGTCTCCTCCAGGCTGAGCAGACCCAGTGCCCTCAGCCGCTCCTCATACGGCTTCCCCTCAAGGCCCTTCACAATCCTTGTGGCCTCCTTTAGACACACTCTAACAACTTAATGTCTTTTTTATGTTGTGGTGCCCAAAACTGCCCCAGCACTTGAGGTGAGGCCGCTCCAGCTCAGAGCAGAGTGAGACAATGCCCTCCCTTGCCTGGCTGGCGATGCTGTGCCTGATGCCCCCAGGACAGGGTTGGCCCTCCTGGCTCCAGGGCACTGCTGACCCATATTCAGCTTGCCATCAATCAGAACCCCCAGCTCCCTTTCGTGGCACTGCTTTCCAGTGTCTCATGCCCCAGTCTGTCTGTACATCCAGGGCTGCCCCATCCCAGGTGCAGAATCCGGCCCTTTCCCTTGTTGAATTCCATGTGGTTGGTGATTGCCCAGTCCTCTGATCTGCTGAGATCTCTCTGCAGGGCCTCCCTGCAGGCTCCTTCCAGTTTTGTATCATCTGCAAACTAGCTTAGCATTCCTTTGAGTCCTGCATCCAAGCCGTTAATGAAGATGCTGAAGAGCTCAGGGCCTAAGATGGGGCCCCACAGAACCCCGTTAGTGAAAGTCTGATGCCATCCCATTCACTGTCACCTTCTGCACCCAACCCGTGAGCCAGTTGCTCACCCATCACATGATGTGTTTATCCAGCTCTGTGCTGGACATTTTGTCCAGAAGGTCACTCTGAGAGGCACTATTAAAAGCTTTACTGAAATCCAAAAATATTACATCAACTGGCTACCCTTGATCAGCCAGGTGGGTTACCCTGTTGTAAGAGGAAATCAGGTTTGATGAGCAGGACTTTCCCTCAGGAAACCCTTGCCGTGCTCTCTGGAGTGATGCAGTGCTTGCTACTCTTCCTCTTTTTGTGGGGCTCTGGCTTGTTCTACCACATTGCATCGCTTCATTCGAGAGGCTGAAAGGGAAGTGTTGGTCCTCTGGCTTGGGAATGGCACAGAAGTATTAGTGGATGCTGTGAACAGCTGCACTGTTAGGCCTGAGGCTGAATGCCCAAAAGAATTAAATCAAATTAAAGTGTGTTTTGGGTTTTTGGTACGTGGTTTTGTTTTACGGGGCTCGACACCTGTTGCTCAGATGTGTGGTGCCTTGGAGTACCTTGGAGAGGTATTTGGCTCATCTTCTGCCACTCTACGTGTCATTGTTTTGCGTGCCTATGGGATGTAAGGGACGAAAAGGCGGGGGAGGAACCTCCATGTACTAGTTGTGATTAAAACCAATTTTCAGGTTGTCACTTGAACTACGTTTCCAATGAGTGTGGGTGAAAATGAGAAATAAGAAATGTATTGCAGCTGGAGTCAGCGGCTAATTTCATATTCTGATTTTGTGTTTTAAATTCTGAAGGAGCTAGAATGAATTTTGCAGTTCAAGTCATAATTTAGCTTTATGAATAGAATTACAGACAATACTGGAACTGAAATTAAAGACCAAAGCAATTTGGGACAAAAAGTCCTAGTGTGTAGCTTGCATTTGAGCAGCTGTTCCTCTGACAAGAAGATGCTGTGAGTTTTGGCTACCAGAAGATGAATCCATCCTAAGCATGAACATACTCAGTTTTAGAAGTCTACAGTGATGGGTGGAAGTCAAGAGAATATAATTCCCTTTCCTTTTTTTCTTCTACCACCTTCAGTCACATTTCCTTTCCCACTGTTGGGATGAGACTTCTGATAAAAAAGCTTATTTAACAGAAGATCGTAGTAGAGAGCAGTGGTTACAATGCAAATTATTCCAGGTTCTACCTTAGGGCCATATAAAATGGTTTTTGACTTAGGTCAGTGGGTTGATCCTTGCAAGCCAGAAGTGTGGCTGTTAGGGAGGGAATGCTGATCTCTCTGGGGCTGGAGGTGGAAGTTCCTGGTGGTCTGAGGTGATGGAGCACTCGGGACTGTAAGTCTGAAAAGCAGGTGTAGATCAGTGACTCGTTTTTGCTTACCTTATTGTAATTCCAAATAGGATACTGGTGAGGTCAGATCAGAGATGCAGCTTTATATATGAATTTACCTAGGAGTATATTTTTCCTCCAGCTCCATTAAAAAAAAAAACCCACAGATCTGTTGACCAGACTGCTGAGAAGTTTAGGAATTGTAGTCCTGGGATACTGGATGAAGCCTGATTGCTCTTGATTTACAGCATCATCATCAGTGTGATGTCTGCAACTTGTGTTTGCAATGGAAATTAATTTCCATACACCAAGCCACCTCTGCCTCTTGACTGAACTTAAAATAGTTGGTAAAGCAAGACCATACAGTCCTAACTCACTTGTACAAAAAACTCACTGAAATCTGAGAAATAGAAGCCACTTTTTGGATCTAGCTTTCCATTCAAATCCAGGCTCAATATACTTCTATCATTCTCAGGTTATCAAAAAGTTGTTTTTTTTTTTTTTTCTCCTGCTTTTCCATATATCATGTGGTTTGGGGCATATATGCAGTGTTTGGATAGGGAATGAGTGGAGTCTTGCATGCTGTTCCCTGTTTGAGCCAAAATACATCGAAGGGGTGTCAGTTTGCAAAAATCAAGTGAATGTGATGGATATCTGCATGAGGCCTTCAGCACAAGAAAAGCAGGATTTGCCAGATTGGAAGTGTCAGTCACGGGTTCTTGGGAGCTGCTTAGGTTGGACCCAGTCTTGGGTCTATCTCATGAAGCAGCAGTAGCTGTGGGGGTCCTTTTTATTCTAGATGCTTAGTCTGACGCTGAGTTTCAGTCAAGAAAAGCTCGGGGTAGGGCTGAGGGAAAGGAAAAAGGGGAATGAGCAGTTCGTGCTGTGGGATGGGTTAGCTGGGCTGCTATTGCCACCTGGTGGTGCTGGACAGAACCAGAGCACACCTCATTTTCCTTTGCTTTCCCGGATGAGTTGCGTGGGATTAAGTAGCCATTGGGTATGGATTAGATTTATTCTGGATATTCCTTTATTATAGATAATTCCAATATCGGAATAGATAATTTCAATTTTGGAAAAAAATCCACAGTATTTTATGACCGTCATTTATTTTGGGCATAGATAATGTTGTAAAAAATACATATTTGAGCCTTTCTTTGAGCATCATCAGGTTCTGAATTGCCAGACACCAGTACTTGTGTGGCTGGAAACTCATGCAATAAGTATGAGTGATGCTCCAGAACCTGCCTTTTCTGGTGCAGAAACGGAGCAGGAGGTAACGTGGTGTCCTCCCAGCCTCAGAGTGTCTCCATCAGAGACACGCTGTGATCTGGTGGCTTCTGGGTGCAGAGCTAATGAACATCCCTGAATTGCTTCAGCAGGGTCCAGTCACTGCATTACCGGGGCAAATTTGATTACTGTAAGTGATTAGGGTCTTATCTTGCTGAAATTAGTGGATCATTATCAAATGATGACTTTTTGCACGTAATGTGACTTAATTGTCCTTTCATTATAAAGAGTTTTATTGTAATCCTTTTAGCAGGGGAATACAGATTAAGTTGTAGTTACCAAGAAAAAAAGGAGATCGCTGTTCAGCCCCTCTTGTTCAGTGACAAAGCAACATTCTGCAGCTTAATCTGTAGATTCTCTGTCTCTGCAAAACATCTGCATCTGCTGGAGCATTTCAGAGTTTTCTAATGTTTTTCAGTGAAGTACTGGCATAGGTGAATTCACATGCTGTGAATCTTGCAGGCAGCACTTCGGAGCTAAGATCAGCTTTGTCGTGTATGGAAATTTGATCTGACCTGTGGTAGGGGTCTGACCTAAAAGTCTCTTTCCCTCTGTTGTAGCTGCCATGAACTGGGCCACAGAAATCTCTGTTTTGGGGAAAAATGTAAATCCATGAAAGTCACAAGCGTTTGCTTGGAATTACAGCTGCAAAATTTCCATTGTGCTGTCAGGTCTGGAAGTTTTCCCTGGAAGTGTTCAAGGCCAGGCTGGAAGGGGCTTTAAGCAACCTGGTCTAGTGGAGGTTGTCACTGCCCATGGCAGAGGTGTTGGAACTGGATGGTCTTTAAGGTGCCTTCCAACCCAAACCATGATCCTTCATAATGAAAGAAAAATAATTTTAATAGAGGAAAAAATATTTCTGAAGCAGCTATACTGTCCTTACATCTATCACCTTTGGATTTCCAGTTAATATGGCAGCGTGAGCCAATTTAGCAGGACCTGAAATACAACTAAATGGTGCCCTTGTGTGCAAACTCCCTTCCCTCATGAATATCAAGCGCTAATTTCACTTGCCTCTTTCAAGCCACCTTCACACTGTAGTTTTAGCTGCAGGAGAACCATACTGACTAGAAAGTGTAGTTATTTTGTGACTTGCTGTTCTGTATTGTTATTAAGGCTTATTAGATTTCTAGGCTTATTAGCAGTAATCATAATCTTGCCTAGAAGCAGTTAAACCAGCAGGAAGCAGAACAATTTTTCTCAGTCACTTGTTAACAATTTCAGTTATTCCATGAAATGGAAGCCAGGCCTTATTTCTCATGTGTGATGGTTGGTTTGTTTTTTCTTTCCTTCTGGTTCGTATGTGCTTAATCCTCACAGTACTTGGAAAATGAATTGGATCACAGTGGTACAAATGCTGCTTACAGTGATCCCCGATTGTAATGTGCAGTGAAAGGGGATGAAAGGAAATATATTGAATTTGAGATGTCTTTTTTTTGGTTTTTTTTTGCAAAGACTTTGTAATGAACATTTCTAGTCTTTTCTGTGGGTCTGCCAGCATACCAGAAGGTCTTTGAAGATCATTGTTATTCCCAGTCCTCCGTGGACACCTTTTTGTTCTCCTTCATCCCAGGTTCTGCTCCTCCTGGAAGCAGCAGGTAAAAGGTGGTGACACGAAGGTGGTTGCTGGAGCTGGTTCAGGATGGGGTTTTAGGTGGGTTTTGCTGCCCTGGTGAGTGTGGGGCTTCTCAGGTGGGCAGTGAGTGGAGTGCAGGCACCCCTGGCACAAGGAAGAGTCACCCTGCTGCTACCTGGCCGTGCTCAGAGCATGCTGCAAGGTGAGGGGTTTAGCTGAGCTGGCTCTTGGTGACAGGTAAAGTAGATTGAAAGGAACTTATTTAAGGACACTTTTGTTGGGCTTGCCTTTTAGATTTAAAACCACTCAGTGAACCTTCGTGAGGGAACAATATCTGACTGAATGTTTCAGATGTAGACAAAGCCTGAATTCCCCAGCTCAGGCAGTCTGACCTGCACTGTTCAGTTTAGCCAAAGAGGTCCCCCACTTTTTATTGTCCAGGAATGCTCTGTGTCTGTGACAGAAGTGCAGTGCATTCCCAAACCACATGAACAGGACACACAATTTTTGGAAGGCATCCTCAGGGAGATGTCTCTCTTTACCTTGCTCTCTTCCCTCCTCTTCTCCTTCCCGTTCTTGGGACTTGGATGAACCAAACCTCAAAATTTCCAAGGCAAAGGTCAGTGGAACTCTGCTTCTTTTGGGCCAAGTGCTTGGAGAGTAAACCAAGCAGCATTAATAATATTTCTCTGCAAAGGAAAACTAATAATAGCTTGTTCTCAGATTTATTTATTTTTCCTACTCACACTAGTGAAGTGCTGTAACAGTAGCAGAAGACTCTGCTTCTCTTTTTTTTTTTTTTTTTTTTTTTTTTCCCCTCGGTCTGTGATTTGAACTCTGTGTAGCCAGACTAGAGGTTGGAAACCAATCTTGTTTTCAGAGGCAAGGAGCCTCTGAAAACAACATTGTGCTCACAACTAGCACATTTTAGGATATTGAAAGCATAGTTTGACACTGTTTTAAAGTCTCTAAATAGCTTAAAAGCAGTATTAGAATCTCCTCTTTGGGGCATGGCCTGGCACCAGTGAAAGAATGCTTAATAAAAATGAGAAATGTTTAATTTCATGTAATCAAACAGGTCTGATTCTTTTATACCTTGCAGCTTATGTCATTGCTAGTTACATGAGTTGAATATTAAGGTAAAATGCTAAATTACATGGTCGAAGGCAAAGAAGAGTAAGATCCCATAAATCTTAATTGGATTTTTCTTTTTTTTCTTTAGTCATCATATTAAGGTATGTTGAGAACAGCCAGCAATAATTTTTAGTACTGAGATATAGGCTAATTAGACACACAAGTGATAGGAAATGGTGCAAGTAGGGGGAAAAATTGCCTGGTATTCTAATATAACTTTATAACTGAAAACCTGTTAACTGTTTAAGTGAATCTCAGACAAAATGCTGATATTATGTTCTTAGAGAGGCATCTCAAATTGAGGCTGATGACTGAGCTTAGTAAATGCTAATTATTTTGTTGAAGTCAGACTGGGTTGCAGGTCATAGTCTAGACTGGGCCAATCTGAGGAGCAAATTAAACTAATGTGAACTTCTTTGCCCCACCACGAAAATACAGTCCAGTTCTTAGAGTGATTTGAATGGTAATAAAACTCTTTTTGACATTTACGGGGTGAGGATGTCCTCTGTTCATTAGTGCAGTATAAGGTGAACTCAGCAAAATGCTTCTGGTTGTTTGCAGTGGGGCATGCTGTAGCTTCTTTTTATTTATTCATATTTTCTATTTATCTCATATTTTGAGATACAGAAGAATAAAAGTGCCAGTAAACCATGGGATGTAATCCTTGATGATGATAATATGTGGGAGAATGATATTAAATAAAAAACCTATATTCATAGCTCTGTGCTATTTTACTAATCCAGCAAAAACATAAACCAAGTTTTGTAGCAGAATTTTTGTGTTTATTTTTAAGCACGTGATAATCCCTTTAGCATACCAGAAGCATTAATTTGGTATCAACTCCAGGGACTAGAAAAGCTTTTCTTAGATAAAACTTGGTTTCAGGACCCCTACCTTAGGCATCTCATCATTTGCTTACCCTTTAGAGGAATCTCTCTCTTTTAAAGTAGTAGGAATAGGTTGAGATTTGGCTGTCTCTATCCAGCATCGTGAATAAGAATTTGCATTTCTATTTGATACAGCCTAGAGCAGTCTTTCATGATAAATATCAGCATCTTCATTTCTTTTTTCGTCATTACTATTTCTGTTTCTCTCCTCAATTTCAGAGCACAGGGAGAGAGTAGCTAAGTAATATCTTTTGTTGACTTTTAGACTCCTGCAAACTCTTTTGAGCTTGAATGGATCTTGATTTTTTTTTTCCCCCTAACTGACAAGACTGACGATGTGGCAGGATGAAAATTGAGAGAAAAGTTGAAAGCAAGTGGAAAGGATAATATTAAAGATAATAATTTAAAAAAAAACAAACCAGGAGGCAAATTTTTAGGAAAAATTGTTTTCCAGTCAATGGACTTAATATATGATATATACTAATTTTTTTTCAATGAACCTGAAGAGTAGGGAGAAACATGAAGTAAGTTATTTCTTGTTACTTCTGCTATTATCAAACAGTAGTACAGCAAGAAAAGTTCCAGCTGCCCACAAGTGCAGTGAGCCAAGGGGAGGCTGGCAGAGGAGGTGAGGGGAAAGCAGCCGGAATGGGAGGTACAAAAGAGCAGAAGTAGCCCAGACAATTGGAGAAGTTTTTGCTCTAACAAGCTAATCTTTTAAGATGTTGGAATACTATGGAAGGGTGCACTACAGTGTGCTCCACTGCACTTTGAAACTCTCAGTTACTGCACATCTTGCATGCACATTTCTACCCCGCTTTTATCTTCAGAGTTCAAGAGATTATCAAAGGAGACATGCATTGTACTCTGTCATTAAGGCTCTAATTATTTAATTCCTTGTATCTTTGTTTTGTAATGTCAAATTAGCGCTGCTCTGGCTGCAGCCTGTCATTCCCCCATGACATGCACAATGAGTGTTATTCTGAGAAAAATTGAAGAATTGGTGCATTCAAGTCAGCAGACTCTGAGTATGGAGAGGAAGAAGAATTACGTTTTGCTATGTATGATCATGTCAAGTAATTGTGTTTTTCACAACAGTGTTCCCTGTATTAAAAACAAACAACAACAAAAAACCCCAAAAGACACAAAGCAAACAACAAACAAGTGTTTCCCAGTTTCTCTCTATAGTTTAATCTCTTAGCTCAGGTAGAAGGTTCACTGAGGGTACAGGACTCTTATGGGAACTTCTAAAAATCAATTTTGGTTGGGCTGCTGAATGAAATGTGAATTTATTGGGGAGAAAGAGGAGAGCCTTGTTGGGCATCCAGCTTGGGTACTTGGGCATCCCTAGCACAGGAGCAGGGTTTTTGCTCTGTTTCCACATGTCCGTTAATTTATAATGTGTGGGCTTTCAAAACCAACTGTTGCTGTGCAGCAGCTGGGAATGTGCCTTGCTTTAGCTACAAGCCTGCACTAAGAGCTTTTCTTCATCGTGTAACTTGCCATTTTGGGTAGGAGATGAGATCTGCCCCAACGCTGCTGTCCCCAGTGGTGTTGGTCCTTGAGCAGCTCTTCCAGAGTAAGAAGCATTTATCATGAAAATACGAGACTGCTTTTCATAACCGATGTTTATATCTCCAAATTGCTGCCTTCAGGGAGCTGATTGTGGCTGGTGACTGAAAGGGAAATGATGCATCCCTGAAGTCATCTGTGCCTTAGAGGCTGGGGAGGGGGGCACACAGAAGGTGATTCTGTGGGGCTGGCAGCAGCTCCCTCCCATCTCTTGGTTGAGCAGGAAAAGCAAGGGGAGCTGTGCAAGGCTGCCCGTGGTGATATCAGCCTCTGACTCAGAGCCATGCCATGAGCAAAGCAGGGAAACTTTCAAAGCTGATGCTCTGATAAACAACCAAAAACTAATGGGATGGCCCTTATTAATCCATTAACACTGCTCCATGCTATTGTCAACAAACTCAGAACAAGCTTGGGCATTGTATTTACTTGTTTAGAGCTGAAGATGCAGGTTCAGAAGGCAGTGCTGGAAACCTAAGTGTGGGGAGAACAGCCTCATCCAGAATCTTCTGTGGACACTGGAAATACTCCTTTGAAATCAAATCAGTTGGGAAGACCTGATTATGGCACTTCCCCCAGTAGCAGTTAACTGCAGCTTTTTACAAACTACTCGATGGATTCAACTCTAAATAGAGCCATAGGATGGCCTGGGTTGGAAGGGACCTTAAAAATCATCTTGTACCAACCCCCCTGCCATGGACAGGGACACCTTTCACCAGACCAGGTTGCTCAGAGCCCCATCCAACCTGGCCTTGGACACTTCCAGGGATGGGGCAGCCACAGCTTCTCTGGGCAGCCTGTGCCAGGGCCTCCCCACCCTCACAGGGAAGAATTTCTTCCTTAATATCCAATCTAAACCTACTCTCAGTTTAAAGTCATCCGCCCTTGTCACGCAAAAACTTTCTCTCCATCTGTCTTGTAGGCGCCCTTCAGGTACTGGAAGGTCACCCCTAATAAATGCACCCCTAATAAAGTCATTATATATTTCAATATTTCTCTATTTGTGTGCATACATAATTCCATAATATAAATTTCAACTGAAATCTACTATATAGGCTCTTTAGGTCACAGAATTTTGTGCTCTTGAATTAGCAACCACTTCATTTAAGAGCGAAGTATAAAGAGTTTGGCAAAAGGATCTGGTGGATACCAGTTGTTATCAAGTGTTCCAAGTGGCTGATCAAGGCTATGAGTAACAGCTATTTTTTAATTAAATCGTGGTATGTGTTCTTTTGTGGGACAGGTTTCAGAAGTTACGGTGAGAGATCCTTTGTTAGCACTGAGCAGCTTTGTCTACAGACTAATTGAATCACTTTTTTTGTGCTATTCTGCATCTGCTTAAGTAGAACTGCTTAGTTAATTTTAAATTCTTGCTGTTCAGGGCAGTTGGCAAAGACTCAGCAGAAAGAGAGCAAATAACATTTTCCTGTCTGTGTTTTAGTCTGCCTATTAAAATAATATGAATCAAGAATTAGTCTCAAATATAGTAAGTCAATCTATTTTTTGTTTGATATCAATATTATTATTTTTTACATGTTGGGAAACTGGGGAAGGGCATGTCAGGTCACAGAGCTGGGAGTGTGGGCTGGGATTATGTTCCAATCCAAAGACAACACTGCCCTATGATTTTTGGAGGAGGACCCATAGGTTTCCTTGGCAAAGCCAATCCCTGGATTATTGTCCTTTTCAGACCTTTGGACTGTGGGACCAGGGTGGTTGGAAGAGGCTCCTTTCAGTGACCATTTGGGCACTCGTGTCCCTCAGACCACAGTGAGAATTTACGGCTCTCCATCAGCTGGGTGGCCTTGTTAATATTGTCAGCATTGTTTAACCAGTGGATATTCAGTGTACTGGTATTTTTGTAACTTTACTTAGCAGCTTTCTTCCCCAACGCATTGTGTTCTGAATCAAGAATTTAATATTTTTTTAAAAATCCCTCAGACCCCAGCTATTTCTTGGTGCACCGGTGAGCTGTTGAGTACCAGCAGACTGGGACTTGGGATGGAGCACAGGAAGCTTTCCACTGCTTGCATATTCCTTGGAATCCTTGAAGGCTGCTGTATGCTACATTGGGTTGCTGGCAGGAGTCAGGTGATAATACAGATTCGAGGTCGGCAGGAACAGATCTGTGGCTGACTGATACACTTTAATGGGAAAACTTAGAAATAACCTTTGATGATAAAGTAAGACAGCAGTAAATGTAGTAATTCACTCTGACTTCCTCCATAAAACAGTCCACGTGACTTCTGCTGATTTGCTTTCATTTTTTTTAATTAGTTCATGTTATGATCTCATATTTGCCCTTACTCTTCCCTGACAAATGAAATGGAGCTGTTTGAATCTCGTCCCGTGATCCGCATTTTTCAGTCCTTAGGTCATTCTCGCGGCTCCTCTCTGAAGCCTCTCCAGAGGTTAAACCTGTTGAACTGTTTTACGCAAACAGCATTAAACCCAGCAGGTGATAAAGCCTGTTCTTGTTTGATAGCTACCTGTTCTTATGTGCAAGTATTGCATCACCCCCATAACCAGAGCCCGAACCCCGGCATCCCGATGCCACATCAGGTCTGTGATGCTCTTTCCAGGTGCGCTGAACTCATGGAGAGTCATTTGCTCCCTGACATTCTTAGGTTCTCCTCGTTACAAGGTTGCATTTGCTGTGTTAACACCTCATGGTTCTAGTCAGTATAGGTGAGCTTCTTGAGCTTTGATCTTCCTCTTTTTTTTGCATTTTCTTCTCCCATTACTGATGTGCCACCAACAAATTTCGTAGGCCCTTCTAGGGCTTGCTCAGAAAAGTAGGGCTGAAAATGATTCCTGTGAAACACAGTCAAGCTGCTTATTTTCTTGAAGATAATCTCCCAGTTATCATATATTTTTAAACCAGTTAACTCCTTTTCAGTCCACCAGATGTCTTCTGGGTTGATTTGTTATTATTCTGTTTTTCACTGTGCAAGGTGAAGATGAGGCAAGAGCCTCCTCACAGAATCACATCTTTGTTATCACTTTTGTAAGCTCCTGTGAACTCAGCAGAAAATACCAGTTTAACAAGACATGTTTTCCAGAGAGAGGATGCTCATTTGCCTGTAATAATACTGTCTGCTTCAGCTGTTGATTAATTGAGTTTCTGTCTCTTTTTGTACTTCTGTCTGGGACTGGCGGGAGGTTATGACTATCAAGGCCATCTCCATTCTCTTTGATCTGGTACCCAGCACGAGCTGTCTCTCTGTCCTCCAGAACCTCCCAACAACTGCTGAAAATCAGGATTAACCACGTGGGCAGCTCCTTCACTGGGTCCTCTAATGGTGCTACTCAATGCAAGGCATCTCATCTGCTGGTTTAGAAAATGTTGAATTCAGAGGCTCCTGCTCAACACCATTTTGAGGGCCTTTTTTGGAATGAAAGTTGTTGAGCATCTGTTATGATTCCATGAGGTAGGCTCCTGTTCTCTCCCACATCATGCTTAGCAAAATACTGTTATTGACAGCTTCAAGATTTCTAAGATGCTTTCAAGATTGTAATTTGTAGGTATTTCTATTCTGTAATGCATGAAAGGAAGACCTATGTCATATAGTAAAAATAAATAAAAACCTAGCTTTCAGTGAACAGATTTTAGTCTTTTTGACCAAAATGCATCAAAAAGCAGCAATAACGTTTTCTAATATGCTTTCTTTTCCAGATTAAAAGAAAAAACCAACAAAAACCAACAAAATGTTGATGTGTTTAAAAAGCAAAAGTAATGAGTAACTACAGGAGTGTGGCTTTGTTTAATGACTGCAGAGCAAGCTGTTAGCACACATATTTTTCATAGACAAACAATGAATTATTAGTGAACGGATTTCCCCAAGCTTTCTTTATAGCAAATGTTGCACAGACAATGACTGTGTGCACTGAGTTCATTCATAATGTCTCCAACACCTGTTTCCTCCTGTTTTTCCAGGAGTTTTATTTGGAAAGCATTGGGAACTGGAATGATGTCTCGTTAGAGCACGGGGTTTGCTGGGGACACGTGTTTCTGTGTCATTGAAGACTTGCTGGTGAATAACAAGTGTGTTGTTCAGCACTCTAACAGGGAAGTTTAGATGCCCATTAGGGCTGTAAATAATGTCCTTTCCTGGAGGTTCAACTTAATATTGACCCCATGTCATCATGTATGTGTTGGTGAAGGTCATAATAAAGCCTTAGAGAGCTGGGATGCTTTATGGTTTTAAAGGATTCGAATACAAGCATGTATCTGGTCCTTGTTCTCTTTTGAAATTGGGCATTGTATGGGAAAGGCATCTCCTGGATCCGCCAGCAAAGCTGGGACGCAGCAATTGGGGAGGAACTCCCGCCGCGATGCTGCCAGGGGGCAAGAGGTCATGCATGGATTTTACCAGCTTCAGTCCTAACCTTATCTCTTTCACTGTGTTGTGGGAGCCTAAAAGGGAGATAGGAGGATGAAAGGCAGCTCCAAAGTCTTACTTTTTAATGGAAGAAATAAATTCCCGTTACACCTGGCAACACTATCAGAACTCGAGGGGTCTTCATCCCAAATAAAGGCTGGCTTAGGAAAATCCGTTAAATAAAAGTGTCTAAAAGCAACACAGATTTTAGTTAAGGATATTAATTAGCTTAAAAAGTGATTGGGAGGCACAGAGCTTATGCTTTAACCTCAGGAGCTTTGCTTTATTAGTATTTCAGGCTGATTACCTGTGAGCATCTCTGTCCGCACTCAGCGTGCTCAGCTGGCTCAAATAGGGATAAAATGAGAAAATACTCAAGCCTGAGCCGCACTTCAGTTAATGTAAAAACAGATAGCAAACTGTATTCAAAGAAACAAGACTGGTTGGCTGGAGAGGCCTTCCATCCATATCTGGTCTTTTAATCTGCCTTTTGTAGCTGGAGCGGTTTGGCTCTACTCTGTTCCCTGGGTCCCAAAAATTGAGTTTTCCTTGTGATGGTAGACAAAAATCTGCCATTTTCTGAGGCCTCCCGTTTGTTTCTTACAATTCCTGCTTTTGGCACCAGGTTGAGCGTTGAGTGAAAGTATTTGGCTGTTCAAACTGGCAGAGCAGATCATCAACAACCTTTTAAGAGGCTTAGGAAGTGTCTGAGGCAAGGCTGACTTGTGCTGTGGGTTGTCTTGGCCCTTTGTACGGGCCGTAATCCTGCAAGTGTAAAGCTCCCCTTGTCTCAGTTCCTGTGGTTTTTTGCCTGAAGTTGGTGTGTTTTTTGGAAGCAGACCACCAGCATGTCATGATATTTAGGCAGATGCCAGCAGGTCGATGGGGAGCCCTTGTGAGGCTCCCACTGTGCTGGCAGCAGGGAAGGGACAAACTTAAGCTCAGCGAGGAGCGCGCACCGCAGGCACTGGCAGCTCCTCCAAGGTGCTGGTGAGATGCTCTTAGAAAATCCTTTTGGCATCACACCCAGGCTTCTCCCTCCCAGTGCACGCATTCATTCCCCCATTCATGAGTCTGTCAGCAGGTTATTGTCTCAGCCTGTGACCCTCCTGAAGACCATACATCTTATGTTCAAGCCCTCAAATGGGCTGTGACCTTCCCCTCTTTTGAGTGTTGGAGGAATGACCTTTCAGCAGGGTACTTGCTTACGTAGAGGGCTGGCTGGGAAGATTTGGCTGTGCTAGGGCTTTGGTCCATGTTGGCCTGAAGGGAAAGAACAAGAGTTCTTTATTCTCAGAAGAGGATTCAGATTTTACTTCTATGGTTCAAAGGTAACCTGTATGCATAAAGTCTTTAAATGCTTTCAACATGCAGCTCTTTCTCTATACACAGCTATTCAAGCTACCAGACTTGGTGGGGCAATTCTTTTTACAGTGCAGGAATATATGATTGTTTGTTTCAATAATTATTCCTTCTTCTTTATCACTTACAATAATAAATCAGAACAAGAGAACAATTACAGAGTGAGGGAATTAAATCTAAGTCATGGAAGCATAACTGTTAGGGAAAAGACTTCAGTAAGAAGGTACATGTGTTTTGTCTTATGGAAAAGGGTATTTACTGAATTTCAAATGCCAATTTACTGATTTATTGTATTTCTTCAGCAACATACTGAGTGGATACATGAAGCAACCTTGCCAGTAAAATCATACAAAAGGGGAATTTTCAGCTAAGAAAGTGATCAGTTTGAGTACAATTTGGTCCTTTTTTTTTTTTTAATGTTTTAATATATTTTTACTAGATTATTAAATGATTTAACAATTAGAAAATGACGTTGAACTGCTTGTGGGCTCTGGGTCCAATTGCTATGGGTTATGCCAGTGGTCATTTCTTGCCTCCTCTCCTGAAGCCAGCAAAGTTATCTTTATGTGAATCAAAATTTATATTTGGAGAGAGGGTGAGAAAAGGGTGGCCATCAAACGTGTTTCAATTCCCTGTATTTCCCTGGCCTGGCCTTTATCAGGTGTAGCACGTTCTCCAGAGCAGTCGGGTGAGGAGCCACAGCCAAGTGCGTGGTTCCCACCGGTGATTTCATAGGACCTTGGGCAAGAGCAGGCGTGAATCTTCCACGGCTGAGTATCTTGTCTGGACTGCTGCGCCGGGCACGGTGCTCCAGGGGAACGGAGGAGGTATTTCAGAGGGGTGCAAGAGAGCTCCTGTGGAATAGCATTTACAAAGATCTTTAATAGCTGTGTCTCAAATACAACGTGGCAAACTCTGATATTTATTGCCATGAAATACGGCTCTTCTGCATATTAAAAATACTAACTACTCTAAACTCTCTCACTATTCTCTTGCTTATGTTTCCGAAGCCGGTCTGCAATGCTCCACCTGTTGAATCATTTTTAAGGCAGAATATTCTTCCCTTTCACTCAGGGCAAGCCTGGTCTTCTCCCATCCCAGCAGACATCAGTATAATCCCAGTTCTGAGTGGAAGCAGCTCAGATCGCGCCAAGTGCCGATACAACACGGCAGCTTCAGGACCTGTTCTTTTAACAGAGCCAGGCTGTCAAAATGGGGAGAAAACCCTGTAATTCGCAGTTTTGCATGAAAATGCGCCCGGTACCCTTAAGCATCTTCCTAAAACGCGGCTTGCCACTCGAATAATTCCTATTTCCGAATGTTTCTGGGCTCGGTTTTCCCTCCGTTCCCCCGCCTCTGCGCTAAACCCCTCCCCGGGCCGGGCCGGGCCGGGGGTCACCCCCGCCCCGAGGGGTGCGAGGATCCTCCCCCAGCGCGGAGGGACCGCCCGGCCCCGCGTGTCCCCGGGCATGGCCGCAGCCCGGCCCCGCCAGCCGGGCCCGGGGACACTCGCGGGCAGCCCGGGGGCGCGGCAGGTGCCGGCGGGGCCATGAGCGTGATGCTGTGGCGCTGGGAGCAGAACAACAGCACCATGAAGCTGGTAAGGAGCTCGGGGACAAGCCGGGACTGCCGCTGATGGAGGAAGCGTTGCCCTTGCACGGTGCTCATGAGCGAGCAGGGGTACCTGGGGTGGCAAGGCTGCGGCTGGACCGATGTGCTCTCCAAGCGGATGCTTTGCTCTGGAGTCGCAGCCGGATTTGTTACTTACTGATTCATATTTTGGGCTTGTTTAGGTCAGTCTGCTTGTTGTTTCATCTCTGTAGTTAAGCTCGTTTAAAACTAAGAACCGAAGTAATCAGTTGTCTTTCTTCTTACTATTTTCTTCTTCTTAGAAGCGATTTTCTCTCTTTCAGTTTTGCTGGAATAATTTTGTCGCCTTGGGAGCATTTGGAGTTTTGTTTGCTCGACAGTTTTTGTTTTTAAATTCCCCCTCCCCTCTCCCCCCCATCCCCTTTCCTTTCTTCTCCTTTCCTGAAAAGTGGAAAACCCCGCTGCACCCTGTAAGAATAAAGTGTGTGGCTGCTCCATTCTTGCAGCATAAATGAGCTCAGGAAACCCACATATCTGCCTGTCTGCTTGAATTACTATCCGTACCAAGATATAAACTCTGATCAAAACTTAGGGAGACTTCTCATCAGCAGCTTTTTTTTTTAAGCTATTTGGTGTAAAGAATCTCAAGACAGTGGCTGTCTGAGATAGCTTTAAATGTGTTTTCTCTGTCTCTCTGGCAGATTATTGAAACAAAGAAAACTACATTTCTATGCAGTTTTTAGAGGAAAGATTTATTTTCCTGAGAAATTTATGATAAAACCGCAGGATTTGCTACAGATCTAATCCTTTAGCCTTTAAGTGTGAAAACCCTGTTGAAGTCCGTGTGGGAGTTAAAGGTTCCCAGCACCTCTTCCTATCAGGCTCTGCAATCAAAGAAATTTTATAGCGCGGCTGGTAATGTTACAACCTCTGTTTTTACATACTTTCCTCGCAAGGAATGAGGTGATAAACACGTGTTAGTGAAGGAGTATTCAGCTCTGGATACAACAGCAGCCCTTCACGTGGGATCAGATAGTTTCGGATATTTCACGCATGAGTAGCCCCTGGAATAATGAATTTGTGAGCTGGCAGTGGAAGTTGGCGGCTTTGTGTGGGGGGTTGCCCAAGCCTGGTTCCAGCTGAAGCCAAGTATTTTGGGAGGGAGGTTAAAGTGAGTCCTTTCTCTCGCTTTTGATATGCAAAGAGCCCTTTAGGAAGCAGAAAGAGCTTATGTACACAGGTGTATTGCAAAGTCTTTGCATATACATTGGCCTTTAAACCAGCCCCCAGTGGGCTGCGAGGGCAGCACCGGCACCCCTGAGAACGGAGCTATGACATCAAGCAGAGAAAAAGGAGCTGTGAGGTGAGAAATCAACTGGCTGGTAGTGTCCAGCAAAATCCGGGTGATGCTCGGAGTGGAAGAAAAGTACTGGATTTACCCACTCCTTGGGCAGGAGGAGAAAAGACAAAATCCTTCACCCCATACCCTGCTCCTGACTCACTTTCCCTGTCAAGCAGCAGACATTTATTGCCCCTGCAATTAGGGAATTATGGAGGTTGCCCTTGTGGGGCTGCCTCCTGCCTGGCGTGCTTTGCTGGGTGCTGGAGCAGGGAGAGCCATGGGTGCTCCTTGGTCTCGGGGGGCCTGGCACGGTTCTGCCTAAAGCCCTGGGATGAGCTCAGCTTTGTGCAGAGCTCTTCCAGAGGCCTTCGCTGGTCTGTCTTGATAAAGTGGATCAAAGAAAGACAGCTTTTATATATATATGCTTGTATATTTATATGTATATATATATAAAATTAAAAAAAAAAAAAAGAATCCTCAGCTAAGTGAGTGTCAGAGTGAATACCTCAGACGTTGCTCTTCTGCTTTCTCTCCTCCTGCTCCTTCCTTTGGTCCAGTGAGGTTTCTGTGGAAAAAAGAATGAGAAAATGCCTGCCAGTCATTGCTTAGGGTGAGCTGATCGTGGCTACAATGCCAACAAAAGCCAAATACATCCTGCTGAGAGTTTTGGGTGGTGATGGCAAGAATCACTTCGTGGTTGAAATCGTAAGATTCAGAGTGTGAAAGCTTAGGGTTTTTTTCAGATTTGTAATATAGGGCTTTTCAGGCAGCCAGGGATAGATCTATCTGCCTACTGTTATCACAGAGTCCCCAAATATCAGATCCTGCAAGACTTACTCAGATAAGTTTGTAAAAATCGTGATGTTGCTGTAAGGGTGCAATGTGAAATAAATATCTAACTCTGCTGAAACTTTGTGTTGGGAACTCTTCTTCCATAATGTTGTCCTTGAATAATTTTGGGTGATGGTGGCCTAAGTTTTGTCTCATACCACTATACAATCCATTCAGCTGCCGTCTTGTCATCTTGAATTAGCTGCAAAATACAAGGTTGCTTTCATTGTTGATATATTTTCTGGGCAGTCATGACAGGTTTCTTGCCAGTCTGTCTGGAGCATGTTGATGTTATTCCTGAACATTCAGAGGAGTGGCCAGACAGTAACCAAGATAATTTTTTTGCTGAATAGACTGTGTCCACTTTCTAAGGTATTGCCAGCTCTTGGGAGAAAAAGAATGAATTGTGTAGCTTGCTCCTAGTCGTGGTGAGTGACTTGTGCACAGCTGATAAACATAATTATTTTGACCCCTTATTACTTGATCCTTATTACTGGGCTTCTAAAAACAAATGTTTAATTCTGATTTTATTTCCATTTTACATTTGAGACTAACAGTATTTCAGCGTAGAGTGTAACACCTCCCTTGCTCTTACTTTCTCTTTAACTGTTCTGAGTCAGTTTCACACCTTATGCAAACACCTTTTTCTAATGTAATCAAAACAAGGATCGTTCCCACTCACTGTTTTATGGCTTTGAGAATTCACAAGGGTTAAGGTACTGTTTTTGTGATGATTGAAGGTTGTAAAAAGCATGTGATCCTTTTTCTTTATGCCAAGTTCAAATTGTCCTGTACGTATCCTACAAGCCTCCAGCCTTGTAGCGTGTGTATACAACGTGTACAAATGTGAGAATGTTTTGGTCTTTTACAAGGTTTTTCCTACTATTGTATCAGTAGAAACGTGTTAACTAACCTGTCAGTGTGTAACTGGCAGTAGATAACCTTTCCAGGGTGGATTTTCTTTTGTGGTTTGGTTTTGATGGGGTTTTTTTTTTGTATGTTTGTTGATTTGGTTTTTTGAGCCTGTAAGAAACTAATGAATGAAAACCCTGTGTATGTCTTCTCAAGATGAAACATTCTGTGCCTGACATGGAGTAATAAGTAACCCCAGGATAAGCCTGTATTGAAACATTTGTTTCTTTGAATGGAGTAAAAGAAACTTGACTGAAGAGCCACAGTAATGTCAGCAGAAGCTGTAGCATTTTATTGTGAAATGTACCACAATAGTGTTTCAAAAACAGGTTTTAGATGCACAAACAGTTGAGCTTTTTAGGATTTTATTTAATGTAGTTTATTTGTAATTTTTGTAGCTTTTGTCTTCTCATTTGGGATCAGACTTATGGGTTATACAGAGCTGGAGAAAACTGAACGCTGCTCAGCTTTCCCTGTCACCTTTATTCTTTCTGTTTTCAGTTTTAAAAAATACGAATGGTACTTACTGTTAAGCAGATATAATTCTTTCATGACTTTTCTGTCCCCATAATTATTTTCTGCTTTGATTTTAAAACGTTGAATAACATGAGAGAAAAGAAACGTGCATGTCTTTGCATGAGCACTTCAGGTATGAGCTGTAACCTTTCAGCAGGACCAGATTCTTATTTCCACAGCAGCAGGCAGGCTCTGGGTGTGGATGTCCCTTAGTGTTCCCATCCTTGCCCTTGCTCCATAGGAGACCCTGAGATGCAAGGAGGGGGAAAATCGCTCCTGCTGAAGGTCAGGAGGTGCAGGAGGAGCTGAGCCATGTCCATGTGGGCTGGGGAAGAAGGAATGTCTCCTGCTCTGCACCACCCCGAATGTGTGCTGGGGGCGAGTGGTGCCAGCTGGATCAGTACCTGAGGTTTGCAGAAGTTAACGGGCCCTAAGCTGGGCAAACCACTGGATTTTTAAAACATGTTCTTGCAAAAAATAGAGGGGAAAAGTTATTCTTGTAAAATAGTGAGCTAATTCAAAATGTTCTCTGTGAAGAGAGCGTTAAAAGGTTTATCTCTATGTATAAAATTTCAGCCCTGGTTTACACATGACTTCTCCTTCTATTAAACATTTCCCTTTAATGCCCTTATCTCTATGTGCCTTCTGGGCTGATGTGGAGCATGCAGCAAAGGGAACATACTTATTTGGAAGAAACACTTCATTCTGGAAGAGATTTTCAAGGGCTTAACTTAAAAACTGAGAGAGAAGAATTGACTGGGCCGATAAGAGATTTGCAAAGTTATGATTTGATAGGCCTATTTTTGCTAGCTGACTTAGCAATACTTTTCATTAAGTAAGGGAAAGAATTTCTGCAGTTCCCTAAGCTTTTGCCATCTATATTAGTGCTTTTAAGCAGTTTATTTGAATTGTCATAGCATTATCTTGCAGCCGATTATTGACTTGATGTTGGAATCGGATCACAGCCTGTTACCCAGCTTTTCCAAGCCAAAAAGTGTGGAACCTCAGCCAGTTGTTAGATGTCTAGATCGAAGGCTTAGTTGCTGGCACTCTACAAAGATTAAAATAAATGGCAGAGTATAATTCAGTGTTTCATAGGTTAGGATATGTCTGAAAAAGGCTATAGCATGTAATCATACATTCCCCACTCTTCTGTTTAATCACACAGCTAAGGAAATGTTCTTTTGACACAGAAGCCTGCGAGCAGACAGTGTGTTGAAAGAGCACACACCTCTTTTTTCTGAGGATGAGTCAGGAGAGGACAACACAACTGTGAACTGCAGCGTCATAAGGCTGTGCAAAAGGCAGACCTGTTCCTGACAGGTGTCAGGAAAGGTGCTTTCAGCAGTGATAAGGAGGTGTGAAAGCAGTGAAACTACCAGGAGGCAGGTGAAACCTCACCCAGAATATTATACACAGTTGTGGTATCATTTATGAAAGATCAGTGCAAAGGGAACGAGAGCTGTTGGGTTGACCGAGAGAGAAAAATCTGTTTTCTTGGCACTTCTAACCAGAAAAAAAAGGACAATGTGAGCATATGAGTATTCTCTGTAAAGACATCAAAATACAGCAGGGTACTTCTAATCACCACAGCAGGGCCTGAAACAGGCTCTCTTTCAAAGAGGGAAACCTCCACACACCTTCTAGGAGAGACTTGGATCATTTATGACAGCACTTGTATCACACAGTTAATTAAATTCCCAGATACAGGTACTGTCTGTGTGCATACACGTGCCAGGGACAACCCACCTCAGTGTGTATTTTTCTGTACAATACATAGATATTTAAATATTGTAAAAATCTAATATCTAAAACTGTATTAGTTATTTGTTTTAAGGAGTTGATGTCGTTACAGGAATCAAAGTAAGTAGAAAACAATCACATGAAAATGATTTAATGTGTATATTCAGATGTTTATATCTCAAGATAAACAAACACCATATTATAAGTGCTTTGTTACAAACTATACATGTCACATTTCAGTGCAGATATTAAAAAAATCCTTATATAAGGAGTTTCAGAAATGCAAATCTTAAAATGTATGTAGATGCTGTATGTTGCTTGGTTTAGGCTTTCTGAAATATTCCAGATTAATCTGTTTGTCCGTCTTAGTTTAGAATTCAGCTGTAGAGGTTTGAGCCTCATTTAATTCTGTTCTGCGATTATGGCAGTAAACAGACTTGGAAAGGGATTTGAGGTAGGTGATCCTTCAAAAAGCATTCCTGTTCTGGTACAGGTTGCATTTTGGGATTGCAGCTTGATTTTAGTTTACTTCTTTCCCTCATGGGACACTGAGGAAAGATTAAAAATTCCATACCCTTTCCTAAAAGCCTTACTGTTTCTTTTACTCCCGGTTGTATGTGGTTTTGTGCTAAGTCTTGCTCTTACTGTGGAGCACAGAGGGATAGATGCAGATGGTATTTAATAGCATGTAAGAAAGAGGGTTTATTGTTTTAATCAATGCCAGACTTTACAGTTACAGTGTACTGATTAATGTAACAATTTCACCGCTTCCACGAATATAAAATCTGAAAACCACTTGGCTTGCATTCTCTTGTTCTCGGTGGGAAGATGCCCCTGAATTCTCCTCCAGCCTCATCTGTTCTGACTCTCACAGCCTGTTCATGGGCTTTTGGGGGGTTGTTGCCAGCACGTCTGTTCGGCTGCTCTGCTCCTCCCCAGTGTTCTGGGCAAAGAACGTCTTACTGTGAAGTTCAAATAAACCTGATTCTAAGAGTTTTCTTTTGCAAGACTTTCTCCTAATTTCCCAGGTCTTTTTTCTGTACCATTTCTAGTCTGAATTCCTCCTTCATGAACACAGGTGGCAAGAACCGTACGAGATGTTTCAGGTGAAGTCTTACCCAGGGCATTGTATGTTGTACAAGGGTTTTAATATGTCTTTAACTTAAAAATTTTGCTTGTGAATAAGCATTAAGTCTCTCACTCAACCAGTACTTGCTTTCTTTAATTAGCAGGTAGTTCATGATTAGGGCCATCATGGTGAGGCTCAGATGTTTTCTGTGTTACCTTTCTGTCTGCAAAGTCTTACTTCAAATACACTTGTTTATTGTCATAGTGGATCTGCTTTTTCATTTTGAAATGACAAACATAAATTCCTTATAGATTATCTGTGCAATTACTAATTTTATTATAACAATCCTAATCTTGTTGTCTAAGAATCATGATCCTACGTAACTTTTGTCAGGGTGAGCACTGTGAAAGTGAAGGAGACAGGATGATTTTGGTGTGGAAGGATTTAACGAGGCATTCTGAACTAAGCTACAGTTGCATATCTTTTTTTATCAGTATCTTTTACAATGGAGCACTAGAGAGCTTCTAGAGCACTCCTGAGTATCCGGTTTCAAGTAGTGGAGTGGTGTCACTGTTCTGGCATCTCACCCTTGTGCCCACACTGGAATGTGATAATGAGCACCTGTGAAACAGTTGGGCATTGTAAGGCAAGCTGATTTTCTCCTCTCTGCTCCGCCTTCAGAGGTTTGCCATAAGGGCTGTTTCCTTTTTTTAAGAAATCTTTGGAGGTCTTTTTTTAATGACCGAAATGCAGGTAAATAACTTGGGCTCAGAATTCGACACCGGTGGATTCAGTACAGGGCATGTGAAAAGACCAGTGCTTTCAAAGGCTTACCTGGCTGTGGCTTGGTTTCAGCAGAGGCTTCCAAAACCACGCAGGTGCTGCTTTGTTCTCTTGAGCTCTGTGACACCTGCCTTAGTATTCAGAAGGTAGAAATATTTGTTGTTCGATTTTGGTTTAAGACATTGCAGTGGAAAATTTACATTAGGAGAGGGTCCGCAATACAGGATACCGGGATTTCTGAGGATGAGATGCCTGTGAGGAACAAATAGTCTGCTCTGGCCTTCTATAAGAACATTTTTGTGACTAAATACGGATTTAGGAGGCAAATTTGTGCCCTGTTGAAAAACTTTATTTAAATTTTGAGTAGATTGCCTAGATTAATTTACTGAGATCGCAGCCAAGTTGTATAAGGTGCTGCTGAAACATAAAGTGGCAGCTCTTGTCCTTGAGGGGTGTAGTTTAAACATGTCTCAGAATTATTACCTAAATAAGACAAGGAGTGGGAGGAGTGACAGGCATAGAGAGAAGTAATGAGATTTACTCAGTGCTGAAAAAGTCCTTTTCAAGGAATAAAAGGAAATACACCTGCCACTCTGGGCACCTTAGTCTCTTGTAAATATGATTCTTTTCATGTGTTATTTCAACACCCTGTGTTTAAAATATTGCAAATATTGCCTGGTTGGCTTTTTCCTTTGTTGAAGGACAATGGATGTATTTAATTAGGTTCTTTGCCCTCACATCCACGTGCAGTTCTATCTCTGTCCCCATATAACCTGTCCTTAACTGATTAACAGCTCCGGCACAGAGTGGCCCTTGCTGCCAGGGGAGAAAGCCACCAGGTTTCTCACTTTCTTTAATGCACTTCTATTGCGTGGTATGTGATTTTTCCATTCTGGAGTCGTCGACTGCTGTGCCAAATCCCTTCAGCAAGGCTGAAGAAGGTGTGTGTGCTCTTGGGGTGGGTGGGACAAGCTGAAATAATTATTTTGGGAGAAGCGAGCTTAGTAAAGGTGCTGCTGATTGTTGGGTCATTTTGGGACCTACCTGTTGTGCTAAGCCCAGGTAATCTTCCCGTGAGCTGTGGGCCTTAGGAGACTTTGCTGCCTTGCACTGGGTGTCACATCCTCCCTTGGTGTGGGGGGGGGTGTGTGCTGACTCCATGAGGCAGGCGAGAAATTTCATACAGTCTTGAGTGGGTGCTTGGGAGGCCTTCCTGTAAGATTTTACACTTTGTACACAAATAAAGTACACAGAAATATACTGAGGGTCTCTTTGAGCTAAAGAGAAAATGCTTAATAATAATGCTTAATAATTTAGTTTGTCCTCAGAGGTGAAACAGTCCCTTTAATCCAAACTGCATGAAAACCATAGCTTGCTTTTTATGGTGTACTTAATGTTAGGCTGACTATTCATCCAGAAGCAAATATTTTCGTTTTATAAAATAAAGATCCTTTAATGTCATTTTGAAGGCAGAGCGATTGGCTATGTGTGTTTAACAGTAATGTGAATGGGGCCATGTGTTGGGTTCAATTTGGTGTCAGCTGTTCATTGCTAATCTTTGACTGGTTAATTTAATGTTCTCTGACATTTGCTCAACAAGCTTTTTTGTTGTTTAGGATTTTTTTCTGTTTTGCTGACAAGTGATTGCCAATGAATTGACTGATGAGAGAATGAGGGAGTCGAGGTGGCATAAAGCAGCAGAGAGACACATTTGGGAGCCATGGATCATTTGCCGAATAGAGGAAAGGAGAGGGAAATTTTTAACCTTGTGTAAAAGTTATGGTTTATTACTTTGTTAGACATCTGCTTTCCTGATGCTAATTGTGTTTAATCCTTCTTGGGGGTGGAGGCTGCTCTGAGGGCTACTCAGTACTTTTATGAGGTCTGCCAGTCTTAGCTGCCCTCATGGAAATATCAGGCTGCTAATCTGATCTTTGGGTTATTTGCTTTTTGAGACAAGCATCTGCAGAGAGTTGGGAGAACAAAATGCTGTCAGTGCAAAGCAGGTGTCCATGAAGAACGTGCAAAGCTCTCCCTTACCCTTATCCCTTACCCAGGCATTGTCACATCCTGGTTTATATAAAGAGTAAACACAAAGGGTCACACTAAATAGACACAAGTGTTTAAAAAACTACAAAAACTCTGGTTGGTTTAGACCATCAGAATACTTTAATGTGCTATTTACTACTAGTTACACTAGAATAAGGGAAAATTGATAGGGTAGAAATACAGGAATGGATGTGCTAAATGCAGTTGTATTGTCTGTAAATGCCTAGTTCAGAATGTATTGCTGAGAGCTTACTTTCTGCATTATTTGCAAAACACTGGATAAATGTCAGCATACAAAACTGCACAGACCTTGTCCCTTAGTCCGTGGAGAAGTCTGATTGGGTTACCAAACATCAGCAGTATTCCACGCTGTGTTTTATACCACACAGACTCTTGGGGGTTTTTCACTTGTTTGTTTTTGTGCAATCTCAATATCTCAGTGTCTGAGATTGCTCATTTTTCAAGTAATCCTGATTTTTACCTGTTATTGCTTAAGCTAGTTCATACTCAATCATTATTTCTTTGGCCAACTGTGTAGTAGTAGTAGTAAATTTTTCCCTTATGCCCTAATAAAATGAAGTTTGAGGACCTCATGCCAAAACATCCATCCTTCAAATCCGCTAGGAGTTTCTGAATCATAGTAAAGAGATCTGTATCTTTTGAAGGCACTACTGTTCCAACTTATTAGTATTCTTTACAGTGTGTGCTGGGAAATGTTAGTTCCTGGTGTTCCTGTGTGCTCTTCAGAAATACCTCTGCGTGTGATTCTGAATGAATCTGTGCTTCTCATGTTTTAAAGACTAAATTGTGCTCTGATTTGCTTGGTTTCTTCTTTGGGATCTCTCAGATAGCGTTGCGGCCAGAGTGGATGAGCTGACAGTAATTTCCGTAAGGATCCATTTTTCCCAACGCCTACTGTAGATATAAATTTGCCCTGTGGAGCAGAGCAGCTGCTGCCTTTGTCAGCTCCAATATAGTTCAGTAAGATGTTTTCTCTTTACTGGCCTTTGTGTCAGAGTCACTCTGATGGGGACAAGCCTGCACTCCTTTGATTCATGCCTGGAAGTGTCACTCACCTCCTTAAAATGATGTCCACGTTTGAGAGCGATGGAACTGGCCCAGAACCACTCAGTAATTGTCAGCTGCCTGGATCTGTCCTCCCGATGTTCACAGGGTGTCACCAGCCTGCATTCCTCGGAATGATTTGTCATTTTGCTGAGGCTGCCGTGTGTGTTCCAGTGCCAGGTGCAGCCACGAGTGAGAGGCTAATGCCAAGCAGTCTTGCTTCTCAAGAGTCCAGCAGTGATGGCCTAGGAGAAAACCTGCAGGAGGTATTTGGGAATGTTATTTGTAGAGATAAAAATGAGTAATTTGTAACCTCCTAATCGTTGTGGGATTGCATCAACAAAATTTTCAATGGAAGTGTTGCCAAAAATATAAAACAGACACTGCAAAAATGGCAATGCTAGGAAATTCAGCAATAGAATCGCCACTGTTCAAAAAACAACAACAAAACCAAACAAAAAAACACCCACAAAACCAGAAAAACCACAAACAACCAACCCCATATCCAAGCTGTGAGCTGCTTTTTCTTTCACATTGTTCTAATAAGTAGTTTTAGTTTTAACTCACAACTCAACCCTCTGCCCACGGCTTGATTAATTTATTACAGTTTCAACTTTGCAATGATACTTTAGCCTGCCTTTTGCAAAAAATGGCCTGTAACCTAAAATCTCAACGTAGTGCTACAACAGCTGTTGCACCTTTCATTTTTCCTTTTCTAATTTTTTTTTTTGCTGATTTCTGAGTTTTTAAGATTACAGAGCTTGAACTGCAGTTAACAAAGAACTGGGCAAGTAATGCTGTAAATAATAGTTGTTTGATCAGGAAAATAGGCAACCACTCCTGATAGCTCTTTTTTCCTTTTTTTCTCCTCCTAGTATTAGTATCTCTGTGGTTAATTTCTGAATCAAAATTTTGTATGAGTGCATAAGTCACTCTTTTTTTTCTTCTTCTTCTTTTTCAAACTGGCAACATGCTCTTTGTTCTGCATTCCTCCAACCCTTGCTCCAGGCAAAAAAGAATAACCGATGTTGCTGATGTCCCTAAGCCTTGTTTCTGTGCCGGTAGGATCTGTCCTCCAAATGATTGCCGGTAAATTGCTCTGATTTTATCTGCAGCTAAGCCACTGCTCTTATCTGATGTTACTTTAAACCATGCTTAGTTTCATACGTGGATGGGCTTTCATCTGCATCCTGAGGGAACATTTGACCACATCTATAGCGTGGATCAAAGTGAGTGTTGTCATCTGAAGGAAAACTTAGCATTTACCAAGTTTAAAAAGAAAAAAAATGTCAAACGTTTGATTTCTGTGGATCCCAGTAAAATGATCGCAAGGAGTTTATTACCTGTAAATTCCATATAATTTTTCTTCTCACTAAACCTTTTACTCAGCTAATTTTTGCCAGAGTAACACTTTCCTAGGTGTAGGTGTTCAGGCAAAGGCAGGACTAAATGGGAAACTAAATGCACGATATCAAACAGAGAAAGGGACTGTGTAGATATGTGTAAAATTACATTGGAATTTGGGTGATGGAGGCCCCAGTGAGGATAGGCTGCTGTCATTGCCTTGTGCTTTCTGAATTTTCCAGAGCTTGCAGGTCTTTTGATCAACCTCTTTGCTGTCATATAATTGTTGAAGGACTGTTAATAATAATAGAAGTATTTCAACCATCTGCATTTTAAAAACGGATGTATGAAGAAAAAATCATAAGGAACTGATAATAGTCTTAGCCTGGCATAGGTCACGCTGTTCAAGACTTGGAAATTCCCATTAAATATCTTTATGTTAAAACTGTTTCTGCTGGAAATAGATGAAACCTACAGTTGATCTGCCTCGTGACAGTTCTATTAAAGGACTGTGCTATATATATATTTGTGAAGAAAGCTTCAAGAGCAGTGCAAAAATTATTCCTTTTGCTTGAATGATTTTTTCGGGAAGGTACAGGAGGCTTTTAAGTGGCTGATGGCTGTGTGAGGAGGCTCCCAGACAGAGATGCCCAAATCTCCTGTACTTGTGGGAATTGTGCCTGTACTGTCATTTCTTGATCAACCATAAAATATACTTTTAAATTATTAATTCTAGTCTGCTGTAAGTTTTACTTTACTGATTTTTTTTTTTTTTGATGTAGAAGGAGGTGTTAAAAGTTCAGTATCAGAATTTTTAGCAAAACCCTGCAGCATGGATTTTAATTGGCAGATCAATGAAAGCACAGGCTGGTGGCACTTTGGTGAACCTCTCTAATTAGGAGCATAGGATTTGCCATCACAGATCAGGCCAGTGGTTTACTGAGTCTGTGAGCATCCTGCCTCCAGCAGTGCCCACACCAGCTGGCTCTGATGGAATCAGATCCTCCCTCCCTCCTTCCCCAACAAGGCATAAGGTCAGTGGTAAATAAAGAAGCAGAATTTTCCTCTTGTATCGTGCAGGGGATCATTCTTCATCCCAAAGACAGTGAATTGGTAACTGGGGTCTTGGCCAGCCCATCTGTAAGTGGCCTTTAGAGATAAAATTACTAATTTTTTACGTAGTGCTAAGCTAAACTTAGGTACAGAGGTTTGCTCCTTCCCATTAGGAGGGGTATTTCTTAATTATTTATAGATATACAAGTACTTTTGACTTAAAAGGTCTTTGTGACACACTGTAGTGAAGAAGGGGGATCTAAAATTTTTTCTGTAACATGTGCACTGCAGAGCTTTTTTCCTATATTCCCTTAGTCTACATCATGGCTGAGGACACTGCCCTTCTCTGCCTCTTTAAATCTGATCTAGTGCCAAATGTGTAGCTTTAACTATTGCCAATTTTCTTCCATCTAATTGGCATATAGATCATGATACAGAAAGCACTCCCAGCCTTTTAAATGGAAGCAGGAGGAACTAAGCTGGAAGCAGGGTCAGCATTGACAATTTAATCTAATTTAGAAAGTTATCAGTCAGTAGAAGATTCAGTTAGATTTATATCTGTGAAACAGATGGCCAACTGCAAGACCATTAGATTAGGTTTGTTATGTTTGTGGAAATTAATTCAGCACTTTATTTTTTTGTTTGGGGAAGGAAAAAAGAAACAACTTGTGTTGTAAGTGCTTAGCAGGAACAATTTATAAGGATGACCTTATTTCCTGTAAAATATGGCAAACCCCTTGTGATCCCAGGTATGCAGAAAGCTTTTTGCTGTAGCCTGATTTCTGGGCTGTGTGGCAATATGGTAAATGACATAACAAAACCAAAAATGCTTCCACCTATGTATAAATGGTTGTTAGTATATTCAAATGCAAGAATTTTACCTGAAGATCTCATTAACAAAGCGTTTAGTGCCAGACACCTGTGTGGGCTGCATCCCCCCGTCTGTAGGTTGATACAAATATATAGGAATATTTCCTTTTTCCCTACTGAAAAGTGAGGACCAGATTTTAAAAATGCTGGAGATCTGGCACTTGTTTAGGTTTTTTAAAAGCATCTGAAGTTTTCTGAAAGACTGGTTGTTTATTTTGATGGCTAGGAGGAGGATGAGCTCTTGGGATAATGTGGCTCTAACGGGAGATGCTGGATCCTTCTGGGATTCTTAGTCTTTTTGTGTGCCTTTGGGATGGAGTCTTTCCCACACAAATTAACGCTCAGCTGTCACAAAATATTTTTCACTATCTTAAAAATGCAGCTTAAAATAAAAATAGGCCTTTCAAAAGTAGGTCACACCTAAGATTTGTCTGGCCAACTGTCCCATTTCTGACAGTGCCCAAGAGCAGGAGGAGCATTAGAAATAGAAATATGGGTAGAATATACAAAAAGTCTTTGGAAAGGTAATTGGCTCCTTCTCATTCTTACTCTTACCATCAATAAGCTTTAGAAATAATGGAATTAATATGTAATTCTTTAACTACCAGCTTCAGTACTGTTCAGTACGTCAGCATTCCTGTCCAGAAGAGTTAAATGTGCACTCAGTAACTGAGACTTGAGTACATGCTTGAAGCAATCATGTGGTCGAGTCCTTGCTCAAGTTTGGGTCTTGTTTCCTCCTTTCTTCGTTCCTTCCATCTGCAGATTTTGCATTGATCTTGCTTGGCAGATAAAGTGATGAATAGGTTGTTGGCCTTCCCGACTCGGTTGGATTTTTCATCCATGTGTTGGTTGCCTGTTGCTTTATGTCGTTCCAAGTGTCAGGGAGCGCTGCCTCTCGCCAGCTTCTGGCAGCTCCAGAGGCATTCCCTCTCGTGAAAAGCCTTGGACACTGAACTAAATTACATTTTACAGAGTGAGGAAGGTAGTGCAGATGACTTTTTCTTTTTTGAGTGGCATTAGACACTCTGTTCGTGGGAGAGGAGGATATTTGGCTGGTGACTTCAGTGTTGATATGGACTGAGCTTACCCAGGCCCTGGTTTTTCAAGTCTCATTTTTGTCCATCAAGCACTAAGCAGACCCAAAAGGGAATGTTGGCTGGTCCTTCTTGGCTAAAAGAGGGCTAGGATTTGGTGTGAGACCAAGGCCAATTTCTGTAATTCCCTAATCCCCACAGCAAACTGATTTTGTTAAAAATTAAGAAAAGCTTTTGCAATGTTTCCTGGCCTCAGTGTTTGGATCAGATAACTTTCATCTTTGTACACTGCTAGGAGTTGAAAGGGTTTAGTATCATGTGCCTTAGAAACCAATTTTACTTTTGCATGGAGTTGCTTCACATCTGTGAACACTGTTTTGACGAATTAATCCTCTAAGCAATCAACAGAAAATGGAATAGAGGAGTGAGTTTGTTCTTAAAATGCTACATGGCAAATCAGGTTCCATTTCCAGCCCTCTTCAGATTATTATCTCTTGGAATCTTTTCCTTGCCCTTTGTTTCTCAGAGTCCAGTCCAGCAGTGATAGTTCATCTGTTTTGATCCCTCCTGTGGCCATGGCTTTCTGCCCAGAGGAGATGATACTGCAGACACACAGATTTGTGACCCCAGGTGAAAAATACCAATGAAATTACAGCAGCTGTTTGGAACAGTCTCTCATACCTTTTCCAAATAGAGAAAATGAGTCTGTCTTTATTAGAAAAGTTTAGGAGACTTAGTTACTGTCACGAGCCAAGTGTGCCAAGACTGCGTGGAGTTTTGGGAACTGATCACATTGAGTGTTGGGTGCTTACAGCAGGAGCTCTAAGGCTGTAGCAGCCTGGAGTTAGATCCTTCTGCCATCTTCGGTGGTCAGGGTTTTGAGGGGAACACGTGCAAACTTCCCCCCTTGTCACACTCAGCCTGGTGCCCGTCTGCATTAGCAGAGCTGTGGCTCGCAGCACAGTGCTGAGCACGTCAGAGCCTCGGCCCTGTGAGCTGTTCGGGTAAAGCAGCTCCTTCATGTCACAGTGCATCATGTTCTCCTCAAACTCCATCAAAGCCCCTCTCGTCCCCCACCTCCCCAAAACAAACACCCACCTCTGCCGCGGGGAGGGGGCTTTGCTGGGGGGAGAGCTGATGTGGAGACACTGTGGCTCCCAGGCTGTTTGCTTTTCGTGGAGCAGTTAAAAGAGCCGCATGGATCTGACCCTGGCAGGAGCGTGCCTTTTGAAAAATCAACAGTGAAAATGTCAGACAGCTATCCTTCAGCTTGGCAAGAGGGGAGGTGGAGCAGCCGTTGCTTCTCACCTTGGCAACATCGGCTGTGTTATTTTTTTAAAAATCAAGAATTCTAGCCAAGCATCTTACAAGTGCCAATTCTCTGTGTTTTTAAGGAATGCCAGCAACAGTGGTCAGACCGTGGAGTTAGGGCTGACTTGCACATGGTGGGGTCTTGCCAGAGGGCAGGCAGCCCTTGCTGCACCAGGTTGTGTGTGTCCATTCCAGGTCTCATTCAGCCTGATGCTTTTTAGCTTGCATCTGTGATAGATAAAACCTTCAAATGCTGTGAATGCTCCGAAGTTCTAAAAATGGGTATACCTGGAGTTTTTTGTTATGCAGAATCTTGGGTTTCCTTTCAGAGCATAAATTTCCATAGATGTTAGGAGCTTTTAGATGAAGGGGGTTGTCTCTATAATAGGTAGAACGCCTCCTGATTGTGTAAAAAACCCCAAACAACCCAAAACAACAACAAAACAAAACAGTTGAACAAAACCCCAACAATTTCTTTCATCATTCTTTTAATGCCTACAGTGTGCAACACAAAAGACCTGCCAAACTTTATTCTTGCTGCAAATACCTTTGATATGATAAAATATACTGATCCTTTTGAAATTGATGCCAAACAGTGGAACTCTGTGTTAGAGACAACAGTAAGAGAAGGGAGCAGTGGGGGTGTAAGGGAAGAGCTGCAGGAGGGGTGGGAGTTGTAAAGTGTGACTGTGTCAGAAATCTGAGCACTGTGCATGCGTGTCTTCAGCTAAAATTAACCACCCAAGCTTCACATGCCAGCATATATATAATCATTTAACTGTGGACCCCTGGAGAAGGAAGAGCAAGCTGGACTCAAGCAGAATATATTCACGTTCAATATGCCAATAAGTAGTATGACCTTCCAGGTCCCTGTTCGTGGGAGAAGTAAATTTTCCTGTGACCATTATAAAACAGTAAGCAGCTCTTGGCTCCTCGATCATGGCAGTGGTGCTGTTGAACACTAACTAACTTCAGCCTTAGAAGTGTTGGGGTTTGTTTTTCCCTTTCTTCTGCAGCTTCTTAGGATTTTCTGTGGTTTCTCTTCGGAGTAGATATGTATCACCTTTTCAGATAAGCCCTTTTCTGTCGCTGTTTGTGTGTGCTGGTAGAAGCAAATGAGTTTATTTTGTGTATGAGAACTGTGATATTTCGAAATAACTTGCCGTGCACTTCAGGTGACTTTTTGGAAAACACTGAAAAAAATAGTCCATTTGCTGCTTTTGTTCTCTGAGGTAGATTATAATTTGCTGGCGTGAGATCAATTCAGTTGTTTCACTGTGGCCAAATGTGACTTGGAATGGGTTTTGCCGATCAGCTCAGCAAACTAAACTCTATTTCACTTTGGAATACATGAAGGGATCGGTGCAGGTGTGAATGCAATCTCATTTTATTCAGGACTTCATGGGGTCTTTTGCAAGGGGGAATAAGAGAGCGGCCACCTGCTTGGCGTAGTGTGTGTGGCTGCAGCTTGGCGGGGATTTGTGTATGGCAAACGTGGATAATGGGAGCATTGAGAGCGCAGCGTGCCGGATGCCAGCACAATCACTGTCCTTGCTTCACCTTCGGGGCTGGTGCAGAGGAGAACGCTGCTCTGGTGAGAAATATTGAGCCCTCTGTGTAGGCAGCACCTGTCAGTAACAGGGTTCAGAAACTTTACAACTGGGGGGAGAAGAAAGGAATTCTCTCTTTTCTCCTCTTTTATGTTAAATGTAGTAAAATGTTCAGTTGGGTAAGACTAGGAAAGGTGCCAGCTGGGCAATTGAAAGCATGATGCTTGTTTAGTATCCACCAAAGATTTGCTCTAAACAAACTCAGTGCCTGCTCTGAAGTGTGGACAGTCCAAGGCTCTATTCCTGGAAAGGCTGCAAGCCTCCTAAAATTGACACATATGCTTGGCTCTGTGTGCTGTGAGTCAGCCCATTGCTTTTGAATAGTAGTCATATGCATGAGAAAAGCCCTCCTCAGTTGGGAATAGGGCTTTAAAGAGAGAGAAATAAGTAGTCCCAGTGGTGTTTAAATTACCCATTTCTCTATTTAACTTCCAAAGGCTAATTAATGTACACAAGTGTCCAGTAAAATGTAATATTCAGAAGAATATCCCCCACCAACTGGGTAATAATTCAAAGCAGTTGCAACAAACACTTGTACATCTGAGTAGAATAAATAATTTATTTGAGTTGCCTTAAGAAATGAAAAAAAGAAGCAGAGTTACCTCTGTTTCTCCAGAAATGTGGGAACCAAGTGGGAATTGCAGATGGTTATAGCTCAGTTCTCAGTGGTTGATGATGACTCAAAAGTTCCAGCACTTTAGGTAATTGAGAGTACTGGCATCGTATTAGATACTAATTAGTAGGTGAATGTGCATATGTGTGTGAGAGCTATTTGTAGGGGATTGCAAATCATAGAACCAGAGAGTGGTTTGGGTTGGAAGGGGCCTTAAAGATTGTCTCATTCCAACCCCCTGCCGTGGTTGGGGATGCCTTCCACCAGACCGGGTTGCTCAAAGCCCCGTCCAACCCGGCCTGTTCTGCATGTGGTGACATTCCAGGAAGGAAATTTTGCTGTCTCACCTGTCTGCTGGAAGGAATCCACCTGCAATTCAGCCCATCACCACGTCAGACTTGGAGTTTCTGGTGGTTTCCTCCCTTTATTTGCTGGCTTTGGTGCCAAGGTGCTTGGTAGGATTGAGTAAACAAAGCTCCAGCCCCCCTTCCTGGCTTTCAGGATGTTTCCAGTGTCTTGGGGCAGAGAGAAGTGATTCACTGCTTGCCTCAGGTATCCTTTCCTTCTGAGCTGGGACTCAAGGGCACCCCTAAGGACAGTGTATATTTGCTGTGAGTCCTGCTGTCCACGTACCCTCAGCTGTATCCTTAAAGAAAAGGAGCAGACAGAACTCTCTGCTCCAAGCCCACTAATGCCTTTAAATTATCACAGAGAAATGGGGTCAACGTTATCCATCCTGTGTCCTGCTTTTTAAGCCTTTGTTTTGTTTTGTTTTGTTTCGCAAGAACTTATGTTGGGGAAAAAAAACATGGAACAGCCTTTTTGGATAGCAGTGCAAGGCTTCATTCATTCTGGAAGAGTCAGCACTACCCTTTAGTGGGATTTGTGTCATGGTACAGATGTACAGATACAGACTTCTACAGGGTTTAAGAAGCATGTAGGGGCAACTAAAGCCACAAATTGTAAGAAATCTTTGAAAAAAGGTCTGTGACAAATGCTGTTAAACATGATTTTTTTTTTTTTTTTTTACCATGTGCTTCTTTGTTGTCCTTTTGCCAGTAACTCAGCAAAATCTTGTCAGGGCCATAATCTCTATGCACTTTCAAAATAGCCATTATCCTTCCTGTGCTCCTTTGGAGCCAGAGATGCTTCAGAGGGATGAGTTTTTCAGCTAAAGCTTTGGCTTTAGGTATTTACCTCTGGGCTTTGCAGTGTGATAGCTGTTAATGAGATCCCTGTGTTGGACTGTAGCATGGATCAGCATGAGACTGCAATTAGTGTTCCCAGGCAAAAACTGGGATTTCGTGACTCCACATGTGCAAGCCCCGTGACACTGGGCAGCAGTGAGTACCTCAGGGGCTTTTCCAAAACCCCATCGTGTTGTAAGGACTGCAGGCATTCCCCTTTGGATCATCTCAGCGTGTTGTGGCTATTTTTAGGTTTTGGGGTGGTTTTTGTTTTCCCTGTGAACTTCAGCAGGCGATGTGGTTTGGTTAGCAGCAGCACAGGCACTGCATTGTGGTGGGAGTTCTGGAATGGGAGTTCATCGATGTGACTAACCCTGCTATTCAATCATGAAAAAAGCCTTGCTCTGCTCTAATTAAGCTACATGATGTCAAAAAGATATTCTTCAGCTGTTACCGAATTCATGAGAGCCTGATTCATGATAATTATTGGGAGAAAACAATCGGAGTCTGATTAGTTCAGAACTGACATGGCAAGGGAAGGAAAGGAAGATTTGAAAATTTACTTGGGCGTTGATTATAATTAGATTTTTGTGTGTGTGGAAATGAGTAACAAGGAAAAGATTCAGGCATATTTTCTGCTTGCATAGAAAAGAGACATTCTTTTCAAGTAGTTTCAAGTGAATCCTTTCCTTTTCATGAGTGTATTTCAGGGTACTGACTCAGAGGCAAAATCATCAGGTAGTTTCCATTTAAAGGAGACCCTGGAGTACATGATAATACCTGACACCTTAACCTAATTGCAGCCCCACTCATATACTGGGTCTCTAAAGGATTTTCCTGGATTCACTGCTCCCATGACTTTATTCATGCTTTATATCCTGGATTTGCTGGTCAGTTCTGCTCCCCAGCCTTCTACAAGTGCTTGAGGATGGCTGTGTGGGCTTGAACAAACACCTGGTTCTTCAAAAGGCACCTTTTGTGCTGATTCAGTGCTCAGATACAGGGCAGGTGGGCTGAGGTGTGCTGGGCTGTGGTGGATGTGCTCTCTAAGAACAGCCACAAATGTTGCAGGAGGCTTGGGGTGCCGGGGAATTTCAGGGGTCTCCTAGCTGGCAAGCAAGATTCCTCTCTCATCTGAAATGTGCTTTAAAGAAGCAGGTGTGAGGCTAAGGACAGGCGAGTGGGGAGAAACCCCACTAGATTTCAAAATTCTTCAATCTGATTGATAGAAGACAGTGTTTAGGCCTTTTTCTTTACAGACAGCTTTCAAAATCTTGAGAATTTGGATTCTTTTTTCCCACAAACCTCGCTGTTTTTTGCACTACTTTTTAGTGTTTTAGCTATGACTCATAATGTACTGAGTATTTCCAAAATTGATACTGAACTGTAACACTCTTAGTTCAAATCTGGTGGATCAAAGGGGGAGAGAAAAAGAGAGAAGAAAAAAGTCTTTCACATATGTTTTTAATTTGTTCCCAGATAACTGGATTCCTAAGATCATACACTACAGAGAAAAAAAACTACCAAACAGCTGAGTCCACCTTTAACAAAAGCTGGGACTTAGACCTGAGTTAAACATTAACCCAACTTGGACACAAAGACCTGCTTATGGTGATAATGCCCAAATCACCATGTTCACTTGGTTTTTGTAACTAAAGTAAGGAAGCTGCCTCCGGTGATTTTCGTACTCTGTGAAATCATTGAAAAATTTTAAAAGCCCATACTGGTGTGTATAATAAGGCAATATCTCTTGGGTTGCAGTGGGCTGAAAATTTTGTATCACAAGGTTTCAGTGTTTTTACTTAGCTGTTCAGGTAATTTTTACATGAATATTCAAACATGTGACTTCCTACCCATTTGCTGAAAATACCTGAGGAACGCTCATAATCAATGGGCAGAGATAGGAAAATGGGAAGTTTCTCAGCACTAGCACTGTTTTCTTACTTCTTTTATTATTGTTTTTCCAGTTATTTGCCTGGTTTTGAACATTTGAAAACACTGTGCGCTTTGAAACGTATTTCATGTGTCTAGAAATAGCAGCCATTGTGCAATTATTTTTTTTTTTCACTTGTTTGTATGGAAAAGGAAAAGAAACATTAGAAATCTATTTGTGTAGTACATTACAAAGACTTGCAACAAACAGGTTTCAAAAACATCCTGGAAAGTTTCAATGATTAGCTTAATATATACCGTAAAAATCAATGGTGACCACAAGGAGCTACTGCAATAAGGCTGAGTAATACTGTATCCCTAAGAATGCTTCAGAGCTTGTAAATAAGTATATAGCCCAGTCAGTTAAAAAATAATAATTTGCATGTTATGCATATTGCAAAATAATGTTGTATAATAACATTTTTCAGAGAAGCACAGGTTTATTATATCTGTATTTTCCTGTGAAATGCTTTCCTAATCAACTAGTGGAATGAAATAATATTCCACACCCTTAAATACCCCAGAAACAAACGTTTCCTCCATGCTGGTGTGCATTTCATAATAAGCATAAAAGCTCTCCTTGTCGTTCTGATACCGAACACAGGCTGACTTCAGCACCCAAAGTGGGGTTTGCAAGAATGATTTGCCATCAGAGGGAGTTTATTTATGTGTTATCGTAGGCAGTGAATCAGACAGCAGGTATTTGGGGTTTTTCAAGCTGTCTCCGTTACCAGGAGGATTTAAGGGAGTTTAGGGCTATCTTTGATGCAGTTCTGTTTATTTCCAGGGTATGAACATAAGATCTGGTGTTCCTGGGTGCAACAGGAATTAGGGCAGTAGGAAGCAGGTACAGGATAGCAGTTTTGCAATGCCAGCCGTGCATTCTCACGCTGTTATTTGACTTAAAAATCAATCCTAACTAGCTCTCAAGGTCCTGCTGTTGCTGTGATTTCAGGCTCTGCCAGGCGGCGTCTGCTCCTGTTTTTACTCTAGGGCCGATCCAAGGATTTGTCTGACTGCATGATGATCTGCATCATGGGAATGATCCAGGATGGAACTGATCCATCAGAGTATAATCTTAAATTTTCTGAAAGTCCTTCGGTGATAAATTAGGACATTCACTGCAGCCCTCCCATTAAAGGAAACGTGGTTATCGTGTTTGATAAGTTCCTTGTCAGCTGAATTGCAGGGATGGCGTGGGGGGATGGACCCTTGCACTTGCAAAGTAAATGGTTTACAACCTGTTTCCTCATATGTCTTCACTCCTAGATAAGAAAGCTAAAACCATGTGACAGAAAAGTAGGTTAAGTCAATCCTAGTCCCTTCAAGTCGTTGAATCTTTTAAAATATCTTCCTGTTATGGAAAATATTTTCTTGTAAAAGAAGTTAAGGAACACAATGTCTGGTTTGTGCAGCGTGGGTTTTTTGCCCCTTTTCGTTTCTAGGTCAGCTGGGGGAATCACTTGTGTACTCAGCCTTTATTTCATTGAGATGTTTTTCAGCTCTGTTTTTTTTTTTCAGAGGTGTTCTAGTGTGTTTTTCTGTTCAAGTCCATGACTCTGTTGGCATAGGAAATGCACATCCTGCTGATTTGAAGAGGAAAGTAAAGGATAAATGGTGGAAAATAGGGGCATATTTTTCAGATATTAAGTGATTTGTTCATAGCTGCTACCAGTTTTGTTTTACAGGTTTAAAAAAAATACAAATGAAGACTTTATAACAAAAATAGCTCTAGTCAAAACCTCTGTTCTTCATTTTATCCTACTAACATTGAATCAGCAAGTGCAAGAGGAATGTGAAATTACAATCCTTGTATTATATCCAGGCTCCTCTGTCTTGTGGCAAATGCTTGCCCCATAGACTTGGCAGTTGGCTTTTGAGTGCCGTGAAGGAGGACATCATCACCACATTGGAAGTGCAAGGCTTGAGATGCTTCTGAAATGAGTAGCTGTGGGTCAGTAATTTAGGGGATCTGCACTGGTCAGCCCCGGGGCCCCCAGGGTAAGAAGGATGTGGACCTGCTGGAGTGCAGAGGAGGTCCCTGAAGATGGTCAGAGGGCTGCAGCACCTCTCCTAAAGCTGGAGTTGTTCAGCCTGGAGAGCCACCCCTCTCCTCATTGTCTTTTCTTTCCATCCATCAGTAGCTGTGAAGGAAAACAGTATTTCTTGGGCAGTGCACTGGGTTTGCCTGGGTTTTTGGGGACTGAATACTGTTGTTCCCTCTGGGACAGTGACTCACACACTGCTGTTGGGCATTTTCATCACCACAGGGGTTTGTAGGGTCTGTGGGGGGTTGGGATGGCTCGTGCTCTAGGAAGCATGTTGAATCTCCACCTGCTTACTGATAGACTGCATTGGGATGAATGTGTTTCCAATATTCTAGACGCTCTTCAGAGGAGGGGTGAACATTAATATTTAGATATTTAAAAGGTAAAATCCTGATATTTAATTGTTTTTTACCCTATTTCTTTAGAACATAGCAGGTAATTTAAAAAAATCTCAATTTTGAATATTGTCTTATATAAAGAATACTTTTATTTAATTCGTAAGTAGAAATTCCTAATGAAGTAATTTAGCTTCTTTTTGATAACCTAGCATGAAAAGTTTTCTGGCAGTCTTGCATAAGTTGTGCTGGCATATGATGAGCAGTACCTGATGCAAATTAAAGAGAGATTTTTGGCTGCTTGGTGTGCTTAGTTTTCAGGTAATACATTTTGAAATAAATCCCAACAGCTGGAATTTTGCATAAGATATTAAAAGCAATTTAATAGGCCTGTTTAAACTGTGAGATGCAATTTATTAGGATTGGTGGATATTTAGGACCTTTAAAGGTTTCTTTGGTAATACAATAAAGGAGTTTCCTCACGATGAAACTGCTGTATGGCTAGCATCTACCAGAAGTGTTTTTGGGAAAAGAACCTTTAAAAACTTTCTCAATAACAGCTGTGAAGAAAAAATGTCAAAGGGAAAATGTGAAAAAAAAATACTTGAGTGGAAATTGAAATCTCTTGTACACACTCACTGCTGCTGTAGAATATTCCATTGAGCTCCTGATGGCCCATTCAAGCTGTAACAGTGTTCAGCAGTTTGCTATCATCTGCCGTGAGCTTTGATGTCAGGTTGCTGAATGGAAAAGTCCATAGTACAGTAAACGGAACACTTGATCTGCACAAGGTGTTGAATTTTAGTGCTGTTGACTTGTTTCGAAGAGGGAAAAAAAAAAAAAAAGCAGTGATCTGAAATCAGCATTTTGGATACCGAGAGAAACAAAGAATTCTCATTTTTCAGGTTGTGTTAACAGTTTATTTTTGTTTGTCTGTCTCCTAACAGATTTATACGGATTGGGCTAATCACTATCTAGCAAAATCTGGTCACAAGAGATTGATAAAGGATCTACAGCAAGATGTGACTGATGGAGTCCTGCTAGCTGAAATAATCCAAGTTGTAGGTGAGTGACTTTCTGTGTCTGTGCCAAGTATCCACCAGCTCGCTCAGAAAATCCCTGTTTTTATCTTCTGCACAAACACAGTGTACGTGGGGGGGAATCCATCAAACTGCATGGAATTACGTAGATCATTTTCCTTCAGAGACTTGGCTAATTAATTTGAAAAAGCCTTGTCTTACAGTGGAAAAATATTGGATGTTGCTGATAAGATCTCCTGACACAGCAGTATTACTCCACATAGCTGAATGTTAAAATAAAACAACTCATGAGATATTTTTTTTCTGCTAGGATGCTGTTAGCCTTCACTATTTCTAATACCTCTTGGGTACTGGTCTGAGTATAATTCACAGTGATATTGCCTCCTGTGTTGAACCTCCTGCCTCCAGTTGGATTTGGGAGATCCAAAAGTACAGCTGGGAGAGGAGAAGGGGTGTAATTTTTATGTGGCAGGAAAAGAAATCTTTCATAACGAGTTTTCAGATGAGGAAAATCACTTACCATTAGGACAAACCTCAAATGCAGGCTCAGTTATTTTATCCAAAGCCTTTCGTTCTCTTAAATTAGTGCAGTAATGTTCATAGATAATGAAAGTTCTGAACAATTTTCTCCATGTAGAGCTGCATATTGTCCCTGTTCCCTTGGGCCTGGATCCTTCATTAGTTCCTTCAGAGGCTCATCCATCTGGTGCTGGGGATGCCACAAAGCACGTGCATGGGCCGATGGAGATGGATGGGATCGGAAAGCCTGCTAATGGGAATTAGGACAGCCATTGTTAGGAGCAAACTGACAGATTTCAGATGCAAATTAAGAAGCCAGCAGTGAACCAACAGAACATCAGTGCGTGCATATTTATGTGTTCCTAGCTAGTTCCTGGGTTTAAGGTATGGCTCTGCGAGCCCTGTTCTGCGATGACACTGAAGAATCTTCCAGTGATTCTGCTGGGATATGTTAAAAAAGATTTTGCCTCTCTATTGTAGAGCAGCATTACATCTCAGTGGCATTGCAGACCTGCCGTACAGTTACGGAGGTGTAAAAACAGGCCGTGGATTAATTAATTGATTGTGTGTTGACAGGTATTCACTATGAACAATGCTCCTTCCTATATCCGTTTCCTTTAATAGGAAGGGTTTTTGGAAACCCAGGAGCGGTGAGGTGCTGATTCCTTTCATGCCTATCTAGCTACCCTGCCTTAACACTGTTGTAGGAAACTTCTGCATGAGTGCATGTATGCAAGAATACCACCATCAAAATGTGCACTTGGTTCTTTCTACCAAGTATTTAAATGTAGCTCTTTGAGTACTGACTTGTGAAAACCCTTATGAAATTCAAATTATTCCTTCTGAAATACATAACCAATTATTGCTTTGATCACCTTTGCATTTTGGTTTTTTTTGGTCATTTTTATAGCTGCCTTTTGGCTAATATTTAAGATAAGGTCTGCAAGGTTTCAAAAGCTGAAGTATGAGGGGAAGGATTTCTTTTTCAAAGAATGTTTTTCATGTGAAAGAAAGGTCATATTTAAACATTCTCAGTTTAATCCTCCAAATTAATAGTGAAGAAAAGTAATTTGTATCTGCTGTATATGGCTTTAGGCAGATGCATCTCATTGTCACGAAGATGGGGAGGGCTTTCACACCTAGAAGCAGCTTTATCTGTAGCCTGCAAAATCCAAGCTTTTTTTCCTAACTACATGGTGAGAAAGCTTTGATATGCAGTGCAGGAGAGGGGTTTTTTAATGTTATGGTGTGCTATGTGTAAAAGCAGCTATTTGCAAGTCAACTAAAATGTATTCAAATCATTCTGGTCCATTTCAGTTCAAAATTTATGAGCCTGTGAAAGAATGTGTAAGTAATATATGCCTTAGTAATGCCATATAAACATAGTAGCTGTATTTAAGTCCATGGATGCAGATGCACTGGGTCAGACCTGGGTTCCTGGAGGTGTTTCTGGACACGTGTCCCAAACGAGACAGCTCATTCACAAGGTCGTTAGTCTCCTTTCCAGTAATAATTGTGATGGTGCCAGTTTATAGGAATAGCTAGCTGTTGTTAAAAGTGTTATAAATTTAGTTGATGGAGATATTACATGGTACTAAAGTGAGAGATAGTAAATATTATGAGATGGGTGCACAGGACTTGGAAAATGGGATTTAATGAATTCAGCTTTGTTTCTGTATGGCCAAATCCGAGATGGCGTTCCTGGAAGGAGTGTGTGCTCTTCATGTGTAGGGGCTGATGGCCCACTGTGGGGAACACGCTGTGGATTTAGCTGCAGTCTCTTTCAGATTAGCATCCATTTTTCATTGCATTGCTGTGGGATAAAGGTGTGCTGTGACATGGATACGTAAAATGGGACCTCTCAGGCAAGAGTGAAGTTGTGTTCCTGCTCTGTTTCTCATGGCTATGACTGCTGCTGGAATGTCATGCCAAGTGTGATCCTCCTAACTGAGGGAAGCCGTGGGATGGGAGGGAGTTCTGACTGCTCTTCTGAGAATACATGGGACTGCTAGAAAATACAGCTTTTAATGCATGAATCAAATGGGATGTGAGCGCCTGCCTTTATTGCAGTGAAAAAACTGTGGGAAACTCAACTTTGGTTGTGACTGGTTTTTCAGACTCAAACACAAAGTCATTTCAGCATCCAAGGCTGAAACTGAGCAAACTGAGACTCGAAGGTAAACATCATCCACCTCAGGGATTTCATTGTTTCACCTCTGAACTTAAAGGTGGAAACTGTGTTCTTCTGCAGATTGGGATAGCATGTAAGCCGTGGTCAAGAATCTTGAAAAGTTGTTTCGTGATTTGTGCTTTAAACAAGAAAAAAAAAATAAACTATTAGAGTTATTGATCATGAATTTCCCATTTGGTTTTAAAACCTATATTCACTCTGCAAGCAAACCAGTTGTCATGCTAACATCTGTATATAGGTCGAGCTCACTTTTCCACCCAGCAGAGATTCAGCTTCCGGAGCTCACATCTTTTTCGTGGTTTAAAGGAATTCCCCGTCACCGTACAAGAAGTTGTCGGAGCAGTTGGCTTCTGCCCCAGCTGTCTCTGGAGGCACGACCCAGTAGAGAACTCCAGCTGCCTTTCTTCTTTTTGTGGCTCTCTGTTTCACACATTCACTTGGATTGGACAGCTACAATCCACAACCCCTTTACCGAGCTGGCAGCAAGTGCTCAGGAAATCACTGGAATAAAACCCCTTCGTTTAGTTTTTTTGCCTTATTGCCTCTTTTTTTTGCTTTTCAGCAAATGAAAAGATTGAAGACATCAATGGCTGCCCAAAAAATAGGTCTCAAATGGTAAGTAGTGAAATGGTCTGTTGCTTGTGTGTGCGTGGCTGAGTGATAGGGTGGGACTTCAATGTCTGAGACTTTTAATAACAATTTTTAATTAATTTTTCACAGTAGTGAGACTAAAAGTAGAATCTTCAGAATTAATATTGCAGTTCTTGCCCCACTGTACTCCACAGTAGTTGAATCAGGCCTTATAATTTATCACATATTTACACTCGAGATTATTCTTACATTGCTACTTTATATTTCTGAAATATCACGTCATTAAACAGAAATATATAGAAATAAAGAATTAGATATTTGAAAGTATGATTAAGAGTTCCTATATCTTTTGAAATGAAACAAAATAAATGAGCAATATGAAGGAAATGGAAAAAATTCGTAAAATTCAGGATGCAACTTGTTGACAAGAAGTTGGTTTGTGTCTTGCTTGTATCTAATATTCAAACCTGGAGAACCAAAAATCAGTCCAGGAAAATTAAAAGCATGTAATACCTCAAGAGTATATCTGCTGTGAGTATTGCTGAAGCTAAAGGTATAGGAGAATTTTATTAAGAACACAAATAATGAAAAACTGGTTTTTAAAAGGAGTTTAAATGAAGAGCATTTAAAATTTATGATAATTCAAACAAGGTTACTTCCTCGTATATCTTGAGAAAAAGTCATTTTACAACATAAATTCTAATATCTTCCTTTGGCATTGCAAATGCTTGCTTTGGGACACTTGGATATCTGTTCTCTGTGTGAAGCTATTTTAATGTTTTTTCTTTTTACGACTGTTCCCGACTGCCCCTACATCCATGGCTTCCACAGCCACTCATGTAGTAAAATGAAGTAAAGATTTAAGGAGAGCTTGACACCTTAAGTCGAAACCCACACTCTGTTCTGCTCTTCTCCTTTGGCTTTTTGTTGTTTCTTGGAAGTTATCAATCTTGTTGAAACCGTGGAGCAAGTGCTCTGTAAAAAGAAAGCCATCAGGAAGATTTATCATTGCTACTTCTTACTGCTTTGAAGAGGGGTTTGCTGTTCTTGCTGTAGCCACAGCAGCTGTCTGGAGTATAAATAATGAGGAAATTTTGACAATTACTATAATTTAATGTTCCACAAGTGTGTCGTAAGAACTGAATTTCATTCAGGACTGGAGTCTGTAACCAGTTCCAGGACGTTGCAGCTAAAAAAGTCACTTCAAGCCATTATTCTCAATGAAGAGAACACGTTGCTCTGTTGGATAGTGGGACGCATGTAGAAGGTTGCTTATGGAACCCGGGTCAGATTGTAACCAGAGGCATGCAGGGGGCATGTGCTGGGTCAGGAATGCTGGACAGGGCTGGAAGGACACATTTGGTCTGCGCTGCCTCCTCTGCTGTTGCTCCACTTGCTCATTCAGGAGGGTGCGGTGAGTGGGACTGTCCCCCCACTCACGAGACCTGCAGTCATAGCTGGACATCCCCAGCAGTTTTCCTCATGTGGGAAAAATGAGAATTATGCTTAGGGCTTGCTTTTATCAGGCGCAAATGCTTACAGAGCTCTTTGTCATCTGACTGTAAAAATACTGTTGTTGCCCGGAGAAGCTGTGGCTGCCCCATCCCTGGAAGTGTTCAAGGCCAGGTTGGATGGGGCTTGGAGCAACCTGGTCTAGTGGAAGGTGAAACTAGATGATCTTTAAGGATCCTTCCAACCCAAATCATGCCATGATTCTTCTAAGGCAGAACATAGGAATGTTCATAGGGGTGGTGTTCATGCAGTTACTTGCAGTGTTTAGGGACACAGCCCTTTGGCAGGTCCAGGACAAACGTGTTACAGTGCTTGTTTTAGGTCCAGTGCTCTTCATCCTTTGCATTTCAGTGCTCTCTCCTAAAACAGCTTACAAGGTCCTGCAGAGTGTGAGAAGTGGAGTTTGTGTCTGGTAACTCTGGCTCAGAGAGGTGGCAGAGGCCATCCAGATACTTAGGTGATGTCCAGTCTTTTTTCAAATGAATCTTTCAGTTAAAAGTGTCCATATCCATGTGAGAGTGCTTGAAAGGTGAGCATCACAGATGAGGAGATTTGGGGGGATTAAAAAAAAAAAATAGCACCAATAAATGGAGATTTAACTTTGCTCATTATATGGAAATACAGCAGACCTCAAAGGGAAGCCTTCTGCCATCCTCTTTTCCCTTTGTAGACTCCCAGTGCCTTGAGCAGACACGTGTGAGCTGAGCTGTGAAGAATCAGCTCGCTCCCAGCCAGGTGTATCAGCTTAGAAAGCTGGACCAAATCTGTGTCTTCCCAAACCTTTCAAAGGACGTGGGGGAAAAAAAGGGGTTTTTTTACTTCCATGTGGCACAGTCCCAAGGCGGTGATGCCAAACCTGAGGGAGCTCTCTGCAGAGCCAGATCCGGCCTCTTTGCCTTGTTCCCAGCGTTGGAGAGCATCAGGCAAATTGGCCCAAACGGAGCATTAGAGACAGCTTGGGTCTGTCAGGCTCTAAGCCAGTGCTAATAAGCCTTGTCAAGTGAAGTTTAGTACTGCAGAACCATGTGGGACCATCAGTGCTTATCAACCTCGTCCCAGTGCCAAAAATGACATGACAAGGACCCCACTGGCTCCGTGAAATATCACTTAGGTGAGAAGCTGTCCTCCCATCATCATCCTGTCTGGGTTGTTCTGCTGAGGGGAGTATCCCTGTCTTCCTTTGCTCCAGATAAGAGTTGGCTGGCTTTTATATAATCTGTTACGGGCTATTCTATAGCTTGTCTTCTGCATAAAATCTGTTTCAGGTTTTTTTTTTTTCCCCCAAACATGTATATTTTTGTACTGTAGATATTTGTCTAAACAAAAGCCTGTAATTCTGATGATTAGTTCCAGCTGGATGCAGAAAATACTGTGGGTAATAGAGGATGTACTTGTATGGAGCACAGGCTCTGGGACCAAGAACATTTGGAGAGCATCGCGGCATTTGGGTTTTTAAAATAAAACCCCAGAAAATTTTGGCATGGTTCTTGATAACTGGGTGAAGGACAATAAATCAAGGCCAGTTTCCTCTCCTACACACTTCTGAAAAGAAGACTTGGGTGAATAAACCTGCATAGGGCTGTCTCTTCTAATATTGTTGTTTATAGCAAAACAGAGCTATTTTTCTTTCTTTTTTTCTTATTTGCTTCTTGTTTAGGGCATGATTTTAGAGTTTAACATGTAGCATCTTGCAGAATATGGGAGGTTAGTACCTGCCCTCCTAGGTACCATAGATTATTCTTATTGATGTGAGTGCCTTTGCAAGTGTTGAATGTTACCTCTTGTAAAAGGGTTCATACCACTTATATTAGTAAAGTGATAAAAAACCAAAGTGTATGAGTTGTCTATGCTACATTATATATATATATGAATACGGCAAAGCTGAAACGTGCTGAAAGGAAGAAAACTGGGGAACCTGTGGGTGGATACACCAGACTTTCATCTTCCCATGTCTGGGGGAGTTGTGGGACACCCAAGACAAGAATTCGGAGCATCAGAAAGGCACGTAGGCTTAACAAACACCACAGCACCTCCTATAAATAGGCGAGGAAATTACTGTGGTTCGCCTGTGGGTTGGTGCTCGGGCTTTACTATTTTTCAGGATCACTTTGTGTATATAAGTATCTGTTCTCATATAGCAAAAGGGAGGTATTTATTTTTTTCGTGTGTTGACAGGAAGTTTTTAAGAATCATCTCTTTCTGATGCAGATACCAAGCTGTACTGGTAAACTAAAATCACTCACTCTTCCTACTGCTGTTTGTCTTGCAAACAAAGGATCTTGTTCTGCAGTGTGGGTCAGAGCCAGCATTTCTTCCCAAGAACTGTGTGGAAGTTGAGGTGAAGGCTGTGTTTTCAGTACAATAACTTAATTTTCAGGGAAATGTTACTTTCAGTGATGGGAATTTGACTATTATTATAATATTTGACTGATTTTTTGTGTTCTGATAATGAGCTGTTTTGTAATGTATGTGACACCTAAGGAACAGTTTCTGTGGAAATTCTCCAGCCTGGTGGGGACCTTGGTTTAGACTTGAGCAGTGCTGAGAATATTAACTCAGCTGTTGGAGAAAGGTATCCACTTCCCTCCTCAGTGTGATCCTTGCCAGCTCCATGAATTATTTTTTTTTAATTATCGAGAGAGTGTAGATGTTGAAATCTCCACTACTAATTTGTGTGTATGGCATATGTTATCCGTATTTCTGTGTTCTTTTTCTCAAGAGCACTTTAATGAATTGATGTGACGGATGTGAGTGCTGCCACGATGTGGCCCATGCTGACAGGAGATAGCTGGCTTCACACACTCGTGACTTGGTTGGAAGGAATAATACGAGCTGAAACCATCCGCATCACCCGAGCAGCTCTGTGTGTGTGTGTTACACCCACTAAGGGAGGGAGCTGCTGTGTTGTGTGCAAATAACTAAAAATAGCTGTTGTATTTAAAAAAAAATCCTTAGTAGCTTGTTTTATCACGGAAAATAATTCTGTCTCTGCTCTTTGAGAGCTGGTGCCCACTTTAACCTGCTCCTCTAAGCGTTTTGAGCAGTTTTATACAGCCAGCGTTGTCCAAACGTTGCCATAGGGAGATGTAATAAATCTGCAAGGCTGTTGCTCCAGCCCCGAGTCCCAAAGCCAAGGAGGGCTCTGCTGCCGGGGCATGTGCTGCTAATTCAGGGGAGCAGCTCTGCTGGAAGATCAAAAGCATCACAAGCACGTTTTTTCTCTGCGAATTCCTAGCGCAGGATTTTTGGAAACGTGTCCCAGGGGTTAAATATAGCCGTGTATTTTCAAGTAATCCAACTCCAAGGCTGAGCAAATGTAGTAGAAGGAACTTTCCCGTCTTCTAAGCCTTCCCCCACTTTGCCTGGGGAGCTTGTAACTTACCAGGAGCATATGTTTAGAAATTTAATCTGGTTTGATGTTACCATGGTAACAGATGGGTGTCTTCTGGCCCTAACCTGTGGTGCAGTTCCTCACAGCTGAAGGTCAGCTGAGGGGGAAGACATCCCCCAGCGCTGTGCCAGCCTGGCCAGTGACAGACACCAGCTTGGCTTCTGTGGCTGCCCGTGCAGGGACGTGGCCAAATAGCAAGTTCAGGAATGTTGAATGCATTTTTTTTAAGCTCTTGGGGTTTCTGTCGGTCAGGTATGAAGCCATGTGATGTAGACAAGAATGATTTACTACAGAGATGATCTCCCGGGTTGCTTGTACTTATCTGTCCTTCAGCCTCAGTTTCTATGACTCTTGCTCCAAGATAAGGTTGATTTTACTGGCTCTGTTTTTTTCCAGATACCCAGACTGTTGTTATGCTGCCATGCTTACCATTTGTGCATGGTAATCAGTGAGACAGGCATGGTTGGATCAGAGGTTTCTGTGCTGCAGAGCTTGCAGTCTAAATAAAACCACAAGCCCCTCCACTGTGCCCTCCCTCATCATCCTTCCTAGAAAATAACAGGATAAACAGAGCTGGACCAGATCAGGAAAGGCCAATATGTACATCTCCCTGCCGTGAGGCATGGTGGTGTCACTAAACAGAGATTTGTTTCATTTCTGGAGGGGAAGGCTTCCAGAACTCTCTCTGCATGCAGGGATGGGTGATGAGGCAGCGTGTGCCTCCTGTTCTGTGCACTGGATGGGTGCACGGGGTGCCTTTGGAGACATTGCTGCTGACAGTCTTGTTTCAGTCCCATGATGGATCACCTTCGTGGTCCCCAGTGGGGTGCTCTCAATTCTTCACCCTATACAGTGATGCGAGATTTTGTGCATCCTCTGTCTCTGAAACAGTGTGAGGTTTGATAAAGAGCAACGAAGTAATTTTTATAGAAAAAATGAAATACATGAGCTTCACTGTAAAGACAGAATTGGATTCTGTTTGATCATTTACGTCACAGTTAAATGGAATTACTGCATTTTGAACACATGGTTCTACCCACCCCCCTGTGTGGACTAAATACATGAAACAGCAAATGCACTGAGGGGCCAGGGTCATTCCACGTGAGTACATGGAGATGTCTGTAGCTGTCACTTGTGTATTTACACCTACACCAAAGTCTAGAAGCACCATTAACATAATTTTCTGCCATGACCATTACTGATGTAAAATTATTACATATTTATACCTTTTATGCAATACTTTGTAAACACACAGCTTCTTACTATGTTTGGCATAAATGGGGAGAACTGGGAAATCATGGACAAGAACCTTTTCTAAGAAGAAAACGTTAGGTTGAATTGAGGACAGGTGGAAGTAAAAATTAATATATTCTCCTTCAGCTTGGTGCTGTAAGAATTAAGGCTGTTTGTATGGAAATTACATCTCATGCCTGGGTGCTTCTTTCTTTTTACAGGAGATGTAGTGATAAACTCTTCACTGTGGAATATCTGTGTAAACAGATCATAGCTATTACAAAGAATTAAACAGTCCAGAGAAACGAACTTTTTGTGTCTGTGTCTTGTCACAGATCTTTCATTTCCAGCCATTGCTTATACACTATAACTGTGTGATAATGGTTATTTTAATTATTTGTTCCATGAAAGTAGTGCATATCTAGAGCATTTTATTCTTTTGGTTTTTATACAGAGCTATTTTTACGTATACAAGCAGCATTATTGCACTTGTTCTGAGCAGTTATGCAGGGGAATTTCCGTGGGAGATGTTATCCAGGATCCAGGTGCAAGGAAGGAGGGGGCACATATGCGTTGGTGCCACTGGAATAAATCCCTTGGGAACAGGTGAAGCTGCGAGCCCCGGGCCTGCAGACACAAGAATGCCTGTGAGCCCAGCGGGGAGGGAGCGCTGCGCCTGGGAGCGGGCTGTGGCCGCAGCGCCCTTCCCAGGGACCTGTTTTAGAAAGGAGCAACTGTCAGTGACTGCACTGCAGGAGGTTCGTTCTAAACAAGTTTCGTTGAATTCTGGATTCCTGCTGCGAATTCAAGTTAATGATACACAGAGCTGCCAACATCTGAGCTGGTGTCTGAGGACAGGGAGCAGCCAGTGCTTGGTGCATTGAGTGGTGTTGGTGTCAGTCCTTCCTTTTAAGCATTTGTGCACTCTGAAAAGTACTGGTTTATGTAGATTTCAAGGATGTTTTAGGAAGAAGTCCACCTTTGATAGATGTTGATGTTATTTTAGATTTAATCATAGCATGATGAAATTATTTGGGTTGGAAGGGATCATAAAGACCAGCTAGTTCCAAACCCCCTGCCATGGGCAGGGACGCCTTCCACTATCCCAGGTTGCTCCAAGCCCCATCCAACCTTGAACACTTCCAGGGATGGGGCAACCACAACTTCTCTGGGCAACCTGTGCCAGGGCCTCCCCATCCCCACAGGGAAGAATTTCTTCCTAATATCTGATCTAAACCTGCTCGCTCTCAGTTTAAAGCCAATTGCACAGCACCTAACTTTCAGCCTGGGAGCCACAGATAGAAAAGAGTCTTCCATGAGCAGCCAGGGAAGGTGGAAATGATGCATCCGTGAGAGTCACTGCTGTCCTCATTGTGGGTTTATTGAGCACAGCCGGGGCTTCTCCCCACTTTTTCCTCTTTTCAGTTACACAGAAACAGAGATTCAGTGCCAAGAAATACAGTTACTGTGGTATGTGCTAAAATCTTGTCAAGAGAGTTTCATCTATATCCTGAATTAATGATTCTCCAGAGGCAGGGTTCTTTGTTGATACTTGTTTTGCAAAGTTGAGCTTGTTGTTGCTTAATCATAATTTAGAACATCTTAAGATTTCAAATTATTCACAAATTATCCACTTTAACTTTTCAAAGGTCTGATCCTGAAGAGCTAATCCAAAAATAATATATCCAGGGATATTTTTCAAAGAAATTGCTCTTTGATTTTGTTTTTCCCCATGGGAAAGTTTCAGTTTTAAATAAATAAACCTGAAAAAAAAAAACCAACCTGAAAGAAACCTGAAAAGCTGAATAAAGCAGAAGCATTTCTACAACCCTCCATGTGCCTCTCCCCGAGCAGATCAGCTGTGGCAAACCTTGGGAGTTGCCCTGGATGGCCTGAATCCATTCACAATACAAACGTGCCCCTTGGATGCTCTTTGTTGTCATTAGAAATTCTGGCCAGTGTGAATCACAGTTTTCTCTGTGGGGCTTACTGCCCTCGTTTCTATTCACACTGGGCATGTCGAGAGTGAAAGCTGAATATTTGTCCCATTATTTCTGCAGGAAGAGCTGGAAACACAGGATAGCAAAGGTTTTACCCGGGGCAAAGAGAAGAGGATGCACCAGATGAGGCTTAGGCTGGTTCTCCAGCCTTAGACTGGTGCCCAAACTCTCCCTGTCTTTAAAAAGCCAAAGGCAATTTTAAGAGAACAGTCAAATCTTCCTGTATATTTGAACAGATTTTTTGTTTCTGTGGGCAGATCTGCCACAACCTGGCTTCAGAATATGGATTAGTTTCATTTGCCCTTATGTTATATCTTTTATTTTATTTCTAAAGTGGCCACCAAGTTCTGTCAAAATCCTGAAACTTGATTTTGGGAGACATTTTTATCCAAGTAGTCAGGAGCAGCAGAGGAACACTGGGAGCAATGTATTATTTTCTTTCTAAAAAGATACATTTAGATTTGGATAACTACTAATGAAGATTTATTTTAAACAGAGCAATAAGAGTTAGTATTTATATCCTTCTGGGACAAATGGAATTTGCCGTTCTGCTTTGGTATTTTTTATATATGATTATGTTTAGGAAATAGAGCAAATGAGATATTATTGGAATGGAGAGCCCTTCCTCCCCCAAAACTCCAGGGTTCTAAGGATTGTCAGTGTAACGACTTAGGATTTTAAGCCTCTTTCTAAACTTTAGGATATAAAAATACGAGGGTAAAAGCCTTATTCAAGAATACAGACAAGGAATAGATTTTGTCCTAAGAAACAGCTTGTGTTAGGCTGTCTACTTGTTTCTGCACTGTATGTGAAGTCTTCTGGAATACTGCATAAAGTTTTGTGATGTTTTAAAAACTTCCATATGAATTCAATCTTTTTTCTTTTGAAAATTATTACACTACACATAACATTGAGCCACAAGTTAAATGGAAAGCGCTGGTTTCAATATAAGAAGGGGGTTTTCTGGATAAGCTCCTAAAAACTCCCCATTTATCACTGTAAAAGTTGGGAGCAGAGGTCTTGCATCACAATGTGAGAAACTTCCCCTGGTTTGCAAGTGGGGGAACCTACAGTAAGTTTAATTCTGGTTTTTGTCTGAGAACAACATCCGTGTCTGTGACAAGGGCAGCACTGGTTATCCTTTACCTTGTGTATTTGACTTGGCAGAGTTGGACAGACAGCTTTGGCTGGAGGCAGTGGCCATTCTCAGGCTTTTATCTGATACAGTCAGTGTTCAACACGAGTGCCCACCTGTGGGTCTCCATTTAAAGGCTGCAGGATGGGGATATTTTGGGTTTGGGGTTTTTTTATTTGTTTCTGGCTTATCCTGTTCTGCTCGTACAGGCCAGGGCATGTTTTCCCTCTAGCACTGGCAAGAATAGAAATTGAAATTGCTGCTGTATAGCAAGCACGAAGACTTGTGTGCTGGTCTGGTCTCGGACAGTTCTCTACGTACAACACTTAGCCACGATGCCTTCTGCTCCCACCTTGTCAGGTTATTCATGTAAAGAGGAAGTTTTCAGGTACCTTTTCCTTCTCTGAATATGAGAATGGGAGAGATGACCCTTAGTATGTTATGTCTGAACAGAAATTTAGTTCTACAGAGTTGTTGGGGTTTTTTTCTCATAATCTCCCAATTAAAAGAAAGGAGGAGGAGGCGCCCCGGAGGCTGGCAGCCCCTCTGGTGTGGGCTCAGCAGTCCTTGGTTGGCATTTAGGGACATTTCAGAATAAATACCCATCATACAAGGATGTGAGACTGATAGCACATGTTGATAGTTGATTACACCTGAAATAGTTTAAATGTGGCGGGCTAAAATTGCAAATTCATTTGATGATTTTGGCCAGGAAGTTTAATAAGGCTCAGTTCCAAGTGAGATAATCACTGTGGATGGCTGTGCTTGGTTCTCCTTCTTTTGCACAGCTTTCCCCTGTTCTGGGTAGGCAGGAAATAAGAGCATCCAGCTGCCATCTTTGCTGCTTTACTTCTGCTGTGTTAAACATTGCTGACAAAGCAAACGAGAAATCAGAATTGTCAGCCAAAAAACAATTGTAGCTCACAGTGAAACAGAAAATATCCACTCCCTTTGGCAAATCCAGTCCTTTCACATCTGCTTAAAGGGTTTAAGCAATATGTGGACTTGGCAAAAAAAGGGCCTATGGAGTCTGGGTGATGATTTGCTGGTGAATGCCATAATTACAAGGAGGCAACTGTACTTTGTGTTGGAAGTCACCAGGATGCAGAGTCACTGGGGTTTTGCTTAGAATCATGGAATGGTTTGGGTTGGAAGGGGCTTTAAAGAGCATCTCATTACAATTCCCTGCCGTGGGCAGGGACGCCTTCCACTAGCCCGGGCTGCTCCAAGCCCAGTCCAACCTGGCCTTCAACAGTTCCAGAGATGGGGCAGGCACAGCTCTCTGTGCCAGGGCCTCCCCACCCTCACAGGGAAGAATTTTTTCCTACCATCTAGCTGAGATCTGTCCAGAAACTTCACTTCTGTCCTACACACATCTAAATGGTCTAACTACCACACTGCTACTTCAGAAAAGCTTGCTGTCTACATCTCTGCTGGCACTGGGGGCATCTTTCTCCATAAAACAATATTTTCATCTTATTAATTGTAATGCAGCAGGGGCCAGAGGCAGAATCCTTTCTTGGAGCTTTTATAAGTGAAATTCATGACATGTTGCATTGTTGGAAAGCCATCTCTTCAAACAAGCAACATGATTTCTGATGCATTAGACTGATTAGGCCAAGATCAGGGTTCTTGACTCAGGCTAGCAGTTGTGTGGGAAGGACCTCGAATTCTTACCAACACTAAATTGTAATCATTTCAGCTATAGTCCTGCATTCGGTGTTTTACTTTCTTCTTGGATTTTCTCTAATTTCCTCCTATTTTCCTTTTCAAGTTCTATTTTTCCTTCAAAATCAACCAATTCCTCACATTCCTGCCATGCTGCCGTGTAACATTGTTAATATCACAGATTCTGTGTAAATATCTTTCAGTTTTATTCTTTTAGTGAATTCCTCATATGTGCAGTGCTGTGCATCCCCACAGGGTCTTGGCCTAGTTCTTTATTTTCTGAATGTAGAGGGTTTACTTTTGTCCCTGTTACTCCCACTTTGTTTCACCATGCCTGATGAAATTAGGGTATTTTCCATACCAGTACAGCACCAAGAGCCCCTGTTTCTCACAGCTTTTAGCCAGGCATTAGCACTGGTGTGGCAAGGCAGCCCCTTCATGTGGCAGTGAGGTTCCAGGTTGCTCAACCTGTGGTCCAAATACAGACCTGTGATGGAGTCATCCGTCAGTCTGGGGATGGGGGTGCTGGATCTTAATTCAGTGGCTACAATGCTCAGAAAAACTGGGGGGTTATCCCATAGGAGAAATGGAATCTGAATAGGATGAGATTAGGACATCAGCAAAGACTGCTGTATAGCACGAGGAATGAGGACATGGATGAGGAACTCACCACCCAAATGTAAATCTTAATCCTATGCTCACTTTGTCCTAAAAGAGAGTTTATGCAAAGGTGAGGGGCCTGGGAAGAGAAGCAAGCAGAGCAGGACTGAGAGAGCTACTGCAGATCTGGAGTGGAGGTGAGATAGTGAGATAGTCACTTACCTGCTTACTGGGAGAGGAGACATCTGCCCACAGCTGTGGAAGTCTGGAAGTGTTCTTGGAATGATGCAGCTTGCTAAGTGCAGGTAGTAGGGATGGATTGATCCTTTTACGTGGTGTTTATTCTTGAAAAGGTGGACCTTGGTTTTCTGGCCAAGTCCCAAACCACCTCAACAGAAGAGCCGTGTTGGAAACTTGAGAGGGGTTGTTGAGAACTGAAGAAGGAAATGGGTCAGTTGACTGTTGGATCATATTGGACTGTGGATAAATGAACCTTTGAACTGCACCCTGCTCCAAGCTCTAAGGTCTGAGCAGTACACAAAATGCATTCTTTGGTACCTCTCTGGGTTTTGGAGTATATAATTTACTCAAGGTGTACTATATACTTTGTGTACTTTATATTATATCTCAAAGTATAATGAGGTTGATAAAAGTGTTGATAATTGTTGAAATCACAGTTCAGCAATGCCATTAACTTACCCCCCTCACCATGATAGAAGAAAATGTTTTTGTTGTTATAGTTATAGACAATAAATTAATGTACCCTGAGAGAAATCCATGTGGGAGGTTTCCTGGCAGCTTCCGTGGTACTTTTTTATTACTTTGAGAAGGACAGGAAACTCAGGTCAGGTGCTGGGAGCTCAAGTTCTAAAATGCTGCCTTAGCCCTCACTTGTGTATTTTTTGAGGGCAGGCAGGAGCTGACAGGGCAGCTGGATTTTTCATGTTTCCTTTTGATGTCTCCGCACTTCACAGAATGAAGGTGATTAGGTGAGACCAAGTGTGGGGTTGGTGTGTTTCCTTCCTTATCCTTACAGTGGAGGCAGTGTTTGGTTGCAGTGTTTCAAGAATTAATAAATTAATGTTTGAGCGATGTTCAAACACAAAGACTGTATTTTATCACTTGCTGATTACCATGGTTAAATAAAAAAATTGCTCAACATTATCATCCAAAATTTTTTTGTGTAACCACACACAAAACATGGTATTTCCTAAAATATTCCTTGCAACCCCTCGAGGTGTCCAGGCTTAGGCTTTTGCGTGGAAATGCTTTGGTTCGGGGTGGGGGCTGGCATCTCTCTGCATCTTCTAGGTACGACAGCAGAGCTTCAGTGGGAGCCTGGTGGGAAATCAGGTGTAAGGCAAGATCCCTATTGTAATGCTGAGATAGAGTGGAAAACATTCCTGACTCATCCAGCCTCTCTGGAGTTCACTTTCTTAGGTAGGGTTTGAGTGCAGTCTGTGTACGGCAACCGGAGTTGTGTATAGCAACTGACAGCCAGACCTGTGGTGCACAAGTCCCTACCTGGTGAAAATTGGTTTTATCCCGTGAAACTTGTTGCCATTGTCCCACCTCTGTGAGGGGCAGGACGTGCCCCTCAGCGAGTTCCCAGAGTGGCCTGGCGTTTCTGACACGCGGGGAATGCCGTGAGGGAACGCGTTCTGGATTCCGGCTGGGGTTTCCAGTTACAGCTTTTATATTCGACTCTCGGTGTGGCTGGAAACTTCTGCCAGCTGTCAACTTCAGAGCAAGTGGCAGTCTGCCTTCTCAAACAAATGGCCTCCATGTTTATTTTCGGTTTCGTGTTTGTTACACTTGTTGTAGGTTACGAGTCCTGGCGCAGGACATCCTTGACCCTCTAGTAAGAAATGCAGTGATTGTTGTGGTTGGGGCATGAGCTAACCTGCTTCGTGCGAATAGCTGAAAGCCCTGACCCGTGGAATCATCAGTTTATAATCAATGGAATAATCCATGTAGGACCTCAGTAACTGAGAGGGTTTCATGCTATGGTTTCCACATCATGAGCAAAGGGACTTTTTATGGGATGCAAAGACTGAGTGCGCTCAGGGGTGGCGGTAGATGGAAATAAATGATTATTACAATACATTTTCTTTTTGTGTCTCCTTTTTTTGTTTTGTTTTGTTTTGTTTGTTCTTGAACAGATTGAAAACATAGATGCATGCCTGAGTTTCTTGGCTGCTAAGGGGATTAACATCCAGGGGCTGTCAGCAGAAGGTGAGTCCATTGGTTGTTTAAGATTTGATGTTAAATGAGGAACCTGAATTACTACTTGTGATTGCAACCAGAACATTGAGTGTAATGGAAGATTAATAAGGTCAATTTAAACTTCTGACAATCTTTACTTCTTTTTTTCCGCATCTCAGTGTGAAAGCTAGATAAAATACATATCTAATTTCTACACACCTGACTTGTAAAAATAATCAATGAGACCAAATTAGAATTCAGTCACTTCTTTACTCCTTTCTGTTTAAAACCAGAAATTTCTTATCTCAGTTCTATAATTTGCACATTGATCAGTGTATATTTTGCAGATATAAGTGAACTGCTGTCAGCTGTTCGCCTTTTGAGAGAATAATTTATTTCCTTATTCTTCAATTATTTTCTTACCTGAACAACCATCCTGCTTTCTTCTCATTTTAATGATTTTTCTTGTTTCCAAGTGCACAAAACAATCAAATCCAAATGTTTTGAGCCAAAACAAACAAACAAGCAAAAAACATTTTGACCTCTAATTAATCACTCTGCTTTTGAAGAGCATCAGAATTTTTCTGAAACCAAACTAGGTTTACTCTATTCCTTTATGCCAGTGCATATCTGCCAGGATGTGTGGTACCTGTTGGCTCAGAAGCTGTTCAGCTATTATCTTATTAAGAGATCAAACAGATTTCTGTCATCCGCAGCACCAGCTTTCACTTGTATTTTCATTTAAATATGCTGGAAAAGCAGTTGGGTTCAGTAGCTGAATGTATTATATGACATCTCCATCAGTGAACAGATAATTGAATGTGTGGCATCAGGTGAGATTTCAAAGTTAGGTTTGATGGCTGTCTCTTCACAAACTTAGTTTGGAGGAGGAGGCTGCAGCAAAATAGCAGATATTTTGTATGCATTGTTCTAACCTGAATATACCACAACTAGCAGAAGAGGAGGCTGAATGTTAGGTATATTCTTAGGCTGGATTAGAGAAGCAATAACAAATATTTTCCTTCAAAGAGAAGCTTTACTACGCTCCACCTGAGTACTGCCTGCATTATATGCCTCAATTGCTCAGTTATAATCAGGATTCTTATGTCAAGGAAAGGAAAGCATGAACTGAAACTTCAAACAGCAGAAAGTTTGTTTGCCAGGAAATGATGAATAAGAAAATGCAGCTGAGTTGGTTGTAAAAGCCAGTTTTGACCTTAGCGTGGAAATATTGTAAAAACACATTTCACGTTATTTACCTGTCTTGATAGAAGGTAAAATCTAAGTGAAATAGCAGATTGGTGACAAGAAAACTGCCTGGGTGTACAAAGTTGGCAGCGTGGCGTTGCTCACACTGGGGAAGGGACAGCATGATTAATGCTCATGGCTCTCCTGCCAACTCACAAGTCAGGCCCAGCAGGATATGTGTTATCCCATGGCTTCACTGATTTGGGATTTCTCCCTTTCTTTTACACTATCTAGGAATTAGTGTATTAAATCACATGGAAGCCAAGAAGGGACCAGTAATGTTTGCTGCCAGCATATACATGAGAGTATTTACTGGCTCCACCACTAGCATTGAAGGAAGAAAGTGACAGCTAGAGAGGGGGAGGGAATGAATATATTTTTATAAAATAAGTTACAAGACTTGAATGCAACTGTAAAGTAAATTTCTCTTTGTAGTTGCTCTGGAACTGTGTTGAGGAACACAGAATGTTTTAAAGTGAGGAATGTTGTTACCAAACAAGCCAGTGTTTCTGTGCAAGTTGCCAAGACCTGCTAGGTCAACTGCAAATAACTTTATTTACTTCACTGGCAGATCCTCATCTAGGAGGAAGGAAAAGGTTGTGATTGCTTCCAAACGGGAATAATCACTGAAGTCTCCTGGGTTTGTTAAGAGCACGTATTTTTGAATAGTGCGGTGTATTTTTGAATAGTGCGGTGTGGAGGGAAGTTAATGATTCAAAACTGGAATTTGGATGACTCCTAAATGTTGAAATAATTTGGGACTGCATGTGTCATATCCTTCCAGTGTTGAAAAATCCTGCTTTGATATGTGTGTGCCACTTGGACAGAGTCTGTTTTTGTGGATTTATGCGGTGGAGATGCTGAGGATCTGCAATCACTCATGATGACCATGCTATGCTAGAGGCAGGCCCCTTCCCTTCCCCAGAAATGTGGAGGCAAAAAGGCATCCCCTAAGATTCTTAAAAATCTAAAATCTCCATTTGTACTTACTAAAGAAAACAACGGAGAGCTGGAGACCTCTTTTCATTTCTTGCTACAAATTTTTGTCCCTTCTTTGAACTGTCTTTCCATACCCCTGCTCTCAGACTTGTTTTAGACTCCTGGAATTGCAGCTGCCCAACGAAGCTTGCTCTCCTTCACACAATATCTTCTTGCTCTCAAGATGTTGAAGATATTGGAGGACATAAATGTGCAGTAGAAACTCAAACTGATGTCACAGATAAGCAGCTGCACCTCTTCTGCCCAACAGATGAGCTGAAAATGATCAGCTGAAGACATCATGGAACAGTGGTGTAGGGGAAACAAGCACCAACAGGGATATCCCAGGATGGAAATCTCCTAACAGTAGATTTGTGGGGTTTCCAATGAAAACCGAATTCCAATTTCCTCTCAAGTGTCTGGAGTGTTTGTTTCCAGTATCCAGGACAGCAATTTTTGTCTCCACATTTAGAATGGATGGGTGACATCCTCGTCCTTATCTAAGTCAATATGATACCGGAGCTGACCATGGACTGGAGAGGACTTTAAGCAGGAAGCATTTGAGACTCTGCCGATGTGCAGAGTGCAGTGAGGCTGAAGTACTCTTTGAAATACTCCTTTTGAATGAAGTGCAGGGTAGAACTGCCAGAATTACCTCCGTTTTTAAGATAAAAGAAACAGAGCTACCTCTGAAAGTCCTATTTGAAATGTTTTACTTCAGATCCAGAGGGAAAGAGAGTGCTTTAACTCATTAAAAGTGTTCTTCTTTTGATTATCTTTATTTGGTCAAAAGCAGGTTGCTCTTCTGATAAATATAGCATTAAACAGGCAGCCATAGAAAGCAGCAGGTTGTAGGTGGGTTATTGTTTTAATTGCCTCTCACTACACATGGAAATCAGTTTCCAGTTGTGTATAGATTTGCTAAATTTAAACAAGCAGGCCCATGGTAATTTCTTGTGTCTTCTGGCCTGTATTTGTGTAGTTAAGCTTCCCACTGCCTCTGGGTCTGTTTAGTTATGCTTCAACCTGTGATTAAATGCTACTTGCCTTACAGTTCCCATGAGTAGTTTGAGTTCTTTACTGGAGATAAGGAAATCCTTTTTACTGTGTTCTGCTGTATTTTGTGTCTGTTTTACTTTATGGTCTACTTCCATCCCTGTCCTCCCAAGCTAAACACAGATTATTGAAGAGAAGCTGCATATTAGACAAGGAACCTGCCTGATGCAGTGAGAGAAGGGTGGGTTTGTGCATGGCACTGCATGGAAGCAGGAGTGGGCTGGGAAAAGGGGAAACAGGCAGGATTAATTGGGACCCCACTGTTCAGGGAGAGACTAAAATCAGCCAAGAAAACAAAGGAAGACTGCAAATGGCTGCTGAAGGGCCCTGGGAATGATAATCCTTTAAACAAGGGAATGGGTTGCAGTGGTGGGAGAGAGCACTCACTGATGGAGGGGCCAGGCTGCAGGGAGGAAAACATGGGTAGGGAAACTGAGTCAAGAAGTATGAGAGGAAAGGAGTGTCCTGGGTCTGGGTGATGACCAGGGCCACTTAGAGAAGGTCTAATATTCTCTGAGGACGTGGGCACAGGCTGAGACAAATTTAAGAAAGAAAGCAAATTATATTAGTATCTGGGAAGGGAAAGTAGACTGAGGTGCAAGTAGACAAGGAAACCAAAGCTGGAAGCTGGTACAGAAAGGGAAACAACAGTTTTAAACCATGAGCCTCAGATTTGCTGGGTAAAGTGCTTAGGATTAGGAGCAGAAGCTTGTTTATACAGCAAAGATGAGCACTGTGAGCAGAAATGTGGCTGGGAGAGGGGGTAAAGGATGGAGTGGGGCCCATCACAAACTCGGAGCAACCTTTCAGCCAGAACTGGAAACAAATGAAAATTCTGGTTCTTGCTTTTGTGCTTGGCCACCGTCTTGCCACACGTCCTTTTCTTCTTTCTTTCTCACAGGGCAACAGTGAGCTTTATTAGTTCAAGTGATCTGTAAATCACAGGCAAAAGTTCAGCTGTTTGATGTAGCTTTTTTAATTCACTTTTTTTAATTTAGGAAATTAAACATGCTAAATAATTAAGTCACAGTGCATTAAGGTTGTCTGCAAGGAAGAATTTGCACTCTCGCGTATTAATTATGTTACAGTGGTTAAGTGCGTGGTCTTATCCACCTCTTTATCTTGGTATTTCTGTTTGCTTTTACATTTTTGCATTTGATATTGCATAGAAGAACAGGATGACATTTAGGAATTGAAAATTTTGTACATTCACTGTCAAGCCATCTTTAAGTACATGGGGTGTCCATCCCTTATCAGCTTGTGACAGTATCAAAGCTGGTAATTATCTGTTTGAATACAGCTATGTCACCCAGTAACCATATTTTCTAGTGCAAAACTTGCATCAAATTTTCTTAGTGGAAGCTATTAGTCTGATACTCCAGAAGTATGTGTGAGAATGGAGTAGTTTTCTCCTTGTGCAAGTTTAGGACTGGGAAATCATTTGCAGTGTGCTGTCATTAATACAGTTGTTGGTGTGGGGGTTCTGTTTTAGGGTTTTTAGCTACTTTAGTTTAAAGGAAAGATTTGAAGGGACTTGCTTTTTAGGCACACTGGCATTAACACAGACTGCAGCAGAAATGTGAGATATTGCTCAGTCACCTCAGGGGAGAGATTAGTTATTTATTTGTCATTAGTGCTCACTGGTAATCAACTGTAATGCCAATTAGATGTGCAGAAAGAAACTTATCCTAAAGGATATCCCAAAGGAACTCAGTTCAGACAGTGTTCTGGGAGTGCAGTGGCTGCACTGTCGGAGAGAAAAAAACCCGCTGATGGCTGACGAGTGACTTCTCAACTTTGCCTTACAGAAATCAGGAATGGGAATCTAAAGGCCATCCTGGGCCTCTTCTTCAGCCTGTCCCGGTACAAGCAGCAGCAGCAGCAGCCCCACCACCATCCGTCCCAGCAAGCAGGGCCTCCATCCCAGTGCCAGGTGGGGGTCCCTCAGCAGCAGGTGCCAGCTCCGCTCCACACTCCGTGCCAACAGCCCCCACAAGCTGTGCAGCATCAGTTCAAAGCACAACCAGAAATGCAGTCCAGGTGGGGAAATCTCCCTAAAGGGGTTTTTTTTCATTATTTATATTTTTTTTTTCCCGCTTCTCATTAAAAGTCTTAAAAAGCCAAAGAAACTCCTTTCTTTAGTTCTGCTCTAGAATAAAGTGTGTTGGGAATGGAACGCTGGGTAGCAATTGACTTCATGCCTTTGGAAATCAAAACACATGTGTTTAAATACGTTCTCAGTGCTGGAAATCTGCGGCCCAATGGGTGTAACATCCCCGATGGACCAAGTTACCACAGGATTTTAAAAGGATGTTTTTCTCACTATTCCTTTTGCTTCTTTCTACTTACAAAACATGCACGTTGTTTCCCTTAGAAAACATCCATTTTAGGCATATGAAACCCAGCTTCAGTTCTCAGATTACATGAGTTTCAGTCCCCACTAAGAAATGGAAGGGTTACCTTCCACTGTGGGGAAGGGTTACTTTGACAGTGGTGAAAGAAATAGAGCTCATAACGCCTGGTGGCAATCAAAATCAAATCTAGAATTCTTGGTCAAAAATAATGTGCTGCTGGCTTTACATGAAAAATAATTTTCATAGTTGGTGTTTGTTGGCACTCCTAGATCAGAGTACAGATGAATAGAAAGGGGTTTTGTTCCTTGAATGTCTTTAATACTGGGAGTGCTCTGTCCAGGTTGGAATAAAAGCAGTTTCTGAGGCAGTACCACAGTAAATGCATGTGCAGCCTTCTACTGGTCTGACCCTTCCACTGCTGAAACAGGGAGGGTTTAGTGGGGATAAGAAGCAGAGCTAAAAGCAGAAATCATATTTGCACAATTACTAAAGTATGAAGGCTTTTTTGTTTTTACATATCTCGAATTGAGGCGTGTTTGTGTTAACACATGCTGAGGTGAACGCTGGCTTAAGTGCTGCCTTGTGAGGGATATAAACAGTTTCACTGAAGCTTTCCAAGGGAGACTTCTCAGAGGTTATTTGGATTTGGCTTTTGTGTCTTTCTTCACAAATTATGATCATTTGGGTGTAAACAATAGTTTTGTATAATTGAAAAACATAGTGTTGCTACAACACGTATAAGCTTGTACAGGAAATAATTACTGTAAAATAAAGATGTGTTTGAAGAGATTTCTGCAACTTTCCTGTCAAAAACATGCAGAGATGCTGAATACTGTTTTGATATTCTCAGTCCATTGTGTAGACTGGGCTGGGTTTTGAATAATTGAAGTATATATATCCTGAAGATTTTCAATGTCATGTTTTCTTAGTATGTACTAAAGTCAAATTGCCTAGATTCTACAGAAAATATATATAATAAAGGATTGAGAAGGAAAAGAGGAATAGAGTTGGGGGTTGCATGCAGCTTTTCATGTTCATTATTCTGTAAAAATTAATTAATTTCAGACTGTAGTGGTTTTGACCTGAAGTCATACTTGGGCAAGAAGCTTTATATTCCTGTGAAATTCATAAAAAACCCTTTCCTCCCTAAAACCAGTTACTAAGTTCAGTGGCTTTAAAAAAAAAAAAAGAAAAGTTTCTTTGTTCAATGTACTCTTCCGCTTTTTCTTTCCTGTCACAGTGCATCTCCCAGGGACTCATCTCAAAGCAAAATCATCCGATTCACTCTTGGTCAGAAAAGGTCTTCTAGGTTAGCATTTCTTCATCTTCTGCAAAGCATGAATAATCCTTTTGCAGTATTTCTGGGTGCATGTTTAGGGTTCCTGTTGAAAACAGATTGTAACTAAGCCTTTACAAACGGCTGAAATGTGAAAGTTTTAGATGGATTTAATTTTTTTCTCTTTTTTTGGGGTGTGGAATGCATTTTGGCCCACAAGGAAATAATTTCGTTTTCTTGTTCTTAGGAGCTTTTGCTCTTGAGAACAAAACATGGTTCTGGGGGTTCTAGCCCCACAGTATTAATTATATTTTGATCTGCATTATCGAAATCATGGAATGTTTTGGGTTGGAAGTGACCTTAAAGATCATCTAGCTCCATCCCCCATCTGAGCTGCATCAGGCCAGGGTCTCAGCTGGTGAGGAGAGTATCACCTGCATGATGTGAGCCCCAACAGCACCATGTGGCTCTGGCTCACCAGAGCCCCTGCTGTCCCCAGTGCTCTCACACTCAGCACCTGTAATCTCCCTGGAAGTGATTCATGGGTGTTTAAGTCCATTTTTTCCCTGGATCCCAGCATGACTTGCATGCCAGCTCATCTGACCATCTCATCTCAGTGATCGTAAGGGTTGCTGCGGTTATTAATCTGGTTATTAATCTTGTTATTTTACTGTTATAATATATTTAAATGTTTGACTAGAATATAGTTTTACATTGGTAAATTATACCATACCATTTTCGCTAAGTTTGTGAACTATAGCTTATGATCTTTATTCGATTTGTATAGATTGGTTTTTCTGCTGTATAATTTGGATTTATTTACCACATCTTATTTCTTTTATGATAACAGTGAATCTCTGCAGAATAATCCCTGTTAAAAAGTTCCACGTTTCCTTTTCATGTTCTTCTTTGATCATAATTATGGCTTGACAGCTCATATTTGCTTAACAGAGGTGCTGAGGAGTAGTAAAAGAGAGTGTTCTAAGCTCAGTACCTTCTCTCTAAATAGCAAGAACCCAGAAGTGTCTCCCTGAACCTGATTTTTTCCCTTAGAGTTCACAAGCCCTGCTGTGAAGTATCTTGACCTAATACCAAAAGCAGGGGCTTAAAACCAGTCAGTTCAACTACAGTGGGGAAAAAAAAAGTCTAAGAGAAAGGATATCTTCAAGAGTGTTTTTAGCACGTAGGTTTTTTATTCTTGGTGTGTTTTTATTGGCAGTGACAATACTGACTCAGATGGAAAACTTGTCGCTTCTTAAGTGGTCACATGGTTTGAGGAGCTTTATTTACTTTGAAATGTGACAGCTTTGCAAAACCCGTGTGGATATGTGTCGGGAGCCTTTTCTTATCTGTCAGTACAGGAAGATTGTCCCTTCCCTACTACTGGAAAACTCCCCTCCCATACTGGGGCCCTTGTAGCCATCCTGGGGTGGGTGCCCCAAATTCCCAAGTGTGGAGACTTTGGGCTGAGGTACCTTGCAGAAAACCCAGCTCGTTGCCTGTCAAACTAAATGAACTTTTCGTGGACCTCCTTGGCTTGGTGACTTTCTCAAAAAGTTTCATTTGTCACTGGTTGCCCTCAGCTTCTTCCCCTGTGGTCTCCTCTACAGCGGATGAAGCCTCTCTGGGGTTTTCTCACAGACCCTTTGCTGCAATGATGAGTATGGACAACTTTTTAGCACCCCACAGTGCTGGAAAAAGCTGGATAATTTGAGAGACTTGTCTAAAAGTCAACCTCAGAACCATGATGTGCTGTGCTGAATCTGTGGTGGTTTGAGCTTGTAAATTAATTTTTGGGTTTGTATTTGAATGATGCCCTCATGTCTTAGACTTTTTTGAGCTTTGAAAGCATGTGCATGCAGCTGCTGACATTTTGGCTTTTTCTTCGTGTTTCTTTTCATATTTTCTATTTCTCCACTGGTCTTGGATAAGTCAGTTTATTTAGGAAGCCCTGCCAGGTTCCTTCCTGGCTTCTCTTCCTTCTCTCAGAGGCACAACGGTGATTTGGTCAGTTGCATTCCCACTCTCTCTGACAACTGTGACTTCTTCCTTTTACCTTATTATTGATACAATTTATTTGAATAGATTTTTATGTTTTATGTAAAGAAGGTTTAAAAAGATTCTGTGTGTGAATGTTGGCTTTGAAGTGTTCTGAGATGTGATGCCAGTGGCTTTCCTGATTCTGTCGGGCTTTTTAGAGAAGTCTTCTGCCTTCCTTTTTGCCTGAAAAACATTAAAGTTTGTCTACTTACTCCAGAATAACTATATTTTTTTCCCTAGCTATTCAGCTAAATCTGGAAAATACAGGCTATGGTAAGAAAATGCTGGAAGAGACAGATGCCCAGTCGAAAGCAGAGGCTTATACCAGCTCACTGATAATGTGGTTACTCTAGAAGAGGGTGCTGAAGCTTTGTGTGGTTTATATAGGCTCAAACAATTAAACCAGGTTGAAGTTTTGCTAGGCTTGGCTGCTGAGCTTTGTAGCTGTCAGGGCAGAGATGTGATGTGCTTCTCTACAAGGGAAAAGGCAGCCAGGTTCCATCTCATTATTATTTCTGAAATAAGGGTAGCCCTTACATGGGCAGCATGTGACAAAGTGTTTGGCAGTCTGGTTTAAGAACAGTAGTGCCTCACTTAGTCTTAACCTTTTGCCAGTGGTATTGCTCCACTGAAGTTACCTGCAGCTATTTCTGATTCACCAGATTTATGGCAGGTGACTGTTAATTTTGTCTCAGTCAAATTGCTGGTGTAAAACAATTCAGACTGTAGCTTGTTTGACGTACACTTTTCATCTAAGATGATTCTTTGATTTGTTCTTGCAGAAGTGGAAAGACCCTTATGAGTCTATACTTGTGCTGTTGATCCTTTTATTTTTAGCTTATGCATGGTATCCCGTAGTTTCTTGCCCAGAGTGCTTTTTACCTGTGTTTAATCGTGCTGTGATTCTCCCACCAGACTTCCAGGTCCCACCACGAGGGTATCCGCTGCGGGCAGCGAGGCCAAAGCTCGTGGTTCCATCAGTGCCAACAACCGACGCAGCCAGAGCTTTAACAACTACGACAAATCTAAGCCTGGACTTCCCCCTCCAACCCCAACAAGCAGCAATGACAAAGGTAAGCACTTAATAATTTGGATTTTTCTTCGTAGTGGCTTCGTTCGGAGGAAATTGGATTTTCTGTTGATCTCCAGAAGTTGTAAGACTGTCTCAAAAGCTGTGTGTTGTAAACATGACATCTACAATCCAAAAGCCAGCTGTCTCTTCTTTAAAAAAGTGTAGTTCTCCTTTAATATATCTGAAGTTGTGACTTGCTGGCCTGAAGGTACATCCAAAAAATAACTTTAAAAAGTCCTGGCACTGGTGAACCATGTTTTTTCGTTTTTCTTCAAGCACAGATAAGGGGGAATGAATTAATCATAAAATAAGGCATTTTGATGAGTAGTTTGACAAGAACGAAAAATGACCACTAAAGATTTCTCCAGAGTTTTTATATGATAAATAGTACCATTTGCTTTAATTCCCATCACTCTTGTGGAAGATCCTGTAAGATACAAAATTACACAATTTCAATCTAATTTCAAGAGTCATCTAGTGTTGTGTTTGAAGGCAGGAACGTGTTACGTTTTATAAACGTTGTGGTGAAATGATGTCTGTGGCAGTGCAGCGGAAACACTCAGAGCCATGCTGTGTGGTAAGCGGAGCTTTTTTGAACGACATTTACTGACTTTGTCCATTCACTAATTTAGCAATCTGACAGCTTTCATTAGGTTGAGTTGGTAGCTCTGAGCCCTGTGGTGCCACATGTACCGGTGGGGCTGGGGGGCTGTGGCTGGTGAGAACTGAGCGCATCTCTCCAGTCTGCCACGGTCAAATTGTCGGCGTGGGCTGGCGGCAAGCTCCGTATCCTTAAAGTCATTCTGCTGCCAAAGATGGGCCAGCCCTGCACTTCAGCACAGGCTCCTTGCAGTGACCCGACAGTCGCAGCCTTCAGGCTCAAGTCTTCTCGCTGGCCGTGCGTAAGTTCTAAAATCTGTAATGAGCATTTTGCTCCAGGGAAGAACACTGATCTGGGTCAGCTTGTCTGTGGTTCTCATGCTTGGTTCTTTCCAGGAAACTTTGGTCTTCCTTCTCTAGAAATTGTTGTCGTAGCACTGCATGTCAGTAGGTTTTGGAATGTTATCCCAGAAAGGTTATGGTGGCAGTGGAGGATCCTCAGCATCCTCCAGGGACATTCTGAAACACGCTGATCAGATTTTGTATAAGAGGAAAATAAAATTCACCTCTGTATAATGAAATTATTATAATTATATTACAGATTAACGTATTAGCATAATAAGCTAATAATTTAGCAATATTCCACCTTGGTCAATCCACGCTTACTCTTTTAGAAGGTACAATGTGTAAACGGTAATGATTTAACTGTAACATTACTGTAACATTTAGTTGTCTCTAAATCTGTACTAGGTCTGGCTTTCAGTTCAAAGAACAAGCTGACAGGTTTTAGTGGGAGCAGCAGAAACCTTGTTTTCCTGTGTAATACCTCCCCAGTCTCTTTCTTTGTCCTTCTTGTGAATATTCTTCTGCTCATGTTCCATTAGCACTGGACTGGGGAGAGGTGGTGTGGGATTTGTCTTGTCCTGCAGCATGGATTGGTTGGCTGGATGATCCCTACTCCATATGGGATGTGTGATGTTGTGCTGCATGGAGGAGAGGACTTCCATGTATTTCAGCTTTTTCTCAGTTTGTCAAGATTACTAAATAAGGAAAGTAAAGTACTGGTTTTAGTCTTCAAAAAAGAAAAAGAAAGAAAAAAGTCCTCGTGCATACAGAGAAATAACAATAATTTGTCAACTGAGTAACTTAAATATCAACTGCTTTTAGACAGTTCTGGGAAGCCTCATTCCTCACTGTAATTCATCTCCTGAGAAAGATGAACTGGTTGCTGAAGAAGCACATGAGATGAGCTGCTTCCTACAAATATTACAAATGACTAAAGGAAACAAGGCTGGTTCTTAGGCTGAAAATCTACGTAAGCTGCATTAACTACTCAGAATTTTGCTCTGGTCAAAATTTCCAGTCATAAATTATGGTCTTTAAAAAAAAAATAATAAAGGCTTATGTAAAGTTGAACTTGAACTTTTCTTAAAAGTGTAATCATGACACAAAGTTGGTCTGCATCCATGAGAAACAAAAGCAATGGGTCTGACAAATTTTTGGCTTATTTTGAAGTTAATTGTAACATTGCCAGGCAAAGTTTATTGTCAAAGTGCTAAGACAATTCACGTTTTGTGACCCATATCCTGTGTTTTGCCTAAGAAAATGAGACATGAATGCGCTGTGTGCCAGGCTTCCACGGTTTTCATCTCTTTACCCAGTACCTGCTCCGTTGTGTGCTTTTGAGGAAGGAAATGGGAGAAAGAAAAATCAGCCTCTTTTGGCATGGCTGGTCACTTTGTGATACAGGGCGGCCTTCAGTGTCTTAGGTTTGAATCATTTCTTACAAAATGTAGGTTGTAATTTTTAGCTTTTATTAATCTGTGGCCTTTCCCTCCGAATGCAAATTGTCTTGTTAGTCAATCGTCTGTGTCTTGTGGCAATGAAAGTGCATTAATTGAAACAGAATGCATCAGAAAGGAAAAGGACAGCAAATGGAGCGTGGAGGAACAGCCAGCTACTGAGAAATAAATAACCTAGATTTTTTGAAAGATTCTATAAATGATTTACTGATGAGACCACTGATTTTCTAGAAATCTCAGGGAAAGGACTTGTGTAACATCAAAAATGCTTGCACCATTGCAGAAAAATAAGAGGTTCCTGGATGGATGCATGTGTTGGATGTGAGGTGCACACGTGCTCTTAGCAAAGGAACGTGTAAAGAGATGCAAGTCTCTCTTCCCCACAGCTCACCTTGTGTCCTCAGTATTTTTTTTTTTCTCTCAGTCTCCACGTGCTGTGTGACACCACTTTCAAGATACGGAGAAGAGATTAGTGTTCTCTAGTAAGGATCACTTAGGCACCTGGTTCAGTCCTGTGGGCACCTTCTTTGAGGTTAGGGCCGGAGAGCTTTAACTTGCTTTTTGGAGTTAGACCCTCAGTTTATATGCAAAATTCCTCTTTTATAGGGAATTTACCCTAACTCCCAGGAATTTCAGGACCCTCATTCCTCACATCATGAAATGATAACACGCTGTAGTATGTTTTTCTATTTATTGTCACAGTGATTAGCCATTTATAATTGCAGTTACATTCCAGACAGGATATTTTTATGTGTGTAATTGGTGTTGCAGGCTTTTTTTAAAGAAAAATGCCATTAAAGTCTTAATTGCATTTTTGTTTTGTGGGGAAATAAGCCACTCAGGCTTGTGGTTTTTGGGTTTTTTTATGTCATCCTAATCCCTTCATACAACTGGAGCCTTTTAGCTCTCTTCTGAATTGTCAGAATTACTTAGTCCGTGCTTATGTAGGAATAGCTTTGGTTTATTTCCTTGTCCTTTAATGTCCTTGAACACCACAGGTCTGCTATGGCATGGAAGGCATCAGATACCTTCCACGGTCACTACTGAGCTCATCTAAATTATCAAAAACTTTTCTGAGGAACATAGAGAAGCAAATGAACATTGCATTTCTATGCCTGTGTGCATTTATTGGTTAGTAGTTGCCTTGAGGCTCCACATTACCGTGTCCTTCTAATTGTCTAATAGGATCATCAGATAAAATACAGCCAAAATTTGATTTGCATATGCAGTTTAGAATACATAAATCTACTTTTTATCCGTAGCAAGGAGGAGCAGAACTTTGTCCTCGGTAGTATCAAGAGTGAAACTTAAAAATATTGAACCATACAACTTCAGTAAAGACTTTGCTACAGTAGATTTTTAAATATATTGAAACGTACAACTTCAGCAAAGACTTTGATAGAGTAGATTTTCTCGTGAGTTTATGTCAGTGTTTTGCTTGCACACGAGGGAGAGTCTCTTGAGACGTGCTCTGAAAGCAGCCTGCAGTTCTGCAAAATGGTGGGAATTTTTGACTAGCTCTGAACACCCTCAGATATCCACTGTCTTCACTGTTCTTCAGGAACTCAGTTTGCATTTTGCAGTCTCAAAAGTCTGATAGTGTTGTCTGGGGATATTCTGCTTATTACCTGTGTCAAGTCTATAAAATCAATGAAGTTATGAAGCTGTAGGAGACATCAACTTAATAAGCCACCTCCACCATGTTGATGGTGTGATACAGTACTGGGACAGGCTTATATGATTTCTTTTTATGTTTTTCTTCTACTTGGTTCCTGATATTTTATTTAAAATAATCCTACAGAGGGCAGTAGACGTCTGTGGGAAAAATGACACAAATGTTAGGTAAAATATCAGTAGGGAAAAAAGCATTACCAGACTTTGCCCATTTCCACTTCAGATCAAAGGAAATGTTTATTTTTTAGATTTATGGAGAAGGCAGGTTGATGTCAGGTTTCTGTTAAACAGATTGTATTAGAAAAAGGAAAAAAAACCAGAATACATACATACAGATTCAGACACTGAGGTGAAATAAATGACTGTTTTAATTTAATAAATGACTGTTTTCTTGCAAGCTTACTTGATACAAGCCTGATGAGAGGGTTCTCAAACCAGATCCTGCCAACTCAGTGCCAGCCTTAGCTCTGGACACGTCACTTTTTTAGGTATGGGTATACCACGTGGGCAGGAGAGTAAGAAAAGTGTGTGTTCCTCTCCTGCTCCTTTTATTTTATTTCTTTCAAACTTTGGGTAAACCTTTTTAACTTGAAACATTGTGTATGTTAAATAACTGTTTTATAATGTGTAAAGGGTAGTCACTGTGTTCACAAGGATGTGTGGTGGCAGTTCAAGGGGGGCACATTCCTTTAGGGGAAATCCTGTCTGGAAATAGGAACAAAATTCTTCACTACGAGAAGAATAAAACATAGGAGAAGTTTGTCCAGAGAAGGGGTGGGATTTCACTTGCTGGAGGTGTTCAGGACATGCCTTGACAGGGCCCTGGATAACCTCATCTCAGGCTCTGCTCTCAGGTGAAGGTTGGAAGGAATATCTCCAGAGGGTTCTTGTGACCCAGACTGTTGCCACATTTTGATACCTTTAAATATTATTTCCTTTAAAAATTTTTCTGAAGTGTGAACTGCTTTAATAGGAAGATACTAAGGTGTTTTGAAGGACGGCTAAGGAACTTCTTTCCTCTTAACTTTTTAACTTCGTGTTATCAAAATAGGACTGACCACCATCAGTAAAATGTTAGCAAGGAAATGTCAGCCCCACTCCAGTGAGCAAACTGGTGTGTGGTTACACATGCCACATGTGTGCTAAAAATGTGTGCACTCTATATGTAGGCAGCTATATTTATCAGGTTCAGGAGGGCAGGGCATCAAGTTCAAGGGCACAGTTCAAGAGGCCGTGGCAGATCTTGTGAGGGCTTTAGCAGGAAAGGCTCTTCAGAGTTAAAGCAGTATCTTCATGTCAGCTTTACTAGGAAATCCGTATTTGTTTCTCTATACGCCCTCTTGTGAAAGAGTAGAAAATCCTAAATCTGGAAATGAGCCATTGGAATTTCTACTCCTGATGATAAAATGTTTCATATTCAATCCTGTATCGATATAAAAATGCATGATGATACACTCGCATGGCTTGGTTCTGTGATACTGAGCTTGTCTTGAACTCAGCATTGCTTAAGGTCATTTAAAAATGGCTGATTTGGATTATGTCAAACCCTCAGATTCAATTTTAAAAGGCTACTTTAGCAATTGAGAGGAAAAACTCTCATCTTCATGTGGAGCAAGGCGAGAAATGTGCATAAGGAGATCAAAACTCAGAGTTCTTGTGGGTAATGTCTTGAAGGCTAAGATATTCAGTAGTATTCAAATGGGCTTTGAAACTGAGGGATGCTGATAAAACATAAAGAGCTCTGCATAAATAGAGCTTTGGAAAATCTCCTTTGCAGCTTGGTACTTAAAGGGTTAATTTATGTTCTTTGTCTAAAAGAAAGGTTATAAGGTTCCCTTGTTACTTACAAGATACCTGTAGTGACATTTATAGTAATAACAATTCTTCCTTATCTCAATAGATAGTGTGTGGGTATCCATTTCTCAGGAATTTGATATTAGCCCAATTAAAACCACAGATTGGATAGAAATTTTAGGAATGAGGATGTTTAGCCGTTGGAAGGGATTAAATCAGACATAATGAGTCAAAATTTAATGTTTGCCCAGAGCTGATGTTCAGACAGAGGTTCTAGTTTTGGCTCAGAAATTACTGAGCCCTATTGTCTTTAAGACAGATGATCTGGAAAGTTTTCCTGAATGAAAAATCTTTCATTTAAGCACATTAAAATGGAGGACAAGTCCTCTTTTGTAGCTTTATGTAAAATAAGATGAAATATTTGACATTCTGAATGATTGGATTTGGCTCCTGGACCAAGTCAAGGATAGTCAAGTGGCATTGCACAAACTTCCTTGCTGGAAATGTTCTGTTTAACCTCATGCAGTTTTTCCACTCCAAATAAATTAATAATTGTGAAGAGGGACAAAACCCAGGCTTTTGCCTTTGTGCCTCATAATAGTGTAAGAACTACAAAACCCAGAAGTGGCGAAAAAAGAGCTCTGAGACTTACAAAGCATGATAGAAATTTGTCTTAGAGCATTTTAATTTTTTTTCTACCCATTTATAGTAGCATTCAGCCTGAATGGGAAAGAGAAGGCTTTTTATGGCTTCAGGTGCAGGGATAGTTACCAGGACAGTTGCAGCAGGGAGCTGGGATGTTGGATGCAGTTCCTGTGGCATGGAGCCAGCTGACCTAGTGCTGGCAAAAGGTCACTGGGATGCCTGAACAGACTCTTTTTACAAAGGGCTGTTTGACAAGGGCAGCTTGTGACAGGACGTGGGGGGATGACTTTAAACTGCCAGAGGGTGAGTTTAGATTAGATATTAGGAAGAAATTTTTTACTGTGAGGGTGATGAGGCAGTGGCACAGGTTTTCCTGTGGCTCCCCCATCCCTGGAAGTGTGCAAGGCCAGGCTGGATGGGGCTTGGAGCAACCTGGTCTGGTGAAAGGTGTTCCTGCCCATGGCAGGGGGTTGGAACTGGATGGTCTTTCGGGTCCCTTCCAACCCAAACCGTTCTACTGTCCTGTGATTCTGGTATTACACAACAGTTGTTACAGTAAGTCTTACATTTTGAATTACATCTTTTACTAATCAAAATCTGGCTAGTCCTGAAGTGTTCAGGTGCTTGGTGTCTTGTAGAAGAGAGAGCTCGTACAAACCCCCAAATTTAGTTTTTCCAGTGCTCCCTGCTGAGTGAGTCACTGCAGGGTCCAGTGGCACACAGATAGGACATAAATGTGAAATGTTAAGCTTGATGTCTCAACCCATGTTCTCTGTAGGCTGAGGATTTCCAGCTGAGGACTCTCTTGCACTCTTCACTTGTACTGAAAAGGCATTGACCCTTTTGGTACCAACTCCAGGTCATCACTGAACCTGTTTTTAGCTGTGCCAGTGGACTGGTGCTGGGCCCAGCTCTGCGAGGCTGCTGGGAAGGCTGGGGGAGAGGTGGAGTGAGGAAAGTTTTGGAAACCAGGACCAGCAGAATGATCTTAACAATTCACTTGAGACTAGCAAAAATAAGTAGAGTTCCTGAGATTGAAAGATCCCTGTGCTTATGGATGAACAGTATATGGATGTCAGAAAGCTGGGAAGTGGTTTTACAGAATGGTTGGCTCATGCAACAGATAATAGTAATTTAAATAATATTACTTCATTTATAACTTTTAGGTAGCTATAACTTTCTTCATGAACACGCTGAAAATTGTGTTCTTTTAGGCTTAGAAAAAATTTCCTTTCTTTGAGTTTTTGAAACAGTTACTTTCGCTCCTGTTCTATATCCTTCTTGGGTTTAGTATTACTTTTAGGTTTCTCTTTCTTTAGAAATGAATCTAATAATTTCTTAAGAAATGACTCTAGTGTTGAATGAATCCAACATTTACTTTTGAAATGATGACTTGATAATACTGTGCAAAATTCACTAAGATTAAAAGGATTGCAAAATATTTTATATTTTTAAAGAGGCATAAATCCATAAAATATGAAACCAGTTTGCCCGCACTTTCAAATTTTCACTGGGAAATAAATGTGATTGTCTCAACAGCATGAAAATACGATAATTACTTAAATTTCGGTCATCCCACCCTGTAAAAATGAAGCAAACATTCTGCTTAGTGTTTAGGATGCTGCCTCTGTGCTCCTCTGTGCTGGCATTCAAGAGATGCTCTGGTTTTATTGACCAGGGGTTTTCCCTGTAGGTCAGACAGATGTAAAATAAATTTACAGAATTCGTCTCAATAAATCCGTTACCAGAGTAGTTGGTGTTTTCAATTGTTCTGCTGTGTGCACTACCAAAAGCAGATGCTGGAATAACCCTATCCAGTTTTCTAAATATAACATACATTGAAGGTATTTACTGAATGCTCAGGGTGATTTATTTTGCCTTGAATACAGCGCAGTGATCACGATTTTGATGTTGCAAGAGTAAAAATGAAAACACAGAGAGAAAGGAAGGACCGTGAGGTAATCTGAAGGATCTGCTGAGGAACCTGGTACTTTCTTTTGTCGAGTCATAACTTTGCAGTGCAGATATGGCTCCTGGCTTTAACTCTGTGTAAAGAACTGTGTTTAAAATTTTAACAAGTTTGCAGCTTACACTATATATTTGTAGAATTGCATTTGTGAATAACGTGGGGAGTCTGTGCTCCAGCTCTGAAGGAAAATCAACTGTACCTATGTAGAAAACCCCTACACCTGAGAGGTGTTCACAAGTCTGTTATGAAATGTCTCATGACAGGGACTTGACCATCTTTTAAACTGTAATCCCTTCCAGTGTCCATTTGGTCTTAAATATAGCTGTTAAAAATATACATGTAAAGCCATTCTGTGTGGCTAAAAATAAGGCATATTCCTTGACCTCTGTTCTGTTTATAACAGTCTTCATGTATTTGAAGGATTAAAATGTCTCCTTCAGCCTTTTCTCTTCTAGACTAAGCAGTCTTTACTATTCCATCCTTTTCCTTATAGGTTCCTTGTGATAAATCTCTTTAATGTGATAAATCTCTTTTATGTCTTGATGGTCTCCACTGGCCCCTTTCCAGTCTCTGAGTCTCTTTTAGAGGAGTGCTGAAGCACTGGACACAGTGCTGGACACAGCACTCCAGCTGATGCCTTATCCTGCTACTGAGCAGCATGGAGTAGTTGAGTTCTTTGTCTTCTGTTCTCTGATTCTACAGACCTCTGATTCCACGTATGATAGTCCTAAAGCATTTCTGAGTGACGTTTGTTTTCCCTTAGTGCCACATTATGAAGTGTGCAGCTGCATTCTGCTGCGGCTCCTTTTGCTGCGGTGCGGTTACATAGCTGATGGTTTGACCTTTTAAATTTAGGCATTCACTTGCTTCTTTCTCAGCACACACCTCTTCAGTCAAAATCAGTGAGTGAAACCTGACTGACTCAAGTTTATTTCTCCGATTTACCAAATGTATTAATGCAGAGAAATTCCCCAGACATAAGGCTCCTGCCTTGTGTCAGAAGGTGGCCCTAATGAGAGTCATTAGTGTCAAACAAAATACTCATCTTTGGCCAGCTGAGTTACACGTATATCCTGGGGTATTGTTTGCACCCTTTCACTTTGCTAATCAAACGTGCTTTTGAAAGATTGGCTCATCTTAGTAAATCCTCAGTGACATATTTATGTTGGGTGTGTGCCCATCAAACAGCTTAAAGACTGTCAGGAAATAGCAAGCAGCATGGCATGTTTATAGGACAAGATATGAGTGTGCAGTGAATCATATCTGTGCTTAATTTTGCAACTGTTCAGCTGGCTGAATCTGGCATTTAAAAATATGTCCTCTTCCACCTAGACAAAGCCTGGCTGAAGGCTTAGTCATGGCTGAAGTGGAGCTTTACAAGACCACTTTGAACATAGGTGGTATAAGCTTTAGAAATACATAAAACAAGTCAAAAATGTATCTAAATAAAGTTTTAGGAAAAAAACCCCTAAAAATATTAGCCAGTGACGTGTTCCTAACTGTACAGTTCATGAGGATAAAAATCCTGAGCTTTGAAGTCAAATTTAACCTTGAGAAGCAGCTTCTTGCCCAACGTACATCTGCGTGGCTGCGTTGGAGGTGGTGGAACCACGTTAATTTATACCAGCTGAAGAGCTGGTCGAGCATTTCATGGCCTTTGCAGTGCCTACATGTTTCCTTTTAAAATAAATATTTACAATTTCTCATAAATTTATTGCTGGGTGCAGCGTGCCAGAATAACAGCCATGGAAACGAAGGTTCAGTATTAAATCATGGGAAAGCAAAGAGCAGTGGTGCTACATCCCAGACTTCCCTAAGTGCCAGCATGTTTCTGCCACCTCTGTGGAAGCCCTTTCTGCTCGGGCAGGAGCATCGTTCAGCCTCCCTGGGCCCTTCCATTTGTGGCTTCTCTCCTGAGCCTTTTGCCTGTTCCTCGTCCATGACCAAATTCATCTGAAGAATCTGTGGCCGGCACCAGACAACTGAAAGGAAGAAGACCCCACCATAAATTGTAGTATGTGTCTGTGAGTTGGTTTTGATATAAATGGCCAATGTTTCCTAACTGCGATTCTCAGACAGCTGATTTTCACAGTGCCTGTTTCGTACAACCTGCAGGAGACGTGTCAGACCAAGGCTGCTAACTGCACATATTGTCCACTCCAGCTAAGTGTAAAATCTAATGAAAGACTCCGTAACAGCTTCCTGCCTGGAATGCATTAATGCTTCTGAATAAGTCTGTTATGAGAAGTCTTGTGGGATTAGATTGTACAAATAGTGAGAAGGATACGGAGAAGAATGAACAAGAATGGTATTTGTCTGGTATTAAATGGAGAGTGCAACTTGTTTTGAATGGCACAGTAAACTTGGTTTCGTTATTTTTATGATCATCTAACTGGTATGTGGTCAGTAGAGGTCCCTCCAACCTTTCTTAGGCATTCATGTCGACAGCATTTTGAATTTTACAGTAACTAAACAAAAACAACAAGGAATTCAAATGTCTTAGTTGGTTATGGCGAGACAATGAGAAAAGGGGCTGCCTGTGCTCCAGTTTTATTTCCCCTCACCTCAGCAAAAATGCTGAGTCTTGGCTAAGTGAACCAGCCAACAGCAGAACTGTTGTTCCATGTGCTAGAGCTCTGTGTGAGTGGAGGCAGCTTTACAGAAACGTGGAGGTTGAGTTACTGACATATCCATGGGATTTGGTGAGGGTTTTCGGAGATAGAACACGTTTCTGTGAATTCATGGAACTGCTGTTGAAGTTACAGAGCTGCAGCACTGGGATTGAAGATGTAGATACAATGGAAGGGAAGAAAAATATCATGGAGTAAAGGTAATTTTTCTATTGTGTTACGGTAAATTTAATCACCGTTAAAGGGAAAATCAGTGGGCAGAAGTTGAAGGAAACAATTCTGCTCAGTTAGAAAGGGTCCTGAGCAACCTGATCTAGTGGAAGGTGTCCCTGCCCAAGGCAGGGAGATGATCTTTAAGGTCTCTTCCAACTGTGGTTCCAACTATGATTCTGAGGTTTTATCATATCCAAAATGTTCCCTATTCAGGCTTTTCTCAGGTTATACGGAATTTCCCTACCTGGCAACCTCTGCTTTTAAAAAATAATTTTTGTTGGATTTTTTGTGGTCCAGCATAGGAGAGAGAGCAGAAAGCTTCAGCCATCCTGTGGGTGGAGGCCGTGCCCACCCCGAGCTGGTAGCTCAGCCAGTCCCTTCCTGCCAGCTGCAGTTCTCCCGAGTCATCAGCATTACAACTGAAATGGAAATTTCTCTGGGTCACAAGAGTTGTGCTTATTTTGAGGAGGGACTGTGTGCCAGGTCGCTCTTGTTGGGAATGTTCTGCTCTACCTGCTCGTGGTTATGGAAAGATTGTGATTTTTATAGTCGGCTCCTGGCAGGAATGCAGACATTTCCATACTTACAGGGTTTGATAAATGATCGCTGAAGAAGAGAACAGCTCAGCTAAAAAGTTCTTCTCTGTAGGACTTTATGTATAGTGCTTTGAAGGAGTCTTCTGGTGGGTGGATGGGAAGGGTCAAGATTCACCATTTATTCTTCTAGATGGGGAATGATGAAACTGCCACAGTGGTTTCTGCAGTTCTGACGCTGTAATGTCATAGAGCAGAGCTGCTTTTATTTCCTAAGTTAGAATCCGGTTGCGGATTTGCTTTTAAATCTGTTATCTAATCTATAGGCTGGACTAAAAGATATTTCTCTTCATAAGAACTTATTTTTCCCATAGATGTGAAATAAAAAATAACAGTTTGTTCATTCGAAAATGGGTAAAAATGCTGTTAAGTTCTTGACCCTCCTAAGGAGAGTAACTATGTGAACATCCTTTGTCTGTGCGTTGCCTTTCATGCTTATAATGATGGCTTTTGAAAGTCTTCAGTTATAGCAAATCAAAGTCCACTTACTTAGAGTGAACATGACAAATGATGGGAAATTGCATATATTTTCTCCTGACCTTATTATAACATAAGCTCTCAAAGACTTCTGTGGAAGAATTAAATCATAAGCCTTCAAATTCTTTTTTTTCTTCTTCACAAACGGGTGGGTTTGCAGATGCAGTTCAGTCTTTGCAGGAGCAGCTGAAATCAGATTTACCCATGCCGCAGTGTGTATTGGCATTGGAACTGGACCACCAACATCTTTTTTAACAGGAACACTAGGAACAAAATAGATTTCAGGCCAAGATTTGACTTTGAAAAGAGGAAAGTGATCATTATTTATTGTAGACTGTAGCTTGGGTTTGAAAACATTTCTTTTATAGTCAGTTTCAGTTAATGCAGGTTGCTGAAGAAAGAAAATACCTCCCTCACAAAGGAACACATGGGAAATAATAAGCTTATTAATTGAATGCATGAAACCTGCTCCCCTTTTCATGAAAGAAGGGTCTATGCTATGCTGAATAAAACTTTCCCCTTTGCATGCTGATGTGTTCTTCACGAATTGATGTTGCTGCTTCATTAGGAAACCCAGCATTTGAAGCTGCATTCTGGCAGCAGAGCTCCTTTTGCTTACCAAACTTGGCCAGAGGAGTAAAAGAGCCAACCCTTGTTTGTAAGGAAGAAATGGAGAACCTGAAAAACGGAGGTTTTCTTAAGCTGGAGCAATTTTTCATGAGAGTATTTTAGAGTGAACCTTTTATTTCTTGCGGTAATTGTGCATGGTGCAATGTGACAAATCACTCAAGGATGCTCAATTTCCAGTTTCACTGTATTTGACCCAAGTACACATCAAAATCCACCGTAGTTGTGCGAGAAAGTACCTTCTTTCCTTTCCCAAAGTTTTGCTGCTTAACTTTAGACTTTCTGAATATTTTTCATTCATTTCAGGTGCATAGCATCCAGTATTAAGAGAAGTCACTTTGTGGAAAATGTTAAGTAGACACTCTGAAAATTACATTACTGTTGAAATACATTCTATTTTTTTTGTAATGCTACAGTCATAGTATTGTCCTAATTCTGGTTTCTCTGATACGTCTGTAAGTGGAGCTGCACTGTGCTCCTCCTACGCCACTGGCAACGGAAGCAAAATTCACTTCCAGACAGAAGGGTATATGTGGGGGCGTTGGGACAAAGAGAACTTTGTGTTTATAAACAAATAAACTGGGAAAGCCATGTTTTAGTCAGTGACCAAACAGAATAACTAAATAAATAAATAAATAAATAGAGTTCCTGAAAACATAAAAAAAAAAGGAGAAATTAAGAAGTTTTGGGTTTTGCTGGGAAATAAGTTCTGAGCAATGCTTTGGGATTTGGCAAACAAGCCATTTCACTTGATCCAAGCTAAGCGTTTTTCCCCAGAGGTCTGTAAACTGGAGCACTCCTCTGGGCTGTTAGGATGTAGTTGAGGTCCCAGATCAACCAACCCCTTCCATTCACTTCCAGGAGAACGTCGTAGAGCTGGTCAGAGCCCTGTTTTGATGTGGTGGCCTCTGCTGCTGTGCAGTGACCGACCAGCCAGCTCAGTGTCTGAGACAGGGTCAGAGTTCTCAGGCAGGTTATGGACCTGGCTCTCAGGTCCCTCTTGTCTCAGGTGAGTGGCTTTGTGTAGGCTCTGAGTGCTGGGGGATGCAGGCTGGCTTTGTTCATACCGTGCACACGTTGCCTGTATTGTTCTCAAACTGTTGTGAAGAGCCTGTTTGAGAAGGCAGATTTCTTGTCTAGGTCTGCTCAGTTGTCTGCATGCTCAGACCCCGAGCTGAGTTTTTGTGCCTGCATATGTTGTACTAACAGGGTGTACAACCAGCTCTTCTACTTTATAGATACGACCTTTACTGGTCATTTTCATTTTGTCACCCTTCTATTGCTCCAGTCCTGTTTTTCTGAGCAAGTGAAGGCCTCCTTGCCCATATTGATCAGTACACTGGGTCCCTCCCTGGACCTGGTTGTAAATCCATCCTAGGCATGTTCATGAATCCCAGACAGCTCTGATGATTTCTGGGCATGGCTGTGCTTTGTGCTGAGATTTGTTTAGCGTGATGAGACCAGAAGACATGTGGATTAGGAACTTAGTGTTGAAAGTACTGTCAATCTCCAGTTCCTATAGCGATATCTCAATGCTGAGATGGGCTATTACTATTTTAAAAAATAATCTATACAAATTAACTGTGCGTTATGCACAACTGGGATTTTCATGAAGCTTTCACTCTGTTGCTGGACGTCTTCTGTGGAAGGCAGGCTGAGACAAAGGCTTGCTTGTTCCGAGTGTGCGAAAGGAGCCTGGTGCGGTGTGGGGATGGGAAGTGGACTGTGATGAGCAGGAGGACTTCAGGAAATGAAAACAAAAACAAAGCAGCGGTGTACGGTAAGAGGCATGAAGGAGAGAGCAGTGGTGCAGCTTTTGAAAGCAGAAGGAGGAATGTTGCTGGCAGCTTGTGAAGAAGTCATCTTCCTTCCTTCCTCTCTGTGTCTGTGTCAGGGCACTGTGTTAGGTCAGTGCTGCTGTTCGCACTGGGAGTCACCAGGACTCCTCCCACAGTGGTGGAATCCCTGGAAGTGCTCAGAAAACCGTGTAGGTGAGGGGCTTAGGGATGTGGTTAAGTGGTGGGCTTGGCAGTCCGGTGTTAATGATTGGACTTGATCGTGGTAGTCTTTTCCAACCTTAATGATTCTGTGATTCCTATGCCATTATTTCTTTGGTCCTCCTTAACACTTCGGGTTGAATTCAGCAGGCTTGAGCAGAGCAGCGAGAGGCCAGGTGGCATCACTGTTTGGGATACTTGGTGGCTTGATTTTCCTTCTGTACTAGAGTAAAACAGGAGTAATGCGCTGGAAGTCAGCAGGCTGGCACGAGCTTAAAAGCAGCGTGATTCCTGTCTGTGTCTGTAATCCAGCTCCTGATTCCTTCCAGCTCCATGTGGGTACTTTGCCATAGGAAAAGGACTAGCAAAACTGGCCAGCATAATAGTTACTGGTTAAGAGTCCTGGAAATCTTCTGACTTCAGTAATATTTTTAGAAGTACCATTAGTTCCTGCTATTCCACTTTGTCCATAACCGTGTGAAATGGCTGAGTCTCTAATACTCTTAGAAACCCGATTCTGTGCTAAGTCAGGAAGATGTATGTGACTTAAATCTTCAGCAGATCTGGTTTGGATCAGAGGAGGGAGGTTAACAGAGCCGTATCTTCACTGAGCAACTGAAAGTGAAGTAAAACAGTCCCTGTGTGGCTGCAGCAGCTCGTGATTTACAGGGCTGGATTCACAGGGCTGCTCCTGCTGCCGAGAACGCACGCTCTCCACTGCTGTTGATTTTTGAATTAAAAAAATGCAGCTCTGTACACAGTTTACTTTCGTGCTAGAGGGCAGGGAAATATAGGTAAGAGCCGTTAATCCCCAGCAGGCTGCTGGGCAGGCGAACAGACACAGATGACAAAATTTAATTGGAAACATGAGCAGTTTAACAGAAAACATATTTCTGATAATTGAGAGAGTAACATCTCCAAAAGGGAAACTCTGCAAAGAGAAACTGATTCAGAGGAGAAGTGGCCACTGGTAGGTGAGTGTGATTTTTCAAGCTCTCTTTAAGCTCTGGACTAATTTCTTAACAAGAACGAATAACATTAGGAGGAACTAACTAAAGAAAAGATTTGTTTTCTCTACGGGGGGAGGGCTGTACAGTTACTGCCACAAGTTTCTCTTACAGCTGTATTAGGATATGTGGTAATACTTAATTTAGGTTCTTTACAAAAGGTTACAATTGGTTTTATTTTTGTACATGGAGTTTTCTTCTACCTTTGCATTATGAAGATCTCACCACCCCCACCCCCAATAACTGAAAAGACTTTAGTTTTACTTTTTTCCTTACTCCTGCATTTTTTAATATGTTTGAGGTTTTTCTAAGAATCGAACTTGGACAGCAAGTATTTTGCCAAAAGCAGAGGGAACCCTCAGTTATAAAACAGTGCTGTGTTTTTGCTAATGAAAAAGTATTGTGAACTTAATAAGGGAGAACGCATTGCAGAACACATTTTGGTTTGAATTGGAAGAGATGCTTTTTCTTCCTTCTTTTTCTTGAAACAGCAAGTAAATGTAAATTATACAGTGGGAGCTTGTTGCTGTTCTGCTGGGTAGGAAAATAAAACTGGTTTTCATTTTCTCTAAGTTACACTGATGTTGAAAATACTGATGTGTCTTTTTAATGTTATCAGTGTGAAAGTCTTGATGTTTCATTACAGAAAGAATCTCATACTAACTCTGATACCAGGTACTACTGTGTTGTTTTTTTGGGTTGTTTTCTGTGGTTTTTTTCCAGAGCCTGCAGACAGCACAGCCTCCCAGCCCACAGGAATGAATGAAAATGTCTCATCCTCAGTTCAAAGCTGCGGCAGTGCTGTTCCTTGCAATAACTCCTCAGCCATCCCTCAGCCCAGCTCTGCTATTAAACCTTGGCGCAGCAAGTCCCTCAGCGCCAAGCACACGGCGACGTCTTCCATGCTATCCGTGAAGCAGCCAGCAGTGGAGCCTCCAAAGCCACCCTCGGAAATCGCCAAAACGGCTCCCAACGGTCAGAAATCCATGCTGGAAAAACTGAAACTCTTCAACAGCAAAGGAGGTTCCAAAGCAGGAGGGACAACGCTGGAGTGTCCGGGGTCTCGGGATAACAGCTGCGAAAAGCTGGAGACGCTCCTCAGCTTTGAGGAGAGCGAAGAAATCGATGCCACCAATCAGAACGTGAACAACCCAGCATCGATGTCCAGCAGCCCCAAAATTGCACTCAAGGGAATTGCACAAAGGACTTTCAGCCGCGCACTAACTAATAAGAAAAGTTCTCCAAAGGGTAATGAGAAGGAGAAAGAGAAACAAAAAGAGAAAGAAAAGGATAAAAGTAAAGACACTACGAAGAGAACATCCATTACCGAGAAGCTGGACCTGAAGGAGGAACCTAAAGAAGAACAGACAGCACTAACAACAACAACAGAGATGCCAAAAAAGTCCTCCAAGATCGCAAGCTTTATCCCTAAAGGAGGGAAGCTGAACAGTGCCAAGAAGGAGGCCTCTGCCCCTTCGCACAGTGGAATACCAAAACCAGGAATGAAAAACACCACAGGGAAATCCTCAAGTGCCCCCGTTCCTGCAAAGGAAGGCGAGAGGAGCCGTGGCGGGAAAGCCGGCTCGGGGCTCTCGCATCAGAAGTCCCAGCTGGACAGCCGTCATTCCAGCTCCTCCTCCAGCCTGGCTTCCTCCGAGGGGAAGGGCGTCGGGGGCCTCAACAGCAGCAGCAGCAGCCAGGCCGTGAACGGGCCCGCGGTGACGACCCACACCACGGGCAGCAACACCGTGAGTGTGCAGCTACCTCATCCCCAGCAGCAATACAGCCACCCCAACACCGCCACCGTCGCGCCCTTCATGTACAGGTACGGGACACACCTGGGGGCTGTGGGGAGTGGGGTGCTCGGAAGGGTCATTCTGGACACTCTTTCAGGGGGGTGAAGCAGCAAGGGAAATGCTGCATCGTGGAGAAGTTTATTGCTTTAAGAGTGTTGGCAATTTATGCATTTTCACAAAAGTGATGGTGAAGGCTGTCAGACTAAGGTGTATGAGAAGTTGTGATAGACAGGAGGGGGAATAATGATTGTATCCAACCCTGCTGTCGGGAAGGATGAGAAACTGAACACCTCCTTGACCAGATGCTGCTCTTCCAAGGGGTACAAGAACATGTATCAGGTTTGTTTTGCGCACCATAGCTTTGAAAGTTGTAACAATGCCAAGACACACTCAGGGTCGTCATTGTGGCTGACAGTGGTAGAGCTGCCTCACTATAAACAGGAATTAGAAATAAAAAATAAAAAAAAAATCCCTTCGTTTAAGTAAGGCCAGACAACAAGTCTGTGGTGTTGTATGTGTTAACCCTGAGATAAGGGAAAGAGCAGCCAAATGAAGTCACAGCTAACCTCTGTCTAGTCCATTTTCTGTTTGAAGCATCTTTGTTTGACAGGGGCAGTAGAGGATACATAGGGAAGTGTAACAAGAGGGAAATCAGTAGCAGAGATTCTTAAGGACACAGCATGGCTGGGACACAAGAAGTTTCTCAGTCAGAGGGTGGGATTTTTGGTTTGGACAGCCATCTCTTGGGGGTCTTTTTGACACTGCTTAGCTCTTTCATAGGAAGAGGATGCAAGTGTTTGCTCTGTCTTCATCATCTTTTTGCTGCTCGTAATCTGAAAGACCTTTCTCACCTCCTTCCCTTCCTGAAGATGTGTCCTTTCTAGGCTAAGGTATCCTAGCCTCTTTAGTTTTCACTTGTGGAGATTCTGTTTGTGATCTTTGGTCATCATTGTTGCCCTGTCCCATAGTTTTTTCAGCTTTACTGTACACATTTTTGCCTTGGATCTCCTGGCAGATGTAGCATAAAAATACTCGGTCATGTTTTTTAAATAGGAGTGAATGTCAGTGGAATGAACCTGAAGGAGAGGAATGCCAAAGGCCTGTGTGGGAATGCAGAATGGGAAGAGAAACCCTTGAGTCTTCTGTCCCTTTGAGAATTCTCCTTGTGTATATGGAATAAAGTGCCTGGGGACCTGGGAAGCAGAAATTTTTGGAGATGTGTTGTTAAGTTTATCAAGACAATGTCCTCTCATTGCTGGTATTGATCTTAGTCTGAGCACAGGTATCATCATCTAAAGTGTAAAAGCAGATGCAATCCATATGTTTTCTATAATCTAAACATACTGGTAAACTCCACACAGTATTCATTTGACCTTTTACCAAAACCAGGAATGAAACTACCTGTTGGCAGCTGGAAAACTGAAAAATAGTGTTTACTTTTCAGCACTGGAGGGGAAAAAAGGCCAAACTCTGTAATCATGTTAGCTTTAAAAGGAAAGAGAAAAGTCATCTCATATTGGTTTGCAAGGCACACATAACATGTTATTATATTTACTATCCAGACATTATTTGAATCTGTAGAATGCACTTGTTGATACATTGCAGTAGAAGGGTCAGGTGTTTTCTGGCATCGGTTAAGGTTACTTTAATCTGCACTTTTCAGCTGCCTGGAAACTTGTTGTTTGGGTTTGATGGGTATTTTTTAAAGCAAAAGACACAAGAAATTGTTCTGCATTTTGTATAGAGTCGTCACAGGCAGAATGGGAGCTTCAGACAAAATTTATTAGAGAAGCCCTCCCGTTGAGTCAGGAGGTGCAGAAAGGACCCCCTTGCTTTCTAAACGCCTTCTCAGAGAGGAGTCTGGGTGCAGCTGGATCCAGGCTTAGCCCCAGACTTTGTCAACTGTGTTCATGTCTAAAGGATTATATAGGTGTAATTGAACTGTCCTGTAGGATTAAGGATGGCAAATCAGATATATTTATATTTTAAAAAGTGATTTCTTTTGATAACGATTAGACTAAAAGTTCTCAATCATAATTATTTACTACACAGTAAAGGCAGCTGTGACTGCTAGTATAGTATAATGCACTATTTTTGAAACAGTGTCAAAGGTATTATATAAAAGTTATATTAAAACCAGTTATTCAGTAGAGATTGATGTTACTCACCCATACCAATGACCATGGGCAAATCTCTCTTGCTCACCCTCCAGGATGTCCCCACTCAAGGGAGGACTCTCTGCACAGACTCCAAGGAGGGGTGTGTTAGAAGGCCTTGCCACTAAAGAGTGGGACTGGGCTTTTATAGTATAAAGTGACCATCAGTCATGTGTTTCCAGGCCAGCTGTGTCAGCTCAGCATCTTTGGCTATCAGTGGTGTCATTGCTGGTTCCTTTATCAGGTGCTTCACCAGGTCTGCCCCATCTTCACCTCCCTGTCAGGAGGTTGAACTTTGGGAGTGATTTCAGCATTATTCAGCACCAAAAGCAGCAAGAGGCCGCTTCTCCTTCCACCCCAGACAGCTCTGTAAGTAGGGCATTGTTCCAGTGCTACCCCCACTCCAGGCAGAGCATCCTGCTACAAGGGTCAAGTGAAATTAAGAGTATTGCAATAATAATTCCCCACTGTGTCTTCACTTTTTTACAGCACTTACCCACGGGGCAGGAGAACTTCAAGCTGCTTGTTGGTGTGGCTCTATGAGCAAAACACAGCACAATTAGTAAAGTGAAATTAGTGACAGTATCTTACTCAAATCTGACGATAGATCCTTACATCACCTTTCATTACCTCACTGCCATAATGTCAGACAATAAATTTGAGTTTGAAGTTAGTTTTGCCCAGCCATTTCTTTTAAAATATAAATGATGTTGAAGGGAACCTAGCAGGAGTGTAACATGCCATCACACACTACCTGCTTTATCTTCTTGATATGCAGACTTTATTGGAGAGGATCAGATTAGCCACAATTGATGTTATTGATAATTAAAATACATCTGGAAATCCAAGTGTTTTAAGACTCCATCTGATAAGCTGTGAAGCCTATCTTCGACTATGAATTTTTTATTTTTTACAGCTGAGTGCTCGTTTCCATTTCTAGGACATAATTCAACGTGGGACTAATGAATTATGTAAAATCAGTCTGCTGGTGTGTTCTGGAGAGTGGGACAGAGTGGCTGATGGCAGGTGCACTCGCCTCGTTGTTATACTTGAGATACTTTGGATGGAGAGTGGCTGCACATCCCTGTTTTGTTTTGCCTTCCAGATCTCAGACAGACAATGAAGGGAACGTAACAGCCGAGGCCAGCACAGGAGGGGTCAGCATGGATTCTGCTCTTTATGTCAAAACTGCCCAGCCTGCCCTGGAGGACCTCTCAGGTATGTCTTGCAGCATGACCCGTTACTGGCTGTGGTCTGGTTAAATAAGAACGGGCTAGACCAAGTTGATTTTATTCCTAATGCTTTCGTTCTTAATAATTGCATTTCTTTCAGCTCTTCAGCAATGAAAACCGGGTGTCAATAATTTGAACTCTAGATGCTCAAGTTCAGCACAAGTGTGCTCCCCAAATTTATTAAAATCATTAGGAATTCTGCCTACTTAATGTTTTTCTAGGAGACGTGCAGCATTTTTTAGGATTAAACTACTATAAGGATCCTAAGTATTTCCAAGCATTTCACATGCATTGTTTAGTTTTAAAAACTTCATTTTGGAGCTTACAGAAGAGACTATGTTAATTTCCTTGATGTTTTGGTTTGGAGGAATCTCAGCATCATTCACATGAATCTGATCAATTTGAGAAATAGCCTTCGCAGCAGTAGGGCACCAAAATCCAACTACACTCTACTGTGTCCAGCATACAGAAGCTGAAACTGGTTGTAGCTAGAATATGAGCAGTCTAAATTAGAAATAACCTCATATATTTATCTAGAATTCCTGCTACTGTAAGAAGTATATGCTAGTTAGCCAAAAAATTTAAGCTTATCAATATAACAAAGTGATTTTCAGCAACCATATTCTGTTAGAATCTATTAGATTCTACTAATGTGATCTAAAATGTGTTTTTAAAGTCACAGTGAGATCTCCTCCTGTCCCCATTTCAGCAATATCTATAACTTTGCTTACCGTGTGCTGTTTCAGGGTATCTCATCTGTAGAATATCTCAGTTTTTTTCATCTGCTTAGTCTTGGTGCCCCCCAGTTTAATGTGGGGTTTGAAACCAAATGCCTTCCTTGGAAAAGTGATGTGGCTAAAAGTTTCACAGTGAGATTAATTTCATACTGCAGTGCATATTCTATCAGTGCTGCCTTTATACCTGTGTGCTGATGGCAAAGGTGAGAGGCAGAGTCACTGGTGAGGAAAGGGGCTGCAGGAATCCCTAAGTGAACATACCTGTGTGTACAATTTATTCATAGGTGGATTAAATACTTAAAAGACAGATAAAAGGCACAAGGGATAAAATCCTTGAGAACATTGTTGGGTTCATATTTAAATATGAGAGTTGCAAGTAAGAAACACAGTGTCCAGCTGCTTAAACTTTTTCAGCATTACCTCTCTAACATCATATTGGCTGGGCTGGATGTATTTCAGCCTGCAAACTGAGAAGTGTTTCTAGACCACAAAAGGTCTTCAGTCCTTAATGACAGATGTTATGTAAATACAAACTATTGCTCAGCTAGAATATGTAAGTTTTGGGATCCAAAGGCGGAAGACAGCTGACAGCCTCAAACAAGGGAGATGCAAACCCCAGCTGTGCGCAGCCAGACCCGACAGCAGCATCCATAAAGGGGCCTTGGGGGAAACAGAGCAAACTAAACAAAACAGTCCCTCAGCCCAAATGAATTAGAAGAAATAAGGCACAGATATCTTCTCTCCCTGCGCAGCAGCTATTGATGCTGTTGATTTAAAAGCACATATAAAACAAAAGAGAGCATAGTTAGGGAAAAATGGAATAACAGAATTGTTTAAGGATGCTGCCTGCTCATGAGGAGCTAAGTGATTTCAGAATTAAGCTCTAGGGGCACACGTTCCAATATCTGTCTTCTAAGTACAGCTACGATTCAAGCAGTGGGATGTCGTTTAAGTGAAAATTTGGTACCAATTTAGGCGTAAGAGTGATCTCACTGGAAATTGGTTTAGTTTGTCTCCTGTGTGTTTTCCTAAGAAGTTACCTACCATTTGTCTTCACATCTATGAGAGAAATGATCTGTAAAAGAGCACTGTGACCTTTGTTAAACTAAAGGCCTATAAATATTTTATGTTTTTGACTGCAAAACTTTGTAGATCCATGAGTATAGAAAATGTTTTCTGTCCCAGAGACCCTCTAAAGTAATCAGTCTTGTTAGGTGGATGTTTCCAGTCCAGCCAGACCATAATTGTTTGACCCTCTGGCTTAAGTGAATTGCAGCTCAGGGAGATGATTTCCCAGAGAGTAGAGACTGATTAAAAGAAAAATGCTCATATGGGCACTAAGCACTTTGGTCAGTAGTTTGTACCACTGCTACTTTGTAGGCAACAGTGTATGAGTGGGTTTTTCTGTGCCACCAACCTGGCATCTTTTAGAAGCATGAAATTTAAAGCAGAGAATGTAGAAAGTTCCAACAACAGCTTTTTTATCTGGTTCTCCACACTTCTGATGTGTGTAATATATAGATATCCATCTAAACTGGCAATCTTGTGGATGACCAGCATGCTGGCAGCTCAGAAATGCATCACTTGCACAGAGAAGGCTGATATAAAATGTGAAAAGTTTTACATTTACTGTAGTATTTTCTTTAGTCATGAGTTGTAAACCCTTTCGAATGAAATCATTTCCTTCTGTGCCCAACAGAAGCTTTGTGACAGTTTTTTGGAGGTTTTCTGTTCCAGCTTTCAGCTTACAAAGAATACACTGGCACTACTAGAAATTCACTTCTCTTCAGCCTCTTAGAGGATTTAACTCTATAAAGCTCAGCTGAGGTAGCAACCAAAACATTTCTGAAATGACAGCTGAGAGCACGTAAATAAATTATGCTGAGGCACTAATTAAATTATTAATTTGATAAAATGAAAGTATGCTGAGGCAATAGGAAGATTTTCTTTTTTTTTTAATGTACATAAACTCTACTTTTAAAGAGCAGGATATGAATGTGTTTTAGAACAAAGTATTTAAAGAACAGGATTACTAAGTGCCATGAAAACTAAGTCGTCCTCCAACTTAGTGTCATGTAGCACATTTGAGGAATATTTGTGATGTTGACGAGCAAAACCTTTTGTTATTTTACCTGAAACTTCACTCAGCATGGAGCACCCAGTCAACACAGTTTAGTTTATGGAAAGCTGTTACTGTAGAATGAGATCTGTGTGAAACAGGACAAAGAAGATCTAGTGAAAATACAGCACTGGAGAAATTGCCTGTGTCAGGTTAATGTTAACTGTGTCAATATATGAGATGGAAAGGGTGGTATTGATGGAGTGTATATTCTAATGAGGTTGAAAGTTAACCAGAATTTCAACTGGGCCATATGGGAAATGACAATACAGCAACATCTCGAAGGCAGCCTGTGCAATGAGGGTAACCCTGCAGAGCTCATTTCAGTCAGGATGGGATGATGGCAGGTGCCTGCCGAGGGAGATGGAATCTCAGTCCTAACCAGCTTAGAAAGTCAGTAAAAAAATGCATTTGAGTCAGATTCAGGCCTGGGTAGCAGCTCGGTTCTGTGCTGTTCCCTGCCTGGTCCTCACTCATGGCTTGTTTTCCCTGTAGGAGAGGATCCGGAGACTCGGCGGTTGCGAACTGTGAAGAACATCGCTGACCTGCGGCAGAACCTGGAGGAAACCATGTCCAGTCTACGGGGAACCCAGGTCACTCACAGGTAAGGGCACCGCTGTGTTCGTGAGAGAGTGGAAACCACTCTGCTCTTACTTCACATCTCTCACACCTGGCTGGGTTGCATCCTTAGGAAAACGATTAACACTGACAATGGGAGATACTGATCTTGCAGTTTTTGTCTTTAATGCACATAAATTGAATAATGTTGGCTGGTTCTTGAGATGTATGGTGAGGAACTGATGGGATGGGGTGTGTTTTGACTCAAAGGTCAAGAATAATCACTTCTCGTTAAATGTGTGAGGTGATGTTTGAATAGAAGTTACAGTTTGAAATGTTTCTTCTTACTGTTGAGTAACTTCAGTGCATTACACCTCTCTCCCCCTATGTGTAATATTTTGTTTAAATTAGAAGTGAACTGTGCTTGACCCACATTATCAAGTGCATAACTTAAATTCCTGACCAAACTTTGGACAAACAAATTTTTCTAGTACTGTTAGTCATCCCCTGAATGTAACTGCTTTTTCTTTGTGAAGCAGCATTTGGAAGTCTTCAGCAATATTTAAAATATGCTGTAAACAAACAAAAATTGCCGTTACATTTCAACATTATGTGAGTTAGATCTTTTTAGTGTTGAACAGGAAGTTTGGGAGAATAAGCTGTTTGGCCCCCAGTGAAGTTGGGGTCCTACCTAAGCTTGGTACCTTATGTACCCCGGCCCTAAATGAGTTTATTGGGGGAGCACCTTTGTGTTTTGGCTTTGTGTCTAAAACTGAAGCAGAGCTTGCAAAGATGAACTCCCAAAGCTATTTTTCTTTGCAAATTTCAATTAATGTGACAGGCCTTCATGGTTTAATTACTATAAGCAGATAGGGGTTTTTGCAGTTTATATGTAACACTGAGAATGGTACAATGCTGTTTACTTTTACTAATATCCACAATAAATTTTTAAAAATGGCACTTAGTTGAGCAGGAAAGGAAAAGAGGAGTTCATGTGGTAAGAGAAGTTGCAGTTATGGATTAGCTTCAAATAAATTCACTGCAACTCAGCCATGAGTATTCAGGGCATAGTCTTGCAATCTGTACACATCACCTGAAAACTCATGGTATAGTCCCATTTTTAGGGTTCCATGTATAAATATTACCGATATTTTTTTAAATATACATAACTCATGAATATATGAGTAATTTATTGTTTTTTCTTGTTCGGGTTTGAACATCTTCAAAGCAATTCATAGTTCATTATTGGTTTGTTAATATGCAAAATATATTTTGAAAATACATTTTTTTGGCCTTTCCTACTTTTTTCATTTAATCCTCTCCATGGTGTAGAAATAGCTTCCATCTTGGTGCTGGACACATCTCCAGAGTTAGAATTTTCATGAATGCAGACAATAAAAGGAAATATATCAAAAAAACAGTAGTTCAGCAGGTTTTCCTTTAGTCAGCTTATTATCCCACTCCCTCACCTAGACTGGCCAAACCACGGTGTAATGGAGTTATGTGTGCTTCAAGATGAGAAAGTTACACTTTGATACTGTGGATAATCCATTAAAAACTTCCTGCTTAAGTCTTGTCACATGCAGAGCACCTAGTGGCCTGGGTGCAAGAGTCTCTTTAGGAACATGGGGGAAGGACCTGAAAAGTGGAAAGAAAGGCTCTCCCCAGGTGTTGCAGCAGTAAATTGTTAGTGCTGTTACGTACAGTCTGTAACTCGGTGAGCGTTCAGGGCCTTGCAAGCACCTGAAATCTCACAGCATTGCGTGCAAGAGCCGCATCTGATCCGGTGCATCTCTCCTTCCAAGCACGCTGGAGACCACGTTTGACACCAACGTCACCACCGAGATCAGCGGCCGCAGCATCCTCAGCCTGACGGGGCGGCCGACGCCGCTGTCCTGGCGACTGGGCCAGTCCAGCCCCCGGCTGCAGGCCGGCGACGCCCCGTCCATGGGGAACGGGTACCTGCCCCGCGGCAACGCCAGCCGCTTCGTCAGCGCCGAGCCGGGCGCCGGGCGCTACCTGTACTCGGCGCCGCTGCGGCGGCAGCTGGCCACGCGCGGCAGCAGCGTCTGCCACGTGGACATCGCCGACAAGGCCGCCGACGACATCGACCTCGAGGGCATCGCCATGGACGCCAGCGGCTACATGAGCGACGGCGACGTGCTGGGCAAGAACATCAGGGCTGACGACATCACCAGCGGGTGAGTTAATGCCTTGCCTAGTTGAGGTGTTAGGGCGTGGGCTGGGCTCGATGGTCTTGAAGATCTCTTCCGACCTAGTGATTCTGTGATTCATGTGATGCTTCCACTCTGTTTATGGCACTGTGTTTCCGTGATTATTCGGAGAAATAATAAAAGCCAACACCAAAGGTGTTCCAGTCATCTTAATAAGCCTTTGGAGAGACAGCTCGTTATCACGGAGGGATTTAAACAAAATTCAAGTTTTAAGTGCACGTTGAGAAAATACCCCTGGATATGAAGATATTCTTGCATGCGATTAAGTGTTTTCCTGAGTCAAGGCTCATTGTGGTTGCAACGTTCATTCGTGCCCACGAGATGGAGGGAGTGAGGCACGTTTTGTGCTTAGTTGAACTCCTTTACTATCTGAACTTTGAGGGGCCAGTTCACTGGGAGGAAATGAGTCTGCATCTCTGTGTTAGGTAAAATACTGGTACATGCTAAAAAACATTTAAAGAACAAGTCAGTGTGCAGAAATATGAAGTGATAGACAGTTGCTAACAAGGTTTTACATCAGCATTTTATCTCTGCCTTGAATGGAAGAAGCATTTATTCTTTGCTCCAAAGTCAGTATTCAATTTGTCTATTTTCAGTTCTTACTATAGAACAGTAATTTTGTCTTAGCTCAAGTATGTTAGCATTGGGTTGATGTTAAAACTGATCTTTGAGATTTAAATGGCTGGGGTTTTTTGGGGTTTTTTTGTGGCAGCGCTGTCTAGCCATCTTGCATCCTTTGCTTTTTTGTAATTTTTATTATTAGTGACATTTCTAATGGTGTTGGCTTTTTTGGAAGATATAGTGTCTCTTACTGGAATCCAGCTGCTGCTTTGTCATTCACTTAACCAGTTCAGTTACACCATCTGGAAACCTCCATTAATTCTGTCTGTTAGGAATATTTGGATATTTTCACACTTTCTGAAAAGTCAGACACTTTCTTTTTAATGCTTCATTAGGGAAGCATATAGTAAAGTAGCTGATGCAAAAATCAGTATAAAATTCTGTTTCAGATAAAACAGCAGTAGCTGTTGCTGCATTAATAATGCATCAAATCACTAAAGCACCTTGTGTTTTCCTCATATAAATCAACTTGCACCTGGATTTTGTAATGTTTATTGTAGTAACAGGTACTGCTTTTCCTCTGGACTATGAATTCTATTCAAATTTGTGGCTGTAGTTTCGGTCTGAAAGTTGGGGAAGTAAATTCTAAGTAGCACTGTGGTTTCCATAAAACACCTTGAGTGGTAGTTGAGAATTATCCCTGGCAGAACTGTGTCAGCTCAGGCTTCTGCTGCTCATAGAGGAGCCCCAGTCTTTGCAGATCTTTACTTAGTGTATAAAATTCAGATTCTAGGCTGAAGAAAAGGAAAGAATAGAAAAGCTGTTGAATTTATGAATGATATTGACAGAGAAACTGTGCTTTCACTCACCTCTGTGTATCATTTTCTTTCCTGTGTCTGGTCATCCTACAAAGTAAAAAATGTGAGTCTCCATAGTCTGGAAGTACAAGAGCAGTGTTTAGATTCTGGGTAATAAAATGGTTTTGCCAGCTGGTACCTCTGTCACCAAAGCAGTGAGTTATATACCAAGAATGATTAACATAGCAGAAGAGGAATATAACTCCACCCCACCTCACTCCTGGCCTTGAGTGTTGGGACATCTTTAGCTGAGTATCTGACTCCTTTTTCCCCGCTAGTTTTTAAAGGAGTGAGATACTTTTCACTTTTTACTCATGTAATAGCCACGTACTGATAAATGAGATCTCTTAAGAACTTAAGGTTCTTAGGACAAGAAGTGGGTACAAATACATTTTTCTTTTCCACATCTTTTGCCTTTACCTACAAAAGACTGTTTTGCTAAATAGTGTGAGTTGGTTTATCAATTTATGTAGCACTGTTGGAGTCACTGACTGAGTTCCAAGGACAGAATTGTTATTGTAGGTCAATCCATTATTGGAAAGATCCAGCTCCATTTGCAGGTTGTGGACAGGGTTTGGAGATGGGCAATTTGGGGGTCCTCTCCTTGCTGCACTGGTGGGCATTTGGAGGGAGCGCTGCTGCAAGTAGCCCCACAAGCCTGGGGTTGCAGTCTGTGGAGGGTAAATCATGTGAGTGGATTCCCTAAAAAGGGAATATTGCACTATTAAATTGCAATAACAGCATTCCAGTATTAATGGAGAAGGATAAAAAAATAAAGGTGTTACTTTTGGTGACACCTAATGACACTGGGTTGCCATCTCCAGTGTGAACAGATGTTTGGTAGCCTGTTCCATAAGTTATGTTCCCCAATGTCTGTTTAATTCAAACAGTAAGAAAATAGGATAGCATTGTGTTTTTGTGGGAGAGGAGCAATAAACAGCTTAGAAATCAGAGAGGTTGCTTGTAAAGAAAGCATCCGTGTGACTTGCTGCAGAACAAATCACCAAGATCAGTGGTAGGGCAAACAGGCTCAACATTTCCAGAAGCTGAGCTATGCTATGTGGAGAGCAGCACAAGAGGGTATTTAGAGCATGAATAGCTCTTTATTAGCTGGTATGTGTTTCACTTTGTCATTTTTCAGAATTGCTACAATCCTGGAGTCTGAAAACCTTGGATCTGTGTTTTCATTGGCAAACTGATAGGGAAGGAAGCCAAAATATTTGTTACAGCCAAAATAAATCCAATAGCCAAGAAAAACTAGTTTAGCCCTGTGATCCCGGTGCTTTCTCTGAAATGTACTGGGTCATGGGAAGTTTCGTTTGGCCTCCCTTAATGAGTCTGCTCAGGCAGAGCTCTGGCAGACACCGGGATCGCTGTCTTAGGGTTAGGAAGAGTATCTTTGCCAAAGGGACAAGAGAACAGCTCTTAAACTAAGCAAGTCTCCAGGGGGTGGATCAAAGGTAAGAAGTTGCCTTTTTGCAGGGTGTAAAACATAACCCAGTGATGGAGCAACAGGAGTAGGATTTGTGCGAGGTGGGGAGTGAGCCCCCAGCCCTCTCCCTTTGGTGGCTGGCTGAGGTGGAGGCTCAGAGCCTCATTGGAAAGTGGCACCTCAGGGCCCAGAATTGTCTCACTTCTCTGCCCCTAACATTGTCCCAGATGGGGATGTTAATTCTCATGGATTTTTTGCATTTGTTCAGAATGTTTTTGTCCACTTCAGTCTCCCTCTGGCTACTAACATATACATTCCTACCTTTTTTTGTCTCCTTAGCCCCAGTTCTCTCTAATGAGATGTAGAGTTAATTTCCTTTTTATCTCTTACTGGAATGCAGCAGCAGGGCTGTTGGTCAAAAAAAAGCGCCTTTTATGATTATTTTCTTTTCATTTAATTAATCCTCTGTCCCTGTTTTCATTACCTTAAAGTGTGCAGCTTTCTGTGCAGAATTAACAACGTGGATACACTGATTAGTGCTGGTCACAAGTTTTCCCAGGAAATGGCTTTGGGTCTGCAAACACACCTTTGTCAAAATCATTTTTTGCAGAAGCATGGCTGTTCCAGCTGTGTTCCAACAATGGTCAGGGGCACAGTGCTAAAATTCTCCTTGCAGCCACCTCCTGTGGGTGCAGTGGTTATTGTTGGGGGGATACGTTTTACCATTTTATTAACTTCCCCATATTTGATGATTTGGTGGTCATATATATTCCCATTCCACATCTCTGTTTCCACAACCTCTTAATGTGTTTGCATGCACCATCCTCACGGGGTTATGATTGCTTCTTGTTTATTCAAACCTTTATGCTCCCTGGAGATCTTTTTACAAGCACTGGAAGCAGTTGAATTTGAAACGTGGATGAAGGATGCTAAAAGGGAGAACAGGACCCTTTGGACTGGGGAATCAGACTTTTTGCCCCTGCTCCTGCTCGGGTCTCAAAATCACCCAGAAGCATTGTGCCCTTGATGGACACTGAAATAGAATTCTGGAGTAGGCTTACATTTAGGAGTTACATCTGTTGGCAGGCAAAAAAGAGCTGAAATTGAGGACTGATTTCAGTAAATGTTGATGTGTAGTTGGTATTTGTAGGATTCTTGCAGCTATTTCTTGGTTTTATGCTATTTACCAGTCAGTGACGCATTTTTTTCAGATGTCAGGGTCACAGGTGGTATAACAGACCTCCCCTAGGGCTGAGGTTTCACAGGAGGAGGAGGAGGACTCTGCAGTTTGCTGCTAATGAGAATTTGTTTTTGGTAGCAGTGAGTGAGAGAAACTCTCTCCTTCTAAGCTGTCTGCAGCAGGAGTGGTTGCTGCTCCAGGTAACTTGTGGCTAGCTGGAAATCAGGAGTGGCTGAGCTAATCCTGGGCTGAGTGAGAACGTGTGTGCCCTGTGCATGGATTTAATGCTCTGTCTGTAGGCTTTTCTGACCTATTTCTTTCCATAGTTATTACCACTGTATTTTTTCTGTACACTTTCAGTTGCAGTGTATTAGTCATTTACTGGACACTGCTCTTTAAATGATACGGTTTTAGTGATAAGGTTTCATCTAAATACAGTGGATGGGTGAAACTGCATTCCTTTTATGGGCTCTAGCACTTCAACATGACTAAGACTCATTAGGAGGTTTATTTTATATTTCTTCTGTGTTTGAGCAGTGTTTATTTGAACTGCCTGTCATCTTGCAAGGGCTGACTATTTCTACACTGTGATCTTTTCAACATTGCAGAATAGTATCTATATATGGTAAATGGATAATTAACACAAATAGTGAAGAGGTCGGGCAAGCAAACTCAAAAGTTTGACTTTCATGAAAAGGGATAAAGAAAAGTTAACTTCTGACTTTATAGCAAACAAGGTTGCAACTGAGTTGGGATTTAAAGTCAGAGATGACTTGGTGCTGTAAAAATGAAAAGAAAAAATTATGGCAGTGTTTAAATAAAGATAATATTCTTATTCCAAGAACTGTACTTGCAGTTCTTTGCAGGAGACATGAGTAGGATATTGCACAAGCATTTTCAATATTATTAATTTCGTATATTGTTTTAAGTATGCTTAAATATTGCACTCGCTTCAGGAGTAGTTCTTGTGTCAGCTTCTTCAATAAGACAGTGTTTTATCATTTATCTCAAGTGATATCTCAGATAACGCTCTCGTAGAACCTTTCTTGCAGTGTGATTCAGCATAGGAGGACAACATAGGCCTATGAGTTATAACCTTAGACATTAACCTTTTTTTCCAGTATAACAGTAGAATACCCATGCTAGGTCATATGTAGTGTTAATCAATAAAATGAATATAGTAGTTCTGGTGTTTTGTATTTTTGCTTACTTCTACGCACTGACCTACTGTTAACAGTTACCAAAATACCATTTAATAGCAGTTATCCCATTTTGGGCTTCTTTCTGTAATAAACACCTCAGCAGTGTTTGAACTGCTGCATCAGTGCCAACAGGTTGTTGTAATTTGAGTGAAGGGACAGTTTCCAAAGGACAAAATAGGGTCCCAGTCCGGGGCTAGCCAGTAGAGGGAGATGCAGTCATTCGCACTGTGTCGATGTGGATCATCTGCAGGAAAAGAGTGGGCATGAGGGAATAATCCAAAGTTGCTGTGGAGCTGTGGAGCTGCTCTTCCTCTGCTGCTGACGCTGCTGAGAACCTGTGGAGAAGCTGCACTCCCTCCTTAATCCCTGTTCGGTCACAGGTCATTCCTCTCCTGAACAGAATTGAAGAGGGTGATGAAAAATGGATCACTCATTCTATAGCTTAGTTTTATGATTTTCATTGAAATGGACTCTGAGAAAGAATTTAGGCATTGAAATCAAAATTGGCATGTGCAAAGCCCCACTGAACAAATGCCTGATTCTGGTGGGCCTTCAGCTGCCTTCAGGGCAGCAGCCTGGTGGTGGTGGTGCTTGGTGGGTGTGAGTGTCATCCTCTTTTCAGTAATGAGTTCCCACCTGTGCTTCCTTGGGATCCAGAGTGACATTTGCATACCTGAAAGGACTGACCTCTTGGGTGTTTTCCAGTCTGACTCCAGCCCAGTGTGTCCGGGCTGACTAGATTTTAAAGAGTTCTAGAAGCAGTGGTGGAGCAAGCCTCCTCCTTGAGGCAAAGGTGAATTTGGCTGACAGATGGAGTGAGTGTTGGAAAGAGGATCATACACTGGAGACTCTCCTCTGGAACAGGAACGGGTGCAGCCACGTGAGAGACACTTTCTTTCAGTCTAATATTCTTCTAGATATTGACAGCTTCTCTTTGACTACCAGTATCTAAGACTGCTCGTTCCACAGGAACCAGTTTCTTCAAAAGCTCAGTCAGGAGCTGTTGTTCAGGATGTGGGGGTGTGTAGGAGCAGCAGCCACCCAACTCCCTTACAGGCTGCACTGGCCTTGGAATTCCTTGCCTGCAGACTGCTTGAAGCTGAGAAGACAAAGAAAAAACATTAGCCTCGGACAGTAGTGCCCAAAAATTGTTGTCTGATGGCTTCTGAATGACTTGTGTGCCAGGCAGCTTTAATACATCTCCAGATAGAAAAGTATTGATTTCACAGAAGCCGCTTATTTCTGCAGATTTCTCTTTATTTTTCATGGAAAAAGGTCTGAGCATTAAGTAGTTAATGGGGTGAACTTGTTTTGCTTCTAGACTGGTTTGAACAACGTGAATAAGCAGCACCATTCATGCTATTATTGATTCACACGTGAGAGGTTTCTCTAAATAAACTGTGAAATTAATATATACTTACTAAGTTTTGCATAATCTCATTTTTCCTGTTTTACCTGTTGGTGGAACAGGTATCTCCTCCTTTCCAGCACTGATACGGATTTTTGAGTCTGCAAGTAATTTGTTTGGGTTTTACTCCATGTTTGAGTTAAGCATCTGCAAAACAATTTGTAGTTCATTCATTAGTTTGTTAATTATAAATAGTTACTGATTATTAGTAAAAGTCTGTGAATTTGTAAATTACAGACTGCCTTAAATATAAATTAAATTTTATGAATTGAGCAATAGGTTTGCGCTACTATGAACCTGAACTGTAGTATTTGGTCTAATATTAGAGATTTGGGCATTGTGTTAGGAGTCCCTACCTGAAAGCTCAGGACCTAATCCTCTTCCTGAATGTTCTTGTTGAAATTCACGGGGATCAATAATGGAATTTAAACCAACCATAGGCTTGTAGGCAAGGGTCTGTGTTCAACCCTTTGGTTAGAGAGATCAAGTACTGATCAAGTAGTGATTCATGTCAGGCAAGAATAGTGATTGGAAAGACTTTGGGGGATATAAACATGGGAAAAGCCCATGTGGTCTAATGCCAGTGTTACGATGAAAAATGCAGATCAAATTCATGCTAAACTGAGAAATTTGGAGTTGTCATCATCCAGCTGTTACGGCAGCATTTCTTTTTAAGTCAGATTTAGGACATATCCGTAGTTGCAATAACAGGATGGTTTTGATCCCATTCAGCACATTTCAGAAACAGCACTGGGGAATTCTCTGCTGTGGGTTTTTAGCAACTGGCAAAGTGAGAGTTGTTCTTTGATACTCAAAGCTCATTAAGCCTCTTGATCTCGTTTAACTGACTGTGATGACGAGACAGATGAAGCCTAGTGAAAATAGAGATTTAAAGGAAGCATTGAGGATAACAGTGTTACTGCTGCATCAATAAGAGAACATTTCCGCATGTCAGAGCAGATGTTGATATGTGAAATAATTCCCATAAACTTTTTGTTTCTTAAAGTTTCAAGTACTTGGGTTGCTGGGCAAGTCCTCTGCCCAGGAGACACCTGGGCAGCTATTTCCACACCAGCCTGTAATCCAAAGCACCAGGAGGAAGGCAGGAGCACCTGAGCTGCCAGAGTCAGGTCCCGTTGGGGACACATTGCTGCTCTCCTGCTTGTGGGACTGGGATTATGGAGCTACAGGATCCCAAGCAGGTCAGGGTAGGCTTGCCTGGTCTGCTGTGAGTTGCTGATTTACCTGCTGCTTTTTCTCTTCCTAATCCTTAAGTAAAGAATGCTTTTCCCTTGGTGATCTGTTTTCAAACTTGGAAAAGTCATATTCATGCATTAAGGAGTGAAATGAATATATATGAAGTGGTAGAGTTGTCAGACCATAAAAGTAAGTGTGCTGTTGGCTGGCTGTATCCGTAGGTAAGTAGGGAGTGCAGACAGAAGTCAAGTGATTCAGACCACTGGATTTTGCTGATCCCTGGCATAACCCATTCCTGTTTCCTCAGTGTGCCTTTCAGGAAAAGGGAATAAATCACTTCAGCATCAGAAATACCGTAAAAAATATTACACTTGGAAGGGCTTGTTACAACACTCAAAATTTCAGAGGCACAGAAAGGGTGTATTTGGCTAAAGAAAAGAGAAGCTTAAAGGTCCAGGTTGTCCAAAGCAAATTACTTTATGCCTGTAATGCAGGGCAGGGAGCCACTTTCTAATAGGAAAAAAGTGTCACCTAGAAAGTGAGCTAGAAGTCCTAATTGTGTGTTAGAAATGCATAATACTGCTCTTGTTTAACCTGAGTCTTTCTTTTCATATTGACAGAAATTTGGTTAATTTTTTTTCCTCGCTGATGAAGAGTGAAACTATAGCGATGAGTATTTGTACATTAATTCCTGGAAAGATTAGAAAGTCCTTTAAACCAGCATCATCACTGTTTCACTGTCCATTCATTAAATATTATTATGTTCAGCTTCATTAAAGGCAGTCATTCCCCTCTGTCTGTTGGTACCATTCATAAAGCATCTGTGAGACTAAATTTTTTGTACAATTTACCTATCTCTATAAAAGTCAGAGTCTGGATACTGTGCTTTTCCCCAGATCATATATTTAAACTTTTTCTTGTTTTGGGGCAGGTAAAAGAGTGCTTCTAAGTCCTGTTTGTTTTGCACTGAATGCACTTGCAGAATTCTTAGCAGTCATGAGGCTAGCAAGGCTTTTAGTGCAAATTTGTCATGATTTTTAAAATGAAAAGTCAGATAAACTAGACTTACGCCTAGTACAGTTGTTTGGACTGCAATGTGTCATTGTAGAGGAGAGGCCAATATTATTGGGTTCCACCTTGTGTGGATGTGATAGGACAATAAATTCCAATAACTTTGAGTACTGTTACAGTTATATGCAGGATAATACTTCCTGGTCTTGTTTCCCCCTGAGTAAAACACTGGAAGATTTTCTTTAGAAAAGTGTGCTTTCATTATATTCTCCTTTCTCATACAGCAAAAATCTGCAGCAATAATAATATATTCATAAGGGCGAGATAGTTTCTTAAAGCCAAGACAACTGAAGTTTGAGGGGATGGAGAGGAAGGAAAAGAAAGCAATGGCTGGAGGTTTGTGGCACCAGTGACTGAATCTCCTCTGTGCTAACCAATGGATAAGGGCGAGATAGTTTCTTAAAGCCAAGACAACTGAAGTTTGAGGGGATGGAGAGGAAGGAAAAGAAAGCAATGGCTGGAGGTTTGTGGCACCAGTGACTGAATCTCCTCTGTGCTAACCAATGGATAGTAAAGAGGGGTTTTTTCCATTTGTTTTAAAGTGTATTTATTTTAAATGTGTTTTTCTCCACAGACTTTAGAAGCTAGTACCTTTCCTTCTTCCTTCACCTCGCTGTTGCATGCAGGACTTCAGGCGTCATTGGTTTTGGCATCTTTTCCGAGTTAAACATTCCTGGGTAGAGGATATTGCATGAAATAAAAATAAGATATAAAGCTTTCAAACTGTGATTACACAAACCTATTTCAAAATACAGAAGTCTATCCTGTGTTGTTCTGGCATGTAAGAAACTTGTCCTATTGGTATGGCAGGTAAAAGTCATCGTTTATGGCTGTGCTTTTTCACATGGACTTGTTTAGAAAAGTGTCATTATCTAGATGCCAAAGGTGCCAAAGCCATCCAGCTTCCACTGGCTCATGTAAGATTTATCAGTGCTTGAAACCAATGAAAATCTGACTTAGTTTTCAATTTGAGCTCCTGCAGTGTTATTCTAATCTTTTAGCTTGCTGGGCTTCTGTGTAGAAGATGAAATATGCTGATGCTGGTGAAAAGGCATTGATTTCAGAATGGTTAACTCTTAAGAGTGGTATATTTATTTCCACGTATTCTGAGTGACAGGTATGAAAAACAATCTATTTCAGCTGTAACAGATCTTTTTTATCAAAGGACCAACATGCCAGAAATCTGACAGCAAAGCCAAAAGCTGCGTTTTCCAGCACACGTGCAAAGAGTATTCATACAGAAACTGGTTTTGCGTGTAGACAAGTAGCTGCAGTAAATCAATTAGTGTATGTACATTAGATGTTTTTACAAAATACTCTTTGCATGTTTGTATAACAGTATGGTCTGAAGCTCCATTTTTCTCTTCTTCCCCTTTATTTTAGTAGCTTAAGGAAAAAACATATTCTTCCATGATAAAATATTTATAAACTGTCAAACACAACTTAGAATGCCAGACTTAAGGCGAATTCCACATGTTACAGTACAACTGTTCCTCGTGCTTTTTACAGTCTTTGTTTATGAGTTGGGAGAATCCCCACAGATTTGCTGAATGGGGAATACTCCCGTGTCTGACTTGATGGGCTTGGCAACCACTTTGTTAGACTCCACAGAGACTCCTGGGTTGCTGCTGGGATGGCCCTGTACAGATTTATACATTTGACTGCAGTGCTAATCAGCAGATTGGGCAAGGCTTCCCAACTGCTCACCATCCCATTTTTACAAATGTAGGAAGCAAATTTGGTTTGGGTAAAGCACATGTGTGTGTACATTGAGATCTCGCCAGCAGGGACACCACTGCCTGCAGCTCGGAGCACCGGAGCATCTCTCCTTTCCTGCTGTGGATGAGGGTGTCTCACTAGCAGGGAGAAAGCTCTGTGCTTTCTTAAGCCAGAGGAAGGTGTCCTGAGTATCTGGATATTATTCTGTGGTCTGCTGTCGATTTGCTAAGAGTGGCTAAAGGATTGAGGAGATACAGTCCTGTCAGCTCCTATCCTGGCGGGGTATGTATGGTGTGTGTCCAGCAGTGCGCTGGAAACAGCGACCCTAGTGCTGGAGTCGTTGGAGTTATTTCAGTCTCAGGTGTGTGGAAATCTTCATGGTGTGTTTATTCAGCTGTGAGTGCTCCTCATGTACATGAGCTGATGAACTGGTGGTGGTAACACAGAGCTCACTCCATGCCATTGCCCGCCATGTATCATCTCTGTTCAATTGAAGATTTATTTTTCATTTGTCTAAACCAGAAAGTAAGAAATGTGCTATCTTAGCAATTTATGAAGTGTCGTATGTACACCTGGTACTTCTTAATGCCTAAAAATAGTAATAGTAAACAGGAAGTTTTAAATGCAGGTGTCTTTAGGTCACAGTTGCAGCCAGAGTAGAATGTAGGAGCCAAAACAAGGTTGCAAAAAACTTTTCATCCATGGTGATTTCTATAAGCTGTGAAATACCTTAGGTTCATTGTTCACTGACAATATCTAGGGGTGAATTCAATGTGATTTTTGCAGTTAACTTGTAAAAGATTTGAAATTTTGATTGTGTTTTAGCCCATGCAGAAAAATCCAGGGTCGTATAAACCATGTATTTTTTGGGCAAGAAGGGATCATTAATGACAGCATTCACAAAACTTAAATTACTTCTATACAGGCATCCTTAATGAAAGTTAACTTTTCTTTAAGTATCCTTTATCACATTTATGTTGAAATTCAATTCTTGGTGATGAAAGAGCATGCAAGGTGCAATGGAGAATGACGAGAGGCAGAAGATACCTCCAATCTAACGGAGCATGAAGTTTTCCTTGCTTCTAATTCCGCGTAACATCCTTAACGTAAAAATGGGCAAACTGCAACGTGCGGCGCGGAAAACGGGTGCCGCGGTAACGCGTGAACTTTCTGTCGTTGTGCTGAGTACTGAACGTGGCGTTTCGTTGTCAGGTACCTGACGGACGGCGGGCTGGGGCTGTACACGCGGCGGCTGAACCGGCTGCCCGACGGCATGGCCGCGGTGCGGGAGACGCTGCAGCGCAGCACGGCCCTGGGGCTCGGCGACGCCGACAGGTAGGGCGCTAAACACCCTTCGCAAGCCGGGCGCTGAGGGCACGGGTATAGATTTTCTCCAGAGTACTTCAGGTTCTGTGTTCACGGCGGTGTCCGGAGAAATGCTGGGTTTTATGTCTCCTGAGTGCTTTTTGTGGATGGGAGGCAACACAAGACAATGTTAAACTCCTGTTTTGGTAGTGTTTGAAGTAGAAAGGAACGAAATCTCTTCTCATGTCCATTGATTCTCCTCCAGTTCCAGTGATTCAGTGTGAACAGTCAAGGCCAGATATGAAGAATTAGGGGAGTGGAAATCCATTATTTATGGGAGTGCAGTCACAAAGGAACCCGGTGAAATACTCTGTTAATGTTGATACAAATGGGTTAAATACTGTTGCTTTTAATGAAGTCAGCATTTAGCTGCTTCTTTCCCTTCTAGAGCCTGATCAGTGTTACTGTTGGTGTAGTAAGTGACCCATATCCTTTTTCGTCCATGAGGGGCCTCTAAGTATAAAATATTAATTTTGAGGTACACATTCAAACCAATTTTTGAACTAAAGTTTTTTCTCTTTTTGTTATCTATAAGTCATCCCCACGACATAATGCACTTGACTGAGCTTGATATTACTGATGCTTTCTTCATAGTGATGCATATATTACTAAGAAAACACAAGTGATGGAGAATCTAGCCTTGTTTTCCAAGCAAACTAAACCTAAATCTGCCAAGATTTAGAACTAAATCTGCTTTGGCATCCTCATGATATTAGTAAAGAGCAGGATGTCAAATCTAAACAAAAGAACTAAAACCTCTCAGAGAATCCCAGCTCAGTTTGAATTACAGATGAACATATGCTTGCCAGTTGTAAAATATGCCTGGATTTTTCCAGGAGCTCGTATCTCTTTCTGAAATTTGCAGCTTGAAACCCAGCCAGCACTCACTGCTGGTCCTGTGGGCGAGGTTGTTGCCACCTTGTGATGCAGCTGGAGAGGAATCAAGTGTCACACTCTTCTGCTGCTGTGGCTTCTGAGCATTGCCACAGTAGCAAAAGCATCTGTTTAAAATTCAGCATTTGTCTAAGATAAAGTATATTATTGTTTAACAGCCTTCTGGAGAGCCAGTGATACATTCCTGTCATTGGTTCCTTCCCCCATCCAACATTTTCTGTGCTTGCAACACTTTTTGTTTGCTGAGCTCCTTTCCTGAAGACACCACACGTCAGGCACCGATTAGGAACATTTGACAAGAGGGATTGTTTGTGTGTTTAAATGTATTCCACCTAGAACGGGGCTGTGACCCACTGAAAGGCAATCTCTAGGCTGTCAGTTGTTTCAGCTTTGAAAATCATCCTTTCAGTTCATTTGGAGGGGACAGGCTTTACACACAATAAAGACTCTGCATGGCAGAAGAATTACCCTTGCTGCCGGAGCTGCTGATATTATGATGTGTTGCTTTGATTTAGTCTTTTCTATTTAGAATATACCTTATGCAGGAGATGAGGGGTTTCTGACAGTAGGGCAGCGATTTAAAAACAGCTCCTCTTTGCTTGCTAGGTGACCATGATGTGCAGTTTAAACAAAAAACTAGTCTTAGTTTGAGCAGTTTTCCAGGGTGAAAATGGGCATAGGGAAAAAGAGTTGAGTAAAACTGTGCAGTAATTAATTGTTTTCTTCATTCTGTGAAAGGAGGCAGTGAGCAGGAGCGCTGAGTTGCTTTATTGGTACATGCAGAAAACATATTAAGATTATATTTAACTTGTTCAAAGCAGATGTTAATTGAATGCATGGGAGAACAAGTGTGAAAGACTCTGAACCTGTGAGCATGAGGTTAATCATTAAAAAGTTATCAGAGGAATTTTTGCAATATGCTAGCTTGTTTAGTTTCTTGTGCTATTAGTTGTAGAAGTTTAGTTGTGAGGCTTTTACTCATTGGCTCTGGTAGGGTAAAGCACAGACCTTACAAGGTGCATTTTCCCCTGCAGCAGGGAAATCCAAACAAGGGCACTGAGTTTAATGCGTGATTGCAAGGTTAATGGAATCATTGCACAACGCAGCTGAGCTTACTTTTTGACTTCAAGATAATTTCAGTTTGCCTAGAACAAAGGCATTTTAAATCAAAAAAAGCATTTAAACACCTTTTTATTTAGTTTGTGATTGTTTTTTTAATTTAGTTTGCGATTATTTTTTTTCAAGGTTGGAAATCAATCTCCTATTGTTTTGTCTGTTCTAAATACATGGACTTGGTATGTACCATCTGGTTATTTAAGTTGATTTCACATTGTCAAATGCAGCTGCTCAATCTGAGACTAAATCTGGCCCTTGCCTTCATATATCTAACTTGCATTTGTAATATGTGTAGATAAGTTAGGTCTGAATAAATCTTTCTGTAGTTCCTTAACTGTGTAAGCTGTTATTTAGAGGAGATAATTCAGACCTGTGCTGATTTATCACATCCTTGTGACTGGGACAGGAGATTGTCAATGTGAGCTTGTCAAGAGTAACTTTAATGCTATTAGGTAAGCATCTGTATGACCTTTTAAAAAATCATCAGTGATGAAGTGCTTAAAAAGACTACTGCTGAGCATGATTAACTTGGATTGTTTCCCTTTTACAGTATTATTTGAGGTTGCATGAATTCCATGGCTCTGCATAAAGGCATAGAAAGGCCTTCCCAGCTTCTGACTGTAAGGACTTGTCAGAGAGTGGATTGTGTTTGCTTGGCGCTTCCAGCAGCTACAGCGTTGATGGACTGTAGGTAAAACAGTAAAAACAGGTGCTGAGCTTGCTCTTCAAGAGTGTGTCTGTATCCTGATGACATCTGATGACTGCAGTAACAGTCTTGTCACACGCTTGGTTAAAAACAAATCCACGTTCAGATTAACTCTTAGGCAGATTTGTGACTGAAGCTGCTTCCTGGCAGTCAGTCGCATTTTAGAAGCATTTCCTGCTTTTGGAAAGATTTTTGGATAATCCCAGAGGAGACTGTGGAGCCCGGACAGGAAATGGACAGGAAAGAAGAGTTGGAAGTGAAGCAGAAATGGAGCAGAAAGCCAGAGGACATTCCATGCAGAGCACACATACTTTGCTGTTAATAAGAATGTCATTGAGTGCAGTACAAATGGTAAAAATGGTGGCTTTCAAAAATAGCTGAAGAGTACTATTTTGCTGCTATTATGCATTTTATAAAAACAGATTAAGGTTATTTATATGTCTCTTGGCTCAGGTAGTAGACAGGATTTTACATTTGTGGAGTAAACCACTTTGTCTGGAGTATGTTTAAATTCACTAACTGCAATTTAATTTCTTGAATCCTGCTACAGTGATGAGATTACTACAAAGATGGTCTAGTTCTTGGTGGTGGAGGGAGATTGTTGGATTGCCTTCCTAACCAGGGGAACTTGGATCACACTTCAGAAGGGCTGAAAAGCAAGCTGAAGCAAGTCATCAAGTTGGGGGAAATACTGGCCTGTTTTGAAAAGCGGGGAGAGAAGATATCACTGCTTTTGGGAGGAGACAGATTCCACTGAAAGCAGAATTACAGTCATGGTGCTGATGGGTATTGCTTAAGAAGCTGCATCAAATTTCCTTTAAGCTGCATCGAATTTCCCTTTTTTTTTTTCCCCTGAGGCTTCCTTATTGTAGACAGTGGAAAATTTTATAATATAAGGTAAAGAAAAAGGAAATTTTTGTTAAGATATTCTTTATGTAGTTTTATGGTAGGATAAGAAGCTTTAAGTCCTGACTGTGGTTTCAGTTTTTCTTCTTAATTGAGACAGTGAAGCTAAAGTTAAATGAAGGTGTAGCAGAACTACCCCGTCACTCCCCATCTCATCATTACTGGAGTTTTACTGCTCTAGCAGTGGTAGCACAATACATAAGAAAAGGGGAAAAACAGAGAAAATGGTTCTGGGACAGATACCTGTAGACACATAGACTGGATAGTCTTGGTTTTAAATTGTTAAGACATGACTGGGTTACATCTGAAACGTCAGGTGGACCCAACTGCTGTAATAATATGCAGGAATAGATATTCCTGCCTCGTAATGGCAGTGGAATTCCCATCATCTCCTTCCCCCGCAGCATCTCCCTGCCCTGCAGTGCTCTCCCAGGAGTGTTGACATAAGTGTTCGTGGAGTTTCGCTGTAAAGGGACTTGCAGGGAGATTCCTCTGGTGTTCCGTGTGAAGGAGTTTGCAGAGGGAGGATGTCTCTTCTGTCAGGAGAAGGAGTACCTATATCCATTGAAGTCATCTACAGACCTCAGGAGCTCTCAGCTGAGGAAGTTGCTGCCACACTATTTCCACTCTACCTGGAAGATTTCATGCCATCAGTTCACAGTGCCTTCACTTCCAGAAAGTCCTGGCAGTTGCACTTCCATTAAGTTGTTACGATTAAGATAATTTAAGAGCTCTACTTTTCCCATTTCTTTTCCTTGCTGGGACGGTGGAACACCCCTGTATAAGGATCCTGTACACTAAATAAGCATAACTTTCTAGAAAATAGCTTAAACTCTCTAAATTGTTTTAGGATAATATGGATAAAAAGTGGTTTCGAGCATTCATTGCTCGCTGTGTCTGTGCTGTGAGTCACTGCAATTTGTGTATATATGCCCGTCTAGAGTTGCTTAACAGCAAGGTCACAGGACTGGTGAAATGATTCATGCCTAACAGATCATCTGCCCTGTTTGACCATTTGTTTGGATTTTATCACTAAATTAGAAGAAAGTGCCACTGCTTCTAAATATGCAGCTTGTACCTTGGTACCTGTAGATATCCATCTCTCTGTCTTTGAAAGATCCTACATTTATCTTGAAAACTGACTCTCAGAAGCAGGGGAAATTCACATTGCAAAGATTCTTTGAAGTTTATGGCCCTGGGATCTGCTGATTAGAATCACAATACCATATACTTTTATTTTCCAAGGAATCTTTTCACAAGCTGCAATCCAGAGTGGTTTTAGATTGCATAAAGTAATTGCAAAGTTGAGCAACAAACAGTAGTTGAAAACAAAGGTATAGTAGCTATACCTGGGGGCTGAAATGAGCATTACCGAAAGGAAGAAAAGGGCACTCCGTGTACAAACATGGCAAGGTTAGTCAGTGGAAGCAGTGTCTTTTGACAGATCTGTTTCAGTGGCTTGAAGGATGACAAACTTCTTGTAAAGTTTTCTTCAGGTCTAAAAGAGAAGGAAAAGTTTTCATTACTTAACACAAGCTTTGTGGGAATTTGTTTAGTAGACATAGTAATAATGTTTTTCCTTTTTACACATTTTTTTTTGGGTGTACACACAGTAGACAGGACAAAGTATTCTGGGCAGTACTTCTGTAGGATTTGGTAGTGTTAATTCTGTTTAGAGAAGCATAATGGAATGGAGATTTGAAAGTTTTGTTTGTTTCTCAGGCTTGACCTAATTTTACTCATTGCATGATGGCAGCTAAGAGTGTGATTCCAACAATCAACTTAGTGAGGTTGGGAGCTGTTGGAAGACTAGAGAGAGTTTTGGGGAGGGGATGACTTAAGGAAGTAGATAATTTTTCAGCAGAGATTGTGTTTGTGTAAAAACTTCTATCCAGGCTCCAAAATACCACGTCGTGTAGCAATAGCAGATGTATGATTGACCTGTGGGGGCTGGCTGTTGAAGCAGTTTTATGCCTATTAGTTAACTGATCTTTTGTAAATTTTGTAAATTTGTAAAATTAGAATTGGTTTTCCTACGGGACAATTCCTTCTCCATGTATTCATGGCCACAAAAAAAGAGCAGATTTTACTGCAGTAAGGACCTGTGTGCATTCAAGAAGCCAAGAATTACCCTATTCTTCTCTTACTCAGGTATTCAGATGTTCTCTAATACCTGGTTTAATACTTCCATAGGCTGGCAAGGCAGCTGAGAGCAGTTCTTTGCCTTTTTCAAGAACTTCTTCATATGAGAAAGTGCAATTCTACCACTCCATACTAAAACCAACCAAACAAAACACCCTGCAGCTGCAAGCTCTTCTCTCCAAAGTCGGCAGATTGGGCAATCTTCACGTGCTTGGTTATCACTCTAGTTCTAATCCTCTTCAGAATTGCCTGTTTTGATTAGATGTAAACATATGTAAGAGATAGTCTGGACCTAGGCTTTAGGAGCTGCATTTCTTGTCGAAACCTTTCCCCTGGTGTCATGCCCTTTGCTTAGTAGCTGTGATTCTCATTCTGCATTCCTTTATATTTAAGGGGATATTTACATCTCTCCTGTAGCATCTAAGTAAAATGTCTAAGCCAGGAGCCGCTGTTCACTACAAAGCTAATGGAAGGTGGGAGGTGCCCTCAAGGGAGCAGCTCATCCTGACTAAGCCAGGACTTTTCTTCTTGCCCGTGTGAGCAGTTTGTCACTTCCCCTGGAAGGCTGCACTGAGAGCGTGTGGGCAGGTGAAAGGACCTTGCCTTTTCCAGAATTGTGGGTACTGATTCTGTGAAAACAGGGAAAACTGCCTGATTGAAGCACCTGAATAATTTGCATCTAGGGATGGCAAAATCATGATCCTACACCACTGGAACTAGATTTTCCTGAAGAGGTGCTTCCTTTCATACACCCCCACTCGAAGTGTAGAAGTATAAAGTTGATCTCAGTGCTGATTTGGAGGCTCTTCTGAAACCCTCTATTTCTGGTTCCCTTGCCAGAGATTAGCACTGTCTTTTCTGTCGTATGAAGTGGCTTTCAAAACACTTTAGGCATGTGGGAAATTAAGCTTGTATTCCAAGGGTAAACAAGATTGTAGATACAAAGACCGTTCTGAACTGTATCAGGGTCTTTGTGCTTTGCATGACAAACCGAAGAATGTGAAATGCTTGCTGACACAGAGCAGACTTTGTTGTTTGGTTTTCCATGTCGAATGGCAAGAGAGTCAACACAGTCTCACAACTGACCTACACCAGTAACCTCTGAGTTTGGGATTTGGAGATTGAATAGATAAAACTAATAGCAGACAGCTGTCAGGCTCCCAAAGCAGAATCCCAGTTTGGGGCTGTTTGAAGAGCGTGGAAGCTCATTGTGGCTGTAAAGCAAATTTCTAGACTGGTGATTTTTTCAAATATTGTGTTTATTACTAAATATCTCATTACTGGAAAACCTAAACGTGCTCCCTTTGATGTTTGTTTGTCTATTTTTGTTGTTCATAATTGTACATTTCAATATTTATTTGTTTTTCCTCCTGCTATACAGCTATGTATTCTCTTGTGATTATAACAATATTCTATTAGTATTTGCTTCCATGGTAATAGAAATATTAATGCTAATAGCCAGGATCTAAGCTTTCTATTTAGCAGATCAATGTTTCCTGTAATGGTATTGTTTGGAAAATTATATCAGAATTCTGAGTCCAAATGTAAGATGCATGTGTTTTCCTGCATGCATGCTCTTCTGAGCTTTGCTGGACTTTCTTTCTTTCTTTCCTTCTTTCTTTCTTTCCTTCTTTCTTTCCTTCTTTCTTTCCTTCTTTCTTTCTTTCCTTCTTTCTTTCTTTCCTTCTTTCTTTCTTTCCTTCTTTCTCTCTTTCCTTCTTTCTCTCTTTCCTTCTTTCTTTCCTTCTCTCTTTCCTTCTTTCTTCTTTCTTTCCTTCTTTTTCCTTCTTTCTTTCCTTCTTTCTTTCCTTCTTTCTTTCCTTCTTTCTTTCTTTCCCTCCCTCCCTTCCTCCCTTCCTTCCTCTCTTCCCTTTCTTTCTTTCTTTCTTTCCCTTTCTTTCCCTTTCTTTCCCTTTCTTTCTCTTTCTTTCTCTTTCTTTCTCTTTCTTTCTCTTTCTTTCTCTTTCTTTCTCTTTCTTTCTCTCTTCCCTTTCTTTCTTTCTCTCTGTCTGTCTGTCTGTCATCATATATTCCCAGTTTTGTCCCCTCCAGTGAAGAGATTTCAGACACTGCAGGTGGGGTGAAGGGTCTCCATCAGTGAGACCCCTCCAAGGAATTCAGGATAGCTGGATGCTTCCATCCATTGCGTATACATGGGAATGAGACTCCTAAATTGAACAGTTAACTAAAATGTCTGAAGCTGGATGGTGCTACTGCCCTGGTATATCCAATAAATATCCACATCTGCAGCATAGCAGAAGAAGCTCTGAGGTATCCACAATTTTGAGCTCACATTTCAATTTCTCTGTATTTCACAGTCGTCTCCTTCAGCTGTCCTGAATGGCAGCTCCTGTGTTTTTAGAAGGTAATGAAATAAGCAGGGGGTGCTTTTGGGCTGATTGATATCAAAGAAAGTGAAAGCATCCTTGACCTGGCACTTTTGGAAGCAGAAGATGTCTTCAGATAAAATGAAGGTTCCTTCCCTGTTTCCACGGCACTTCACCCAGAGGTGGACTCTTTTCCCCTTCTGCCACAGGCCTTACCTGTCACCTATAAGTGAGTTTTCATAGGGCAGGGAATGTCTCATTGCCCATGTATGTCCACAGACAGAGGTGCATAACTATGTTTTTGCTGCCCCAGGATTCTTGGAGCTGCTGCTCATGTCACGTCATTCCTTGGTGTCATGATAACTTCCTTGGTGTCCAACAAGATATTCCATACTGGGGGTCCATACGCTTCTTATCTGTAGATCCTATCCCGCTCTTCTCAATTCCTCAGCTCCCTCACGACGTAGGGATTTTTCAGCAGTATGATAAGGTGACTTTGTGACCTTTTTATGACAGCTAATAAGATTCACAGTGACGTTGAGACTCCGCAGAACAAGTGGTCACTTTGCCCCCGGTCTTTCTGCCTTGAGCTCCAACATCCTGAAGCTTAAACTGCTCCGTGTTACACGGCTCCACGGGGCTTAAAAACACTCTGCTATTGTATAAACAGGCATTAAGGCTTCCATATGATGTTCTTATGTTGCTTAAGTATATGCAGTTAAATATACATTTGGCCAGGATAAATAATTGCACACTCCACAGTGGAAACACTTGGAGCTACATTGTGCTGCTACAGCAGTATTATGAGAACGTGTGTAATTTGTTTTTATTAGTCAAAAGTTTTTATATATATTCTCACTAAAAATAAAACATCTAGTTTTGTTAAAACTGATGGCTGCAGTTTGAGGCTAATTAATTTGACGTAAGTGGCCTTGGAACATGTGAAACCTGTGTGCAGAGTTAGCACGGGGAGCCTGAGTAACCACCCCTTTGCTAGAGGCTGTGTTTATGTGTGTCCAGGTATAGATGGTCAATAAGTAGCCAGAGGATAAATGCTAACCATTGGAAGTTTGATTAGTGCCTGAGCAAAGTCCAAGGGCTGAGATCAGCTCTTTTTTAACTATATGTTATTTTTCTGTTGTTCCTTAACTTACAAAGGCTCAGCTCAGCAGCTGCTGTGGAGTTACCATGTGCTCTCATCAGCCTCAAGTAATATTTTAATCTTTTTAATCTAATTTTAACTTTAAAGTTTATCTTTTCTGATTATGTTGTTAGTTTAAGTTAATTTTCATATATATCAACTAATTCATTCGTTTTGGTTTGGGGGAAATGAGCAAACCACCTTGAGTGTTCAAAAAGATTTCATTCCCTCTTTCATGTTCATTGTCAAGGTTGATTTATTCTTGTTATGAAACTTGCAGCTAGAAATACTCTTGGTAACATGACTTAATGCCTTAAACATTTCTTTGAAACCATTCATGTTATTTGATACCATCTTATAAGCACATGCATAGTTTCATTTTCATTTGCATTTTTATGCAAAGACTTAATTTTTGTTTTCAGGGATGCCTGAAACATAATATTGCATTTGCAGAACTGGAACTGTTTTGAATGCAGAAGGGATGAACAGAATATTATCAGGAAATGGCTAGAGATGTATTTATAGGCAACTGTGTATCTCTGTGGAAAAAGGTGAGAGGGAAAAGGAGAAGGAAGAATCACCAACATAAGCCTACGGGAAACGAATATGAGTATACTGTGCCAGGTCAAGTTCACAGAGGTTACATTCACCCAGGAAAGCCTTATATTCTACTTAACCTGTGTTTTGGGACTTTGTGTATCCTCTTTCTGCTCCTAGGTAGAGAATTTATCCATTTGTGCTTTGAGAGCATTTCTGAAGCAAAAGACTCATGAGATGGATCAGGTGGTAGAAAGAAATCTGCATTTACACATTTCTAATGTCTTAAATGTGCATGCAAAGGAAAGACAGAAATTTTCTGAAATCAAAAGACTATGATTTCGAACTGAAGTCAGGATGTGAGTTTCATGCTCTAATTTCTGTTGAAATTCTTTGTTGGCTTCTAACTATAACCACTGAGTCGTTTCTTTGTTAATAGAGGTTAAAAGCCAAAATGCCATATGGCAACAAGAAGTTGCTTGTTATTCCTTTTGGTCTGAGTGTGCTGGTGGTTTGACCTCCAACACCAACACCCAGAGGCCAGAATCAGAGGTGGCTTCTCCGCTGTGACTTGGGAGTTTTGGTCCCTTTCTGCGGTAACTTCTGACCAATTCTCAATTTTAGTGACATTCTCATCTCTCACACCATGTTTTTATGGGCTGACTTTGCATCAGCTGTAATGAGCTAAATGTGTGACTGATAAAATAATCATTCTTTTCTGCAAGTCATACCATATGTTCCCCTCTCTCCACCACCACAATTCTAGTCATTCTTTTCTGTGAGTTATTTTACCTTTTCTGCGTCATCCCCTCTATGCCACCAGTTTGCTTTCCCTTCCATCTCTTTCCAAACAATGCCTTGTGCTGTCAAGGGTGAGCTTTCATCACATCTACCTGTATCCTCAGCAAATTACGGCAGCCCAACTTTGCCCATGAAATATATTTGAATCTTAAAGTCACTCCCCACTTCTGGTACATTCTTCTCCTATTTATTGACATCGGGCTCTGATTTCACCTCCAGATTTCAACACCCTTAAAATGAGGGGTTTGCAGTATATGGTGATGTGGCTGAATTTATTGTGGCAATGTGTATGTTATCAAATCATTTAGGAACAAGGGATTATTTTAGAAATTAAAAAATGAGAGCCAAAGGTAACTTATGCCTTGGCTAAGTAACTCTGGGTGAGTTCATAGGAGGAGAATGAAACTTTCTTTGGACATTTTCAGGAATAGTAGTGAGCTGTAGCTATAACTTTAGTAGAATGGATTCAAGGCAGACAAGAAAAACAGGGTGATTAGAAGAAAAACCTCTGTGGACTTACTGTCTTATAAACTAATCTCTGAGAACTCTGTTCTTTGTGTCTTTAAAAATCTATTTGAACCAAAGCACAATCACACATTAAAGGGAAAGTGATGGGAATAACCAAGAAGGGGATTTCCAGATGAATCTTTGTTTATTTCTTTATTAATCTTGAAGGCAAGGGCTTTCTTCATAGTTTGTTAGGTGTGCCTGTTAAAATGCTAAATATGAGTGTGTGCATTAATCTAACTAGTAATCTGGTTTTTTAATTGGGGGGAGGAGGGCAGGATACACCTACTGACTTTTGTCCTTTCATCCTGTCTTCCCTTGTGCGGTTCAGTTCATTGAAGTCTCTAAACAAATATATCCAATGACCACTCCTTAATTCTAGAGGAATTCACTGAAACAGAGCTGTGTTTGTCCGTCCTAGTTTAAATCTCTGATAGCACAGTGAGACACCATTCCACAGCTCAGCCTTAACTAGGTGGCCACACTCTGCCAGCGTTGAAATAGGACAGAGAAACAAGAGGCTGGTTTAGAATGATTTCATTATTGCACATGGATAAAACAGAAAACAAGGGTTTGGTTTTTTTTCTTGTTTCTCCCTTACAGAGTAGCGATGCAGTGATTAAGGTCACAACGTACAAGGTTTAGTTGAGGTCGCTGCTGTGCCTGACTGGAGCACGGATCTCTGTTTTGGCTTCCTGTGTTAGGGTTGTTTCTGTAAGAATACTTCTCCCCCTCTCTCCTGCCAAATTATTTGCTGGAAATAATATCAGCATAAGATACTGAAAGGTGTTGATTGGACTCTTGACTATTGTAGAGCTATCAAGACAGGAAGTGGGATGGAAGGAATTGAGGTTGAAGTCCTTGAACTCCCACATCTCCCCCAGCTGATTTAACTATGAAAATTAACAAGGGTTCCAAGGGAGTTGTCTTAGCATTGTGAAGTTACATTTTTTCATAAACCAACAGGATATTTAATAAAAAAATTCCAAATTTCTCTAAAGCAGAGATGTTTGCTGTAGCAGTAGCAGAACTGGCAGTTGGGGAGTTTTAGCGAAAGCTTGCCGAAGTAGAGGTGGTGTGACAGTGCCTTCAAGCCTCTTTTTACAAAATAGATTTCTGACAGGACACTGTCAGTTATGGACATTTCTGGTCATTTCTCAACTGCTTTTTTGCCACCACTGTGCTGTAAAGGTGTCTCTGATAAACACAGACTGAGAGAGTTGCGGTTGTCCAGCCTGGAGAAGAGAAGGCTCCAGGGAGAACTGAGAGTCCCTTCCAGTGCCTAAAGGGTCTGCAAGAGAGGGACTTTGAACAAGGGCCTGGAGTGACAGGACGAGGGGGAATGGCTTCACACTGACAGGGTGGGTTTAGAAGGGATATTTGGTAGAAATTCTTTGCTGTGAGGGCGGTGAGGCCCTGGCACAGGCTGCCCAGAGAAGCTGTGGCTGCCCCATCCCTGGATGTGTTCAAGGCCGGGCTGGATGGAACCCTGAGCAACCTGGTCTAGTGGAAGGTGTCCCTGCCCATGGCAGCAGGGTTGGAATGAGCTGATCTTTAGGATCTCCTCCAACCCAGAGTGTTGTATGATTCTGTGCTGGTTCCCTGAGTCACATCCATCATTGCAGAGCAGTGATCCACCACCACCAGCAGGCCCCAACCTTCGGCTCAAGATGTCCCATCTAAATGTGTTTTCCCTTTTCTTTTCTTTTTTCCAGTTATTCTTCACATGCATTCTCAGCTTCCCTTCATGACTTACCCTCTCTGTTCTCCAGGGCCCTCCAGAACCAAATAAACATTTTGTATTGCAGGACAAGGTTTCTCAGCGAAGATCAATACAACTCAATATAAAATCGTGTCTTATTTTCTAATGATTCCAAGGGATTGTTGTGCTGTTGTTAACCGAGACCAAAGTCCATCCTTAGGTCGGCATGCAGCTTGGAAAATTTCAGGCCAAATTTCAGCTCATTTTTGGCAAAAAGTGATAAATAATTGAACTCATTCCCCCTGCTAATTAGTTCATTACTGTAACACAGCCATCTCTGGAGGAGTGGGTGTAGCCTCTGAGAGAACAAACATGCGCCATGAAACCCAGCAGGGCTGGGGAAGGGATTACTGGGCGAGGAACAGTTTTGCAAGTTTTTGCTGTCACAGAAGTGCTAGGAAAGGTTAAGGGGTCCTGCAGAGACCCTGGGACCTCGGGACTTCTGCAGGGTTGGGAGTGGAGCAGGGAAGCGGGGCCGGCAGCAGTGATCTAGAGCTCTCAGCAGGCACAGCTGATGAACTGATCTAGCCAGCAAGCCTTGCTCACCTGCTGAAATGCAGTAAAATTGTGTTTTTATGTTACATGTCATGGCTGGAACGATTAAAAGCTTGAAAATGAAAAAAGCTTCTGGAGTCGGATAGGAGGAGTGGGCATGATGTTGGGAAAGGTTTATGACTTTGCACAGTTGAGCTTTTGTTTTCTCACACTTTATTCCTTAAAAAAAAAAAAAAAAAAGGACAGAGAAAGAAGCCTAGCTGCTGCTTTAAACTTGTTATCAGCTATGAATTAGAGAGATAATGTAGGTGAAGGGATCGTTTGGACAGCCTGCGGTTCGGCCGCTGGGGCAGGAGTGCGGCACAGGGGAGAGGCTCCGCAGGGCTTTGAACTGCATCAGGTGCTCGAGGGCAATTAAACACACAAGACTTCCCCCCTCAAACAAAGGCACAGAAGGGAGTCTCCCTGTTTTCTGTGCTGCTAATCAGCAAGAGGAGAGAAGAATGTGTAAACGAAGAAAGAAAAGATGGTGCCGTTTCGACGGAGGATGTCAGACCTCAGCAGGATGCCTGCTCGAGTTGCATCTCAATAAATAATAAGCGCTTGTTATGCTAATAGTCACTATTTCCAATGACATGATTTGCATACAGACCATACACATGTTAATTACGCTGTGCACATAGCCAGTTATGCACATCTTAGGTCTTGTCTTCAGCATTTTCATGTGTAAAATGATGCAGCATGGAAAGGAATATTGCAAAGTTTTCACGTGCAAATAAATAGCTGATCGAATAAAGAGCCAGACAGCCCTGAGATAACCAGGAATACCAGGGGCAACCGTGGAAGAAGCCCAGGCTTAAGTGTCACTTCTGGCCCTGACAACATCTGTCCTTGCACCTGATTGTAAAGAAAATAAAATGAAACAAAAGTTTGCACGATAATGCCATAAGGCATGATGATAATTAACCCCTTTTTGACTGATTGCTAGGTGCATGCTTGTGAACATTGGTGTACCTTTTACTAGAGCACAGAATTTAGTAGTTTTATTCTGACTTGAGAGGAGGGACAAACAGGTGGCACCTGGCTCTTTGGAGAGGTGGGATAATGTGGGCAGTTACTCCCTGAAAAAATGCTTGTATGGCATTCCAGACTAAATATTTAACATAGTTCACTAGGTATATGATAGAAATATTTACATGTTAGGAAACTGTAAGAATATAATGTAAAAGTTCATTACCAGGTTAATTTTTCAGGTATCAGATAACGATGTCAGGCATCAGATAACCTGGGCCCTACAAGGCACGAGCGTTTGGAATTAGTAGTTCAGTTTCAAAAGAAAACAACTGTTCGTGGCAGAAGCTCGCCAAGTCGATGTTCAGTTGTTACTGCCATCAGTGTTCCCACATCCCACTGCAGGGTCTAAACGTGTGTATCGTCTGGTCAGGTATGAGCAAAAGGTTTCATTGTTGTGTTTGCAAGAAGAGCGTTGTCTCTGTAGTAACCTTTGAGCAGTGGAGCTGGTGGAGTAGTTAAAAAAGTGACCTTCTGCTAAAACCGAGTCTACAGGCTGAATTTTTCTCCAGTCAAGCGTCTGTGAAGCTGACGGTAGCTCTGTGAAACGCAGCTGCCACACGCACATCTGAAGGACCGTTCTCAGGTGATTTTCGGCTAAGATTTTATTAGGGCTTAGCTGAGGTCAGGAGTTCACCTGGGCGAGTTGTGATTACCACAGGTGTTTATGAGATAAGGAGTTTCGTGGAGGACACACCTCTAATCGGCTGCAATTTTTAAATATTAGTTAAAATTTAGTGCCTTATCGTCCACACTTGGACTTTTTTTACTGCTTAATTAAGAATTTCTGTTTTGTTTCTAGAGCAGTGAGTCCATAAGAGTTGCCAGCGTTTTAAACAATACCCAAGAGCTAGGAGAAACTTTTATTTAAAAGTATGCACTAGCTAGAGCTGCTGTCTTGTAGGTGAGTGATATGATTGAATTAATTTTGTGTTAGGAAGATTATAAATCTAAAAAAACCTTGGTTTTCATAACCAGGCGTAGATAACAGTGGCAGGGAGGGGAAATGTCCAAAATTCTATATTGCATTAAGAGTCTGCTGTGAATTTGGAAATGGCAAGTGAGTCTATCTGATGGACAGAAAAAATAAAAATAAGAAAAAAACAATTCACATGGAAAGGCACATCCGAAAGAGTGGAAATACTTTGCAAGGTAACCTGAGAAGGAGTCACGTCTTTTGGCTCAGATACAGTCTTTGGAACATGCTAATGTTGTATGGGTGGAGTAGATCCCTTTGTTATATTAGAGAAAACACAAATGGACTCTCAAAAATAAAGGAAAATAATTTTTTGTTGAAGTTGAGAGTTTGTGTCTTTGTTCTTCGCTGATCATGCAGTTGAAGTGTTTGTATGGTTTGGATGTTTATAGGCTGAGTGATACAGAGGATTTGCAAACACTATAATGATGCTAGCTTGATTTAGTAGTTGGGTTTTCATTAGAATAAATGAGTTTACTTTTCTGGTGGGATGTGCAAGCCTTACAACATCCACAGCAACAATAAACAACTGTAAATTCAGAGATAGCTCTAATTAGGGGAAGGCTGAAGCAATTAAGATGGGTAAACTCTATTCATCATAACTGAACAAGATACATACAGATGACAGCTGTGGTTATGCAGTGTGTGCCCTGACATGGTTAATGACTGCTGTTGATTTAACAGTAATGATTTTAGTATTTTATTGGGGGTATGTGGATAGGGAGGTTAAATCAAGTTTTATAGGGCTTTTCAAAACCATACTACAACCACTTGGAGAGCTGCTTGTTCAGCCAGAAATAGCTAAGTGTAGTTCTGTAGATATCACACTTGGCATACCCTTCTTGGGCCTGAATGCATCCTCTAACACAGTGCCCTGAACCTGCTGGCCAAAACAGATCCTGTAATTCAAATTTTCTCTCTTTCTGAGCTGTTCTCTACCTCACTGTTGCTCCTAGATTATGATTGGTATAGCTTCTTTCATATCTGTTTCTATTCTCCACTATATTGCTTGTTGATGCAGACACGATGTTAGAAAGCTCAGAAAACAAACTGTAAATGACATGGACATCTGGACATAGATTCACCCCGAATGATATGGACAAATGATATGGACATCTGTCGTAGATTCACCCCAAAGCATTTTTTCAGAGTCCTGAGAAGAAAGAATTCATGCCAGCTGCGCTGTGTTTATAATTCCGTTTGGTAGGGATCAAGCTGAAAATCTGAATGGTTGCAGGAGACAATAAAGTCTTACAACATTGTAGCAGTTCCTGTTAGTCTATTCAGCAGTCTAGATTGGAAGAATTGCATTTTTTTCCTTAGTCAGTGGCATGTGTGTTAAAATCTTGCTTGGCAGTGTTATGTTCTTTGGAAAGAGGACTGATTTTTATAGTTTGGAGAAGGAGACAAAGAAAATTGCATTTAAAACAATAGGAACGATGCACCATTCTTGTGTTTCACCGTATTAACTGCACTTTAAGATCAGATTTTTTTTCCATCTTATATTGACTTTTCTTACTAATGGGCTATTTGTCCTATATATTTTTAGTTGGGTTTGTTTATTTGCTATATCTGGAAAAATTAGCATAGAAATCATAGATACAAAAGCAAATACGTGTGTATATAGTTCGTAGGCTGATAATATTTCTTACTCAAGGAGTTTGAGACTTGGTAGTGTGTTTAAATATAGAAACATTTTGGATCATCCAAGTATAACCCCTGGATTCAGCATTCATTTGGAATTCCTCTCAGATAAGAATGTGCAAGCTAAATTGCTGTTCAGCATCCCCCATTTTTATTGGATTTTCTCCAGTTCCCTGCCCTTTTTTCTTTCTAGAAAGTAGCCATTTGTGTTTTTTCACTCTGATGTGCTTATTCATTTGAAGTGGGCATAGTGACAAGTATGCCTCACAACTGTGTCGACACGAGTGCTCCGTGGAGGCTACTGGCATTTTTTAAACAATCTTTGAAGTAACGTGTTAAAATGTTAGAAACACATTTTTAATCATACATCACACACACACAAACAGTCTTTTCTTCTCCATCAGACGTGCATCTCACCTTGTCAGAGGAAGCTGGGGCATTCCTTAATGGTTGCTCAGTGAAAAGCAGTTCCTTGGAGGCGGATGCTAAGTCTGTCTCATACTGTGCAATAATTATTAATATTATCCCGTATTCGGGTTTTCTGGTCAAATTCACAGTCTCCTGGGGGTCAGAATCCCCTTTCCCCTAAACATCTCCTTGCCCAGTTCCTATGCATTACAATAATGCCCATGCAGCAGCACACACTGATGGTTCCTTTTTACTTTCTTCTGTGTGATGCCATCTGAGTGATATAAACAAAACCCAAAGTATTCTACACTTCGTGTGTTCACTCATAAAAATACATGAATCCACACAGCACCACCATAATATAATTGTCTGCTCTCAGGAAAGCCTGAGGCAACAGAGGACTCTTCCCACTGAGATTTAAGGATGTGAGGAGTGTTTCGGAGCAGATATCCCTCATCAGTCTGCCGACTCAGTGCCTCTTTGATTCAGCAGAATAAGGGGAATTAAAAAAATGGATCTTCATTTTCCAGTTCTATTTTTCCTATCCTCCAAGCTCCCTTTGGAACCTCACTGAAAACCCACAGGGTTGTAGCAGCTAGCGTTTATTTTCTGCTATACCTCCTCCTGAGGGTTTATGTTGCTGCCAGTGTTCCTCTGGTTTTAGCTAGAAATACCTTCCTAGGATTAACAATCACACATGAGTTCAATAAGCTGAGGCTTCTTTGTTGTTTTTTTGATTGTTTTTTAATTTTTTCCTGAACACCAAGGTCATTTGTTTAGGTTGTTACATAGAATTCTAGCCCTATAGTATGTGTAAGAGTTATAATGGTACAGCAGTGCTGCTGTACTCCTGCTTTTATTTTCTCGTGCAGATAATCAATGAAAGTAGTCTGAAAAGCTGTATTTTTGTTCCATGTACTCAAGTTCAAAGGATAGAAGTGCGTTCAAAAGCATGTTTAAGTCTGTTCAGAATATGTTCTGGTGTTACAAATATTTTGGGGTTTTTTTTCATTTAAATAATCTTAACGTCCTTTAGGAGGAAAGCAATGAAAAAGAAATCTTTAAAAATTACTGTTTAGCTTGTTTTAAGATGTTGGTTTACCCGGTGGCAATGGAGTCTCTCCCAGGGCAAGATGTGGCAGATGCCTCATGCCACACATTATCCAGCATCTTCCAAGGACTGTGAAGTGGGATGTCTTTGCAGCCTATGCTGCTTGTGTTACTTTCATCATCGTTCCAGTTATTGAATGCAGACATTTTGTAAGGTCCTAAGTGATAGATCTCAGCTACTGAGAAACAAAAATAGAAAGGAAATTGACATATTGCAGTAAACCCACATTTCGGTGATCTCCAAGGGAGTATTTAAAATGCAGCAAGATTTGCGCTGCCTTAACCTAGAATGCAAACCTGTAATTGTGGGTTTAGGCCTTTGCAAATAAAATGGAACGAGGCATTTCTTTGATAAGTTGTTTTTTTTTTTTTTGCAGCAAGCAGATTTAGTTCAGTTCTGACCGGGATCACAGTTGTGCCCGAGGTTAATGGGAATAACACAAGGGTGTGGGGGGAAGGAACAAGGGATTGGAGGTGCAGTGATTTTATGACACTGAGTATTAGGACACTTTGCAGCCTTTTCTAAGCAGCTGTTCTTTAGGTAAATTAATACCTGGGGTCTCTTTACTTCTCCCCAACTTTAACTACCATAAAAGAACTTAATGTAAAGCTGTTCACAGCTTATCTCACCCCGTTGCTATGCGAAACTTCTAACACAAACGCTTTTGTACACTGCAGCCATAACACACTAATCTTCTGAACTTCCTGACCCATAAAGCTGTGATTATTGCTACATGTAAAATTCATCTGGAAATATCCCTCTGTATTTAGCGTTACGGGTATTACGTTGCAGAATCCTTCCTTTGCAGTGGAAGGACTGCCAGGGAAGGGAAGGACAATGGGGCTGTAGATGGGTGTGAGTGTAGTGCTGTACCTTAACCTTGTGAATTTGGCTTTATTTGGAGCTGGTGATTCAACAGATGCAGTGTCCTGGTTCTTTTTTTTTTTTTTTTCCCCTAGGTTACAATTTCAGATGTGATTTTTTTTTTAATTAGAATATTTCTGGTTATTCTTACTTACCATTAGCAGTGGGTCAGTCACTAATTTCCCATACAACTGCATGGGCAGATAATTGAGAAACATTAGTTGTGAGAGGTATTTGGAGGAAGGCAGGAAGGGTGTTAGGGGTGAAAAGAAAGCTTTAGTGTTGCAGTTGTGATTCTTTTAAGTACCTGTCATATCTGAGAGTCATCTCTAGTCACTATTCAGCAATTAAAATAAGGAATGAGAAGCAGTTTGTAGGATTCTTTGAAAAAGGATAGCAGTTAAAATGCCACCAGGCAAAAAAGGAGTAATAACAGTCCATGAGGATCTTCTCCCTCTTTCTTTATGGGTAATAAATAGCTTTCTTTTTAAAAATCCATGTGATTCTTGTCTAATCTTCAGCAAAGATAGTGACATCACCAGCTTTGCATTTGTGCATGGGCACATCATGAAGAGGGTGGGTTGGCTGCACTCTAAGGTGCAGATGAACCAAAAAGCACAAGAGTCATGTTTCTGCCTTTTTTGCATCACCAGACTAACACAATATAGGTAATCATCCAGCTGAAAAAAAAACCGTAAAAATTTTTAAAATTAAGTGAATAGGCCTTTTTAATTTTAAACCACTGACGTTTGTGTTAAATGATGCTTTTCCCAAGCCACTTTAATTATTAGCATTGTTCTAAATTGCAAGTTGTCACATCCACCGGCCTCTAAATTACCCGTCCTCTGTGTTGCCATAGTTACACAGTAGCCACTAAAATACAGACTCCAGCGTAGAAAGGCAAGCTCAGACTGCGACTCATTTATTTGAAGGTTTTGGCAGCAGAATATCTCCACAAAGTCTTTGTTTTATAACCTTTGAATTCTTGCATTTTAACTCTTTCAACCAACATTACAGTGTTGTGCTAAAAGGTGTGTTTTATTTAAGACAAGGATACTCAAGCTGAGTTAATAAATACATAATGGTACAGTTGACTTCTGACTACTCTTTTCTACTCTTCTTTTTGGTTTTGGGCAGAGTGATTCATGATTTTCTTGACGTGAGGCTAAGGCAACAGCATCGTGTCCTCTCCATTCCCTCCATCCTAAAGGCTTCCCATGTCATTGCCATAACAGGATCACTTGCTGGTGATCTCAGTGGCAGCAGAAATCTATCCTGGCTCGATTAGAAGTGTAGTTTCTGGCTAAGTGAACAGATCTCCCTGTGATAGTGAACAGATCTCCTTGTAATAGTGAACAGATCTCCCTGTAATAGTGGAGATGGGCTCGCATATTCCACGGACTCTTCACACTTGTAGCGCTCCTCCCACCGATTCCATTCTGCTCAAGTGGCCTGGAGCCAGTCCTTTGGTTCTCCAGACTCCCCTGGGCTCCCTGACTCTTCACAATAGTCTTCTCCTCCAAGCTCCAGTGCTGCCTTCCATGCCAAACTAGCCATGGTTATCCAACACCACTGTGTTTTCCTCTGTTTCTTGTATTTCTCTTTTTGGGGTACACGTATCATTTCCAACTCAGTGCCCCTCAACACACAGGAGACTCCACGAGTGATGAGTCCACATGGACTATGAGTGACCAGCTTTCCAGTTCTCACTGTCTCTTACAGGTTTTCTAAGGTTTGCAGGTTTTGTTCATGCAGAATAAGGGTAATTAGTGCCTCTGAGCACTACTACTCACGGTTAAATAGAGCAGGTGTGATTTCCCGTATGAGGAAAAAAAAAAATCCCACGTTTATCAGAATGCAGAGATCTTGGAAGAATCCTGTCAGAAAGCATTTATATTAGACTAAAATAAGAGTTTTGAATGTTAACCACCAGAATTTTTTATCAACCAAATATTTATAAATAGCCATCTCTATTCTAGTTGAAATAAAGGGAAGCAATAAGCCCCCTTTACTTTACAGTGCTAAATAAAGAAGAGTCAGATTACTATTGCATATCTTATCTCAGTTTCTTAAGGTCTTTGCTGGAGATACCAGTGGATAAATTGCTATTTTTATTACTGTTCCTATTGAAAATGTTTTTCTACACCCCCACTTCCCCCTGCCTCCCCCCAAAATAATTTTACGAGTATTCCAGATATTTTGTATTAAAACATTTTAGATATGTCCCCGACTACATTCACATAAAACAATGCTTGCTTCAGCAGTCGCGTTGTTGAACCCATCTATAGAAGCAGAGCAGGAAAAATGCTTTTAGAGATTGCAGTCTTTCAGCTGAGATCAAACAGTGCCATTTAGTACCTCCAAGTACAGGGCTGCTGACAGGAGCTTTTACTTGGTGGGATACGGTACATGATCTGGAGGCACCAGTCTGCCTGGTTGCTGCCGTCGGGTTACAGCTTTCACAGATGACCTAGTCCCAGCAGAAAGTCTTGACCTCTCGCTTTTTCAGCACTTCAGAGGTTAATTTTGTTGAGGGATCAGATTTCTTTCCAGGGGAAGTTTCTGATGATCACCTTCTAGCTAGGCTTTACTTTCCAGTGTCTCTCAGAGCTGCTGAATGTGGAGGGCTCTGCTGGAAAACAACCTTGCTCCAACTTTTTTTCCCAAGTCTCTTCCTAGATAGTCAAGTTACAGGCTGGTTTATTTAGGGGGGGGGGTATTGGATGGTAGCCTAATGAAGGTATCAACCTGCAAAATAAATCTGAGCCCCTTTCCTGGAATTCTTCATGGGCAACAAGGTGGAGAAGTGCTTTGGCCGGGGAATATTGCAAGGTAAGAGATTTTCTGGACTTTTGAAAGCACGGGAGCGTATTGTGTTACACCTTAGAGTAAGGAGGTTTAGCTTTGCAAATGCTGGCAGCAGTGGAAACACATTAGATGATGGATAAATCTGAGCAGCTTTCTCCCTGCACTGTTTCTTTTCAACTGTTGTAAGCTGCATGAAATCAATATATTTTTAATAGATTGCAAATATCTGAATAATGTGATAGAAAATTTCCTGTGTGAGAACTGACAGCTATTATTTTTCTGGCTTAATTTTGTGATTCTGTGAGGTTTATTGATACTCAAAGGTTGCAATCTAGCCACCTATCTTTCCACTAGTGTTGCAGGCTTTTAGCCTCAGAAAACTATGGGGCTTTGTTATATTTTAGCACTGTAAGTCTGTTTTCTGTGCAAAGGAGGAACCTCTGTGGGAATGAGCTCACTCTGCAGGGAAACAAAGGCGTGTGTGAGTCTGTTTCAGGCCAGATCCCAGCCCAGAGTGCACTTGCTTTTTAGTACATAATATCCAGTTCTTATTCTCACTCCTGTGCAAATTTCTGATGGCTTCCTGATTTGTCTGAGTAAGGTTGTAAGATCCCTTTCCTTTTTGTAGTTCCTTCCAAATAAGCCTAATTTTAAAAGCTCACATGAACCAGGAGTTATTGGTACTATTTAGAATGTTGCAGTTCTGCTAGGACAAAAAACTGCTTTCAGGGTTTGTAGTAGCTGACATCTTCCAAGCAGCTCCATTTTGCAAACAATAAAATATTTTAGTTGATTATGTGTCTGTTTGTTCTGTAAATCTCTGGTGTGATAACAACTGTTGTTTTTCAGTGGTTTGGCTTCCTGAGGGATAGTGCTTTGCCCTGTGATCAAATTAACACTTTTTTTATTTCCAAGTTCAGCTTTTATTTTAAGGCGTATTTCAGCAGGCTGTCATGCGTTCAGAAAGACAATTTCTGTTGTTTTTCTCCTTTTTTTTCTGATGGGAGAACCGTGTGCATTATCTTTGTCTCCATGAGCTCAGCTGCAGCTGATGCTGCTGTGAGACAGGACCAGTTCTCATGTGTGAAATCAGTTTTGCTGTGCACAGGTTTTGGCCTTGATCAATTTATGTAGAAGCTTTGCGGTGTCTTCTGAGTAGGGAAAAGCATAATGGTGAGTGGGAATTGCTCTGAGTCTTCATGCATGTATATCTTGTCTTCAGTTTGTGCCTGTGTGTTTCGTGCTCGGAGTTACAGCCTGCAGAAGTGAAAGATTTGAGCTGGTGTCAGTGGTGGAGTTACAGCGTTAGGATGGATTAAAAGAAGATGGGAAGCAGAGGAGCCGTATTCTACCTGCCAGCTGCAGGAGGTTTTGGCTCTGGGGGCATTCAGTATCCACCTCTTCCTGGGTAAGGATGTCCCATGGTCCCAGCTGGTGACTTGTTCTGGGAGAGTGTGTGAGTGAGTGACACCGATCAGGAGGCAGATGGCCATGGGGCAGGTGGGTCCAGCTCCTCGAGTCTTTCCAAAGCACACTCAGCAGCAGGGAATTTAAATGCATCTTGCATAGTTTTGTTTCCACACTGCCCCTTCATTCCTTTCCTGCCATATTTTCGTTACGTCAGTCCTGTAAGAATTTAGCTCATCTATTCCTTTTCTTCTCGGTGTTTAACTCTGTTTTTCTCATGTTTCTGAGCCTCTGGTGAAGCAGCTGCCAGGTACCAGCAACTGCTGGTGAGCTGCTGAGCTCTCACCTGCTCAGCCCGCTGCTGCAGGAGCTTGAGGTGGGTGTCAGAAACTCTGCCGCTGTGTTCAGTGGATCCTTCCCCCTTCTTTAAGTCTTAAATTGTGTCTTTGCATGAGGAGGTGATGAGATCCAGAGTATCTGCTTTGAGGGGAGAGGTAAGTGAGTAGTAAGAAAGAAGCACTGGGAAGTAAGGCAGGGTAAGAAACCCGCACAATCAAGTCTTTGGTTTTCACAATTCTCTATCCCCCGGACAGGCCACCTTCTCTGCCTGCCTGGAGTGAGGAGCTGTTTGGGCTGTTCCCTTGCTCAGGGGGAGTAGGAGGCATATTGCAGTGGTGACCTACACCTAGATCTTTGCCAGGGGCCTCCTCCCCATTCCCTCATCCCCTCGTCCGGGGGGACTGCAGGGAGCTGGGGCGGTCCCTCACCGCATCCCCAGCGGCCTGGGCTTGACCTCTGGATTTGTTCAGTCCGTTGCTGTCACATGGACACTTTACAGGGATTTATTTTCTGGAAGGCACCCAAGGCTTTGTATGTAAACAAGGATTTCTGACTTTGATTGGAAGACTTTCCTCAGCACTTCTTACTGTCATAGAAACAAAGGCAGAACAAACAAAGCACGTTTTTTTAACGTGATGGCTGAGATTTAACACTGACCTTATTGTGATACGAAGACACTGATTTTGTTTCCAGCTTTCACTGGAGTCATCCTAGTGACACAGACGTGACCAGGGATGAGCATCACTCCCATGGCTTCCAAAGCAGGGAGGTGAGAGTGCAGCTGGCACAGGGGTGCTCTGTGCACCCGGTGTAGAGCTGGTCTGTAAACAGCTCTATAAACACAGTAAGTCTTCAGACATAACAGTAAATGGGGAAATACGGTTTATGGGTTGTGAGTGCAAGAAAAAGGGGCTGGCAGCTGGTTGTAGTATTGTACACTAAATTTTGCAGAGTTAGCTGGGAGTTCCTCCAGCACCTGGGTCACATGCAGTGCCTTGCTTTTCTCCCCTTCCCCGAGGCTGTGGAGGTACCAGAGGAACCCTGGTTGTGAACAATGGCCAAAAAAACAAGTTCCACCAGTCAGGCATTTTGCAACTGAATACAGCTGTGCTGGCTGCTGGCTCGGTGACCCCAGAAAGCCATGGGCTGAAGGTGCTCCGAGCAAAGCGTGCAGGTGAAGAAGGGGCCTTTGGAATTTCAGCTTCAGAGCAGGATGCCATGAGTTTCAGTGGAAAGTCAAATCGGTTCATGAAAATTTAGGGTGTTTTAACTCCTTGAGATCAGGTGGATTTTTAGCAGGTCCTGTGTGTGTGTGCTCAGCTGTGTTCAAGTTTGTCAATGGCTTGGTCAAATTCCTGGTTAGATTTTAAGGGACAAAATAAAATCCAGTGTTACTTTTATAAGGTTATTAGCACTGATATAAGAAGATGAAATGAAAAGAGCATGTGCAGTTTTCTAGCTTCTCCAAATCTTTCCTTACCCAGATTTTTCAACACTGATTAATTTTGTTCTGTGAGTTATTCCCTTTACAAATAGGTATTTTAAATGTAAATCCTGAAACCTTATCTTGGATGAATTCTAAACAGAGCTTCACAGAGAGCTGCAGTTCAGCTTGCTGGCAGTAACCCCAATAGTCACTAAACATGAAAACGTCTGAGTAGCTCACAGCACACTTCCAGCACTTTAACTCTGCACCAAAAAATGTCATTAAAAGGATTAGATTCTGCTCCAGAAAGAACAACTGGAAAGGCTCTGTGTTCGTTTTTCCTGGTTTACTTTTCTTGGTCTGGCTTTACAAAGTGTTTCAAGGTAACAGTCCTGTCCCTGGGCTCTGGTTTTGGTAAGAAACAAAGTGGTTTATGTTAAAATACCTATAGTGAGATGTAAGAAGAGACTAACTGGAGACATGGGGGAGGTGGGTGATTAATAACAGTGTAAAACACATTAATAAAATTAACTTCTCTTGAAGTAGATTTCCATCCATTCTTTAGCAAATGGCTATGTTTCAGTTTCAGAACAGTTTGAAAGGAAAACCGTGCGAGGGTCTGTGTGTGCTTTCTGGATTTCTGGCCCAGTTCTCACTACTGTAGGAAATCCCAGAAGAAAACAGTGGAAACTGCGATATTTACCGTCTCATGTTATAGCACATTTAATTGTTCTTTTTAAATCTTTGAGTATTATGTGAAGCTTAAGTCATTTTGTACCTTGGTCTTTTGTGTTGTTGTTGTTGTTGTTCACCTATCAACTCATAAATAGTTAAATTTTTAAATAGGAGAGGGTAATTGTCATGTTTCCATGTGAAATATTGTAGGGCCCCAAGGCCCTTTCTTGGACAAATGTATTTTTCAGCAGCTCATTGTAATTTTGGTTTTGAGTGAAGATCCAACAAAATTAAAATCCACACCCATCCATAGAGAAGGTGCATTTTCAACCTTCAACAATAGCTTTATTTAGAAGGATTTTAATGACTCCTCTGCAAAGGGGGAAGGTTTCTGCAGTGAGAGGGGCTGTCCTGAGGATCACAGAATGACTTTGCGTGCTGTCCAAGTTGACAAAGAAGAGCCAATTCCGTGATGATGATTATGCAAGATGGAAAAGTGCTGATAGACTGTGGAAAAATACAAGTCTGAGCCTAACAGCTTTGCAAACCTGTTTGAAAAAGCAGCTTTGAGCAGTTGATCTGGTGCTGCACGTGGGCGATCTGTAGCAGCAGTGTTGCATTAGGGTGAGCAGAGTGAGGTGAGGAGGCAGAGGAAGGTGCTTGGGGTGCTTGGTTTCATAGGGAGCAGGAGGCAGCGTTGTGGGAGTTTTTGAGTGATGGTGGGGGTGGGTTGTAAGTGAGTGGTTGTACAATTTTCATGTATAATACACTTTAAAGACTGTTTTTTTCATTTGTAATTTTCAGTAATCAAAGTTTCAGGTGATTGATCAAATAGAGAAAGGAAAGCCCAAACATTTCAGCTTCGGGTTATGGTTGAGTAGACTTTTGCTGACATCAGAAATTATTAATTGCACCAGCTAAATTACAAAGATGCTATCTTGGCTCTGGGAGCCAAGAACACCGTAATTAGGGCTGTTAGATGCCCCATTCTGCTTCCTCGCTTTTGACTTTAACCACCAAGGCACTGGATCAAGGTAAAAATGAACTAATTTATGTGGAGGGCTTGGGGTGGTCTCAAGAACAGCATGAAACAGATGCCTCAGTTTGGTGACAGGTACCGTCCCCTGGAGGAGCCACAGCCTTAAACAGGATGTGTGGGTTTATTGCATTACTTTTTAGCTGTATATGTTGTGTGCTCATAGAGTGGCTTGCATTGGCATCCAGTTTACAGAGTTCAGTGAATTCTACCTGCCCTGTCTGGTGCCACTCCAAAGGGCAGCATCAGTAATTGGTTATGTAGGTTTACAAAATTATTTCCAGTTTCTTATGGTGTTTTCATGTTCTCTTACATCCTATTGTTTTTTCTAGCTAGAGACTGAGCACTCCCACCCTTCTACTGAAGTGGTATTTATTAAATAAAGCTAAAGCTGTCTGGGTTCAGACAGGTGCGTGGGTTTACACATCCTACCTTGTCAGAACAGCTCAGGCACCAGTGTCACCAGCATGCCCACGAGAGCTGTGTTGCTTTAGCTTGTGGCACCCTAAATGTATCCCGACATCTATCTTGGGACCTCAGAACAGCTAATCTGTTTTGATTTAGTAACAGATCAGTAAGCTTGAAAATACAGAGTTGCAGTAGTTTGTACTTCCCGTCAGAACATTAAGGACCTAAAGCCCAGGATACAGACGAGGGGAAGCCACAACCGTCAATGTATTCAGGTGCATGTTTCTACCTTTGTCCTCAGGCACATGTCCCAGTTCAGAAGGGCACTCAGATATTTTCATTGTGCCTTAGATTGCCCAGCTGAAGCCAACAGGACTGGCTGATGCCAGAAAAACTACTTATGATTAACATTAAACACATTCTTCAGATGCTGGTGAACTGGGGCCTATGGTAGTTTAAGAATTGTGAGTGCTTGAAAATAAAAATGTTTCAGTTTCTATACATTTAAGATGGGACTAGGAGTCACAGAGGAAAATCATTGTATTTAATATTTTTTTCTGCCCACTGCCATATCTCCATAAGAAGGAAACGAAGCTATTAAACATGGAAGGCTTCGGCATTGTTGATATTATTACTGTTACAATTTTTATTTTTTTATAGGTTCAGAAATAGGAAATAAATTTCTTGCTACACAAAACTTTGGAAAATGAGAAGCATATTTTTTTATTCAGTAATTTTATTAACTGTTTTGTAACCTTATTTGTAGACTTGTAAAATCTAGGAAATGTAATTGATTTATGTTACAGGTCTGGAAACAGAAATAAGTATCAGTTATAGGACCTGTTTTCAAAACTGAAATTTAGAAGTAATATGGCTTTCAATATTTTGCCTTGTGATATTTAATTGCCTACTCTAAATAAAAAGGTGCTTCAAAGAAGTCTTCCAATCCTTTTCCAGATTTTCAATTCCCCCCCCCTAACATTTCTTGGCCTTTGGCAGCACATCTTTCATTCACTTTTGCTGGAAAAGATTTTCCAAAACAGCAAATAAAACTGGTGTGTCAAATCTGCCTGTCTGGCTTTCTCAGATTCAGGAGATCTCAAGTTGTGAGTTTTATTTTAACATGGATTTCTAGTTTGTATTGCAGTGGATTCCCTTTTATCCAAACTAAGGCAAATCTAGGAAAAAATTATCTCTTTCCTTTAAATTGTAGCATCACCGTAGACTGCAGCATTCCCTGCCAATCACGAGAGCTAGAGTGTCTGTGGGTTTATCAATTAGCTTTTGGAAAATCTTGGAAATCCTGGGACACTCCTGAAAGTCAATCAGAGCTGGCAGCAGTGAATTCTCATGAGCTGGAGAGCACCAGATAAAGGGCACGACCCCAAGGCTCCATCAAACAGAGCCCGTGGCAGGGGCCAGTGGTGTGTCCTGGTCTGTCCCTGTCCCTCCCCATCCCTGTTCTCTGCCAGCAGAGCAGCGTGGCTGAGCATCCCAGATTTCCTTTCCTGGCTTGCTGAAGCTGTTGATCTGAGCTTCCCAGCTGGCTTATCTGCAGGGATACGGGACAAGGGGCACAAATGACTGTGCTGACACATTGATGAGGACCTTCACTGGGAACACAGCAGTCAGCAAGGAGCAGCTGCCAGCGACAGCCCTTCCTGTGGCATGCAGAGGAGGATGTCCCCGTGGCCACACTTCATTTGTGGTTCAGCAAACTGTGCTGCTCTTCAAGCTGTGCTCAGTTCCCTCAAAGGCCTTGTACAGATGTGGGCGAACAGAGTACTCCCAAGTAAGAAAAAGCAATTAAAATTATTAAAGCATCGTTAAAAGTCATGGAGGTAGGTGTTTTGTAGTGTTAAGTGAGAAAAAATGAAATGCTTTTCATTTCAAAGCTGACAAAGTTTGTGTAGAAAGGCTATAGTAAATCAGTAGTGAAGCTATGGATGAAGTTCAAGCAAGCAGAGATAGGTTGCCTTTCTTTACACAGTTCTGTTAACGCACAGTTCAGGTTTAAATGCATATGTTAACTGCTCAGTGTATTACTTTGTGAACGTAGCTTTCACTACCCAGCCTAAAACCTCACTGCAATCTCTTTGTTACAAGTTTATAAAGCAAACAGAAATGCAATAGGGAGGAGAGCCTGGAGCTCCCAAAATCTTAAGCTGAGATTATAAATAGCTAGAGAGCTGCCAGGTGATGAGCTCTTACCTTTTGCAAATGACCTATTTTATTTATTTATTTGCATTTCCAGCAATAGTTATCCAGTGTACTGAAATGTCTTCACAGAGCTCGTTCCAGGACAATATTTCAGTCCCAGCTTCATTGTTCTTGGAGATGGAGCACTTGTAAGCCAGTTTATAAATCTCTTCCTTGAGCAACTTAGTTTTACAAGCATTTTACGAGTTGGAGCATCTGGCTCCATTTTTAGATCATTTTGATTCTTTCTGTTCTAACACTCAAATTGCTTCAGGCAAGGCCTTTTTTTCTCTCTTTTTTTGTTGGTGCTTTGTTTGTCCTAAGCTTCCAGTTACACATTTGTCATTTACTGGAAGACATTGAAGCTATCCCATGCTGGAAGAAGGTAGTCCTGAATAGTTGCCCTTCTTGAAAAGGGCAGTGCAGCTCAGGAAGGTTATTTGCCATCTGAAGGACTGAATTTTCAGTTGCTAAAGTTTTTTGAGGCTGGTGATGCTGTCGATGGTAGATCCAGGTTGTTGCGCAGGTCTGTGGAACACCCAGGTACAAAAGGTTGCTTCAGGATGATTTCTTTTTCTTTGCGTTTGAGTTCCATCTCTGTGTTACAGCTTAGCAAGTCAGTGCTATCCCTACTTGGAGATCACAGAATCAGAATAGTTTAGGGTGGAAGAGACCTTAAAGATCGTCTTGTTCCACCCCCGTGCCGTGGGCAGGGGCACCTTTCACTATCTCAGGTTGCTCCAAGCCCTGTCCAGCCTGGCCTTGGACACTTCCAGGGATGGGGCAGCCACCGCTTCTCTGGGCAACCTGTGCCGGGGCCTCACCACCCTCACAGGAAAAAATTCCCTGCTAATATCCCTTCATGCTGCTACTTTCCCCTGCTCTGGGACTGCAGGCACACATTCCAGCTGAGCCAGGAAGAGCCGTGTCACTGGTGCCCTTGGCTTGGTGGTGGCGTACGCTGGCCTTTCTGGCAACCACAAGCGGCCTAAGGGTTGTAGAAATAATACTTTTCCCTTTGAATGATGTCTTGTGTTTTGACCCTCATCTTCTCCCTGTGTTGTGCTTTTTCTCCAGCTGGGATGACAGCAGCTCTGTCAGCAGTGGGATCAGTGATACCATAGATAATCTCAGTACTGATGACATTAACACCAGCTCCTCCATCAGCTCCTATGCCAACACACCTGCCTCCTCCCGCAAGAACTTAGACGCACAGGTAAGAGCTTTGGTTTATACAAGTAATGTTGATATTTATTATTTTCTCTGTGCAGGAGGTATAATTGTTTTAGGTTGGCTGAACTTGAACATGCAGCCAGCCTCGAGTATAGACAGTATCAATAGTAACCACCTTGTCATCCGTGGCATTTACAAATATTTCCTCTGTGGGTGGAACCTGTGGCATCTCTGCCATGGTGGTGTCACAACAATGGGGTCTTGCCTTCCTAGAGGCATTGCTGCAGAGAAAACTGATGTAAATGGGATTTTATACAGATACTTTTTAGGTCTAGAAAAGGTATTATGTTTTCCTCTTAAATAATAAAATACAATAAAGTAAACATGAAAGTTTAAAGGTTGTTTTCACTTCTATCAGAAATGTAAGCATGCTATGCAAATGAAATGGATTTTATTAAATTTCCAGAGCTGTGTGTTACTGAAGGCTTTCTGTGTTTGGCAGCATTTTGTAGGAGGATAAACTTTGCCTGCATCAGCAGGATACATGTACATTTTGTGCTCAGACACCACACATCCAAAGAGGGTGGAACACGGGAAGGCATCTAACAGTTTTTCACTGATCAAATAAACTGCGTAACACAGAGATTTGCACTAATATAAACTGCTCTTTTTTTTGCCAATTGTGTAGAATTTTGTTTGGGAAAGTGCAGGCCTGAAGAGTCCAGCTTTGTTCTTTGTACAGCCTGCTCAAGGGACTCGGGTGCTGTGTGCCAAAGCCACTGGGATGTGGTGACCTGGCAGTGCAGCAGGCAGAGGAGAGGGATGTCGGTACGACCTGCTCCTCTGTTTCTCCCCTCTTTTAATCTTCTCCAGTCCTTTTCATCAGCGGACCCTAGATCTGTTTCCGACATCAGTTTTGATGTAGACGTGTGGTTGCTGTGAAGTATTGCTCTGTCTCCGGAGCTGTGGTGCAAGCACAGAGTAGTCTTTGTTCCCTTGCCATGCAGTGCATATTTGAGCCTACACGGAGGGTTTCCAGGTAGCCTCTGGTTGCCTATCAGCGATTGCACATGCACTTGGAACTGCTAGTGCGAGTCCCATACAAGTTGAGAGGAGTTAAAATCTGTCAAGCATGTTTGACAGTACCTAACAGAGAGTAAGATGGGCAACTAGAAGTATTTTTTGACAATTTTTACTGTCTCAGTATTGTAATACTGTTGGGAGGAAAAAAAGGCAGACTTAGGGAGACGTGACTAAACATTAACCTAAGGAAAAAAATAGAAACTCATATGACTTCTATCTTCTGATGGATCAGATTCTTGGAAACACCTCTGAGAGATCAAAATCTGTGTTGACAAACTCCTCTTCCTCCTCCACAACTATTACAGAATCCAAGAGGGTGCAGACAGACACCAGAAGAAAAGCAGCTGGAGCTTGTTCAGGCAGTAGAGTGTAGTTACTGGCAGAGGAAGCTGGGAGCCAAGAATGTACAAGTTGTGTTTGCAGTTTTTTGATGTGATGTGTGTCTCTGACCTGCTTCTCTCCTCAGTTTTCATGATTCTAGGTATTCTCGTTATCAGCAAATTACTGCCCGTAAACCAGTTCATTTTCGGTGGAACAAATTACCCGAGTCTTGTCAGCCAAGGGAATGAAAAGAGTTTGGGGTGCTGGAACGTGTAGCTTGTAGGGTTAATTTTTTGCTGCCCATTGTAGACCTCAGAGTTCATGATGCAGTGCCACCTTTTTGGTCTTACCTGAAGGACTCTGTGATGGCCAGTGCCCAGGTTTGCCTTCCCCGGGGTGGTGAGTCACAAAGGACTGGCACACATCCACAGAGGGATGTGGACTTTTCTTCTCAGGGTGGCCCTTGCTTTGGTTCTCCTAAACAGCAGGCACTTCTGAGCTGCTGTGATTCTGTCACATCTCTTTGAGAGGGTACAGAAGTTGGATTTCAGATAGTTAGGAGGGAGCTTGAAGCTAATACGTGTGCAGCTGGGAGTCCAGGCAAATAGTGCAGCAACATCAAAGGGAGAGAGCCTGAACATGTCAGTGTCTGCTGATAAAATCAGTAACTCAGGCAGAATCATCTCTGCACAGAAAGGCATAGTTGCAGTAGCGAAAAATCTCTGTTAGGAAGCTGGTGTTCAGAGCTGCTGAGTACCCCATACACCAGAAGCTGTAGTTTCTCCATCTTTGAGAAACAGGACTTAAATACGATATTAACTCCATCTTCAGAGACATGCATAGCTGTAGCCCCTTTTTGTAGCAATGCAGCAAAGATGTTTGCAAGTTGTTTCTGAACAAGCTAGTGATGGGAACCAGAATTTGCCTTACCACCTTCCCATGTCCTGCTGCATGGTACATGCATGTTTTGCTGTGTACCAAACCACTTAATGTCGTTACCTGAGTTTTGGCACCCTACTGTTTTTCCTTTATATTGCACAGAATTAGACAAATTACCTTTAACACAGTACTACATATAGTGTGCCTTTAAAGTCATATCATATGCATATTTTAGGGAGAAGTTAATGCCTGGTGGGCATTTGAAAATAACTTATTTAACTGAAATATGATGGGAGAAAGAGACCAAGTAATAAATTCATTCATGTGATGGTAAAAAGATCGGAAGATAGAAGGTTCCTTTAAATAGAAAACTGCAGTCCCTAAGCAGTTGTATAAGACAACTTCTCAGCAAAGATGGGTTTGGGCTGTTCACAGCCTCAGATTTACAAAAGTTTATGAGTGAGTTGAGAAATCCTGGTGGTTTACTCGCAGCTCAGGCTTTGCTCTCAGCTCGTGCTCGCCGTGTCTTGCCATGACCTCCAGCAAAGAGTATTTCCACTTTCACCCTTCCGAGCGGGTGGAGTTTCAGCTGCAATCCCCAAGCCAGGTTTCACTGTGTTTTGGTTTTGATTCCTTAGTCATGTTTCTGTGCTGTTCTCAGTGTTTACCATTAAACAGAAACATCTCTGGCCAGAGGGCTTCAAAGGTGGAGGTGCAGCATTTCAAAGGCTGCAGGAAAACTTTGGCCGTGGGTGTAATAGTGGAATGAAAGGGAAGAGAGCAAAGGTAGAGGACTTCTTGCAGAGCTGTTCTCTCTGTGGAGACTGTACTAATCTTACAGATTAGAGGAGGGGAAATAGAAGGTACAGGAATACTTCCTAGTCAACCAAAACTAGAATAAGGCCTTTGCTAGCAAGCAGGTGTATTTCTTGCTCTTGAACACTAACAGTGCATACACACAATTCCAGACAAGGAGCTTGGAACAGGACACTGAAGTGACCATGTGAGGAATGGTGGCTTTTGAGGTGGCTTTGTTGGTTGATTGTTTGGTACTTCTTGCCTGTGCTCTCTTCCGAGATCTGTGAATGTAGGAGACGTTTGCATGAAACAGTGATTTTGGAGAGGCACGGGACATAGGAACGGTCACACTGAATTTATTACACACCTACTGATGGTCAGAAATAGAAAGGTGACCCACCAGCCCCAAACCTGGCAGCCATAGGAAGAGAAGCGAGTTAGAAAGCAGAGATCCACTCAAGCCTATGCTAGGTTGCTCTCTTTGAATGGAGAGGCAAGGAAGCAACATTTGCGTAGCACAAGGATAGCACAAGAGTATAATATCTAAATCCATAATTCAAAATTCATGTTAGTCTAATATCTATATGTAGATAAATACCCCAAGCCCTGTTTCCTGACTGAAGAAAGACCATTGTGATACGTGCTGTCAGCTTTCGCACACTGATCGCTTAACTAGTTTTTCAGGCTTTAAAAAAAAAGTAATTACAGTAAAAAGCAGAGGAAATTCAACCACAGTTCTTCTACATTCTTTAATATTAATGGTGTGATCTGGTAGGAAAAGAAAAGTCATAAATGTAAAACATGCTTCGGGAACTTAAAAATAAAAGCTGAAAAGCGTGGTAAATAATCTTGCAGCTTCTCCTGTGCTGTGTTTTTCTGATTATCCAAAGGGAATAAAGACTGTGAACTTTATAATGCTTTGGGATATTTCAAATAATTTCCTTTTAAATAAATTATTCCTTTTGCCTACCGCACAGTTGTGAGCACATTCATCTTCTGTGAGGCTGCAGGGCAGAGGTGGCACTCCACACCTCACCAAAACCCGTCAGCCCGTACTTGGGAACTGCACAGTCACGTGTGGAATTGTCAGCCTCTTTCATGGTGCTGTGGTGGTTGGAGAACACTTCAGCTATGAATTTTTTATCCTGATCAGAGTCACATGTGTATTTGTCATTTGTGTATTTGTCATTTGTGCCTGATCACAAAATGGTTGGTTGTGGTGTTACCAAACTGTCAAATTTAATCAACAGCATTTGACAGGAGGAGTAGAATTCTGAAAGATTAATCATTAGCAGTGGAAAATGTTAATGTATGGGGAATATATAAAATATACACATATATAGAGAGTAATAGATTTAATTTAAGCATTTCTGAGACTTTTGCAAAGGTTTGCTAATGAGAATTTTTTCTATTTGACATTGAGCTTAGCAAAATTCTCCATAAGAGACTGGTAGCACAATCAGTCTGTGCAAAGAGTAGGGGAAAAAACAGTCTGCAAGAGAAACTAGGGTAATTTATGTATTGAAGTCAGTCTTGAGTATTGTTAGAAAGTTTTTCTTCAGTTCTTGGGTGTCCTTCTACTATGTTAGGTTAGAATTAACAGCATTCCACGTATTCGGATCTGTTCCAAAAGCTGCCTCCTCATGCTCTGGAGATCAGATTGCCAGACAAGAGATAAGAAAGCAGCAGGAACAAAGGAAGGCTGGCTGCACAGGTTTGAAATGTTTTTTTGGCATTGCAGTAAAAGGTTTTGTCAGAAATTTGAGATGGAGGATTATAAATGTCATGGAGCTGAATATGTCCTTTATAAATCAAGTAGGGGTTTTTTTCCCTTTATTACAAGGAGCATGGCTGCTGTGTTTTTTGTATTTTTCTCACAAAGCATATTAAAAAAAAAAATATGTCATTGCTGGGGTTAATTTCTTGCTGTGACATTTCCTCATCAAAGGCATGTCATGTTTGTTGGTACCCAGAGATGGCTGCCGAGCTGATTAATCAGGTTGATGGTTCTTACTTACGAAGCTTCTTAAAAGAAAGACTTGCTCTGAAGGTTGTCTTGCAATTCCTTATCTGTCCTAGACTGATGCAGAAAAGCATTCCCAGGTGGAGCGGAATTCCTTGTGGTCCGGTGATGAAGTCAAGAAATCCGACGGGGGATCTGATAGCGGCATAAAAATGGAGCCGGGATCTAAATGGAGGCGGAATCCCTCTGATGTGTCCGATGAGTCTGATAAAAGCACTTCTGGTAGGAAGAACACTGTTATTTCCCAGACGGGCTCCTGGCGACGGGGCATGTCAGCTCAGGTTGGCATTACCACACCAAGGCCTAAACCTTCAGCCACCTCAGGCACATTAAAGACACCTGGAACAGGTGAGAAAAGGTGTAAGATGTAAACGAGCCAAAAAGTGTGTTCGGTGTGAAAACAGTTTAAATACTTTGCAGAGGCAGAACCTGAACTTCAGGTAATCCTGTCTGTATTTTTAGGCATTGCTTTAACCTAAGCAGCATCTTGTATGTCCACATTTCTATTTCTGTCTGAAAATGCATATTTCAGATTAGTACACCCTGCCGGTTGTTTTCATGACAACTCTGGTCTTAAGCCAAGCTGTTTATTTGGCACAGTATTGCTGTGCGAAGAATAAATAATATAATTTTAGTTTTTGAAGTCACTGTTAACTGAGAACATACAGTATTCATGGTTGAGGAGGTTTTTTTTTCCCCCCTTACTAAACAAGCATGTTCGTTTATACTAAACATGATTTCTGGCTTTTCTTGTAAGTGTATTAATGATTTTAGCACTTGCAGATGTGTGAATGAAAATTGATTGAATTTGCATAATCAAGCAATATAATTTAATACCTCTCTTTTTATTAGGTCTTGTACGCAATTGTATATGAAAAAGTTAAAGTTAGATACTGTCTTGAACAATGCCTTTTAGGGAAATTATACTAACAGCCTAACACTACTAATGTCTAATGATAAAAATGATCAATCTGTGGTAGCTACAGAGGGAAGCTTTTTTTTATCTGTCACTATTATGTAAGACTGTTCTGCTGTTCGTATTCTCGAGGGCAAAGACACCACATACTTTCTTTGGCAAGTCTGCATGTGTAACTCACTAGAGTGGCATCTAAGTTCAGTGCAGACTAGATCATAACTTTGAACCGCACTCCAGTGGCTAACACGCTTTTGCTTTTCATGCTGCTTTGAGTTTCATCATTTGCTTGATGTTTTCAAGTCATTAAATATTAGAATTCTTTTTCTATTTTTGTAGGGAAAACTGATGACGCCAAGGTATCAGAAAAGGGTAGACTATCTCCTAAGGCTGGACATGTTAAACGTTCCCCATCAGATGCAGGACGCAGCAGTGGTGATGAATCCAAAAAGCTTCCCACAAGTAACTCTAGGACAGCTGCTGCTAATGCTAATACATTTGGATTTAAGAAACAGAGCGGGTCAGCCGTAGGCATGACCATAATCACTGCCAGTGGGGCAACTCTCACCAGTAGATCGGCTACCTTGGGAAAGATCCCCAAGTCATCTGGACTCATGGGTAGGACCACTGGTCGGAAGACTAGTGTTGATGGCTCCCAGAACCAGGATGATGGCTACTTAGCACTTAGTGCACGAACTAATCTTCAGTACCGTAGCTTACCCCGGCCCAGTAAATCCAGTAGCAGAAGTGGAGCTGGGAATAGATCTAGCACGAGTAGCATAGACTCCAACATAAGCAGCAAGTCAGCTGGGTTGCCTGTCCCTAAAATCAGAGAGCCTGCCAAGGTAATCCTTGGAAGCTCTCTGCCAGGATTAGTCAATCAGACTGATAAAGAGAAAGGGATTTCGTCTGACAACGAAAGCGTGGCTTCATGTAATTCTGTTAAAGTGAACCCTGCATCACAGCCTGCTGCTAGCGGAGCTCAGAGTACCCACCAGCAAGGAGTCAAGTACCCCGATGTGGCCTCTCCCACTCTGCGCAGGTAGGCAACAACTTCCTCGGTTGTGCAGTGGTGTTAGTGGGAGCTGAATGAGCAGGACTCTTCCAGCCAGGCCTGGCTGGCTTCGGTGCAGCACTTACTATTTAGTGTCCTACTTCAAGGTCTTTGTATTTACATTTAATTTCACGTAAACAGGTTGGCCAGTGTTGTGGATACTTAGGACATCACGCGACAGCAGCAAAAATCTAACATTTAGGAAAAAAACAAACCTGTCTGTCAGCAAGTTTGGCAGTTACGATTTGAGTCTCCTCGTTGCAGAAATCATACCTGAAGGCTTTTATCCATGCAGATATCACAGGAATAAGAATTTTCTTACCTGAAGGTTACTTAAGAGTTCTTGCACCGATGTATATGTAACAAACCTAGAAATATTCCAGTCGTGGATCAAATTGTAAACCAGCAACTGAGAGTTCTCTCAAATTTTCATGATGACAGTGGCATTGACCTGCCACACTTAGATTCCCCCAAAGCAAACTATTCTTAAATTGTGTGGATTAGCCCAGTATGTTGCAAGACTCAACATTTTAGCCTGTGTAGAAGAATCCTGAATAAAGTTACTGTCTAAGCTGGGTTAAATTTTTTTACTTTAATACTATTTTTTTTGACAAAAATCCTATCTGTTTTCTGTTTCTCCAAGAGTACCCCACACACTATTCTAACATTAATGTAGTTGGTGAGGAGCTAATTTGTTAATGCAGTGTATATCAAAGCCTTGATATTGGTGAAAAGTTCTGTTAATATTATTTTTTGACTGAATTCGAGTAGCTTGTCTGTTTCAAGTTGCAGTGTTTTGCATTTCATTTTGTCGTGACGCCCATAATACCCATACAGTTATGCTCCATCATCCTGCTTCCAGTGATGTGAGAAAGCCCCATTCCATCTGAAGCACCAGTGCAAGCATAATGGCTGTGATGGCAGCTTAGGCTGATGCTGTAAACTGTTTTTGGATGGGTGGTTTTATTTGAAGAGCCTGTGTGAGGATAATTCAAGATACTTTATTTTGTACCTGCTTAACGATAGATAAGCCATGTACTTTGGAACATGTAATTTTCATCAATGGCTGCTTAAAAACTCCAGTAGGCCTTCCATTTCTGTAGGATACGCAATGAGAAATGCAGATTTTCAGTGTTTTCAGTGATTTCAGTGTGCCTCAGGCACACTGGTAGGGATTTGATTGGGAATTTTTTTATTACTAAAAAGCTACATTGCTGGCTGTGTAATTGAAATGCTGCATTAGAAATACATGAAACTTAAAAGAGCAGACACTGAGGCTCAATTTAACTATTCCCTCATTTGATTTACAGTTTTACACTTGAATTTTCACTAGCCTGTTTACGTTGTCATGTGTTGAAAGGCGTCAGAATTGAATTGGGTTTCGTCTGCTTATTACTGATTTCTAGGATGTGACAGTAAAGAAGATTTTGAGCTAAATTTTCATAGTCAGTTGAGTTGCAGACATTATTTTTTGCATATTTCTTCTCGGCCCTGTAACTTTTTTTGGTGTTACTCAGTGAATTAGAATCCATACCTTTGTAATGATACAGACTCACCTTTAAGTTTGCGAATATGTGTAACTTCCATGTTGTCATAAACAGGGAGTAGCTCAAAAACAGCTGGTAAAACTGTTGTGTGGGTGTTTGGGGTTTTTTAACCTCTGGGATCCTTTCTTTAAAAGTGGTTTCCCCAGTGCAACTGAAGAGGTTGTATGCTCTGGCACAGGAATACCTTAGGGAATACCCTAAGCTGGTATTGCTGCTGAAGGCCATAGAGTCGTGGACTAGTTTGGGTTGGAAGGGACCTTGAAGATCATCTCATTCTGACCCCTCTGCCATGGGCAGAGACACCTTCCACTAGACCAGATTGTTCAAAGCCCCACCCAACCTGGCCTTGGACACTTCCAGGGATGGGGCAGCCACAGCTTCTCTGAGCAGCCTGTGCCAGGGCCTACCACCCTCACAGGGAAGAATTTCTTCCTTAGGTCTGATCTAAACCTGCCCTCTCAGCTGGAAGTGTTGTCCAGGTGCCTTGTGGCAAGTACACAGCAGCAGTCGCCCAGCTCAGGTGTGTTCCAGGCACTGGAGCTGCAGGAAGCACCTGTGCAGTGTGGACACAGCTTCTGGGCAGCACTGGGCTTGCCCCAGGTGTGCTGCAGGTGCCCAGCTCTAATGCAGCCTGTGTTTCTGGGAAGTGTTGGACAAAGTGCCTTAGTGTCCACGTGCCGAACAACCTGGCCGTACTCAAAAGCAGAGGAGGTTCTGCTGGTGCACAACCCACCCCTAAGTCTTTAGGAGCACTTGTATGGAAGTGCTGTAGTCCTCTGTTCTGAAAGGCTTCACCCACAGTGCTCCACAGTGAATGATAAAAAAGCAAATCCATACAGGTACGTGTGAGGAAAACCAAGATTCCGAAGGCAGTTACAGGAGCTAAGTGGCAGAAACAAAGCCAGTGCTTTGGGGTGGGTGTTTGAAGCTGGAGTGGAAGATACGCTTCCTTCCTAATTTTGAAGAAAGGTTTTGGAATGATTGATAATCTAGTCCAGAGCATGTTTACTACTGAGGGAATTGGGACCTTCTGAGAAGTTTCCCATTGACTGCTTATGAGGGAACTGGAGTCTTTCCTTCCTTGGCAGTGCAGCTACATCACAGGCAGCAGTGATGCTGCAGTCAGCCTCCTCCATCCCCTCCCTCCCTGAGTTCTGGAACTCAATTAGTCTTTTGCTAGCTAGTTCCAAGTGCCAAAATGCAGGTAACATCACATTCTCCACTAAAAAATACCATTTCCAGCCAGCTTGGCTCATGGAATGAAGCAAGCCGACATTTGGAATGAGTACATTGTTGCATCCCAGCAAAAGCTGCTTCTGTGCAGAGCATTTGGTGATTTGCACAGAATTTACCTGGTCAGTAAGCTTTCAACCTTTAGTATTCCATATGTCAACTTGTTTCTCTGGTGTCCTTTTTCCTTAAGGAACAGAAGATGATATGATTGTATCTTAGTTCTGTGAAGCTGTATTTTAGCTTTGTGAAAGTACTGGTTGATGATTCAAAGAAGATACACCTGGGATAGATCTGAAGCTGTTGTAATTGCCTCTGGGCTGTATTGAAAGGGACAGTGAACACAAGGAGATTATAAATGTATAGTTGTAAATGTACAATCTAGGATGATGTACTTAATACTGGTTTTCTGAAGCTAAGATGATATATATGGTCTAGATACAAGATACCCTTGTGTTTACTATTCCATTTTATATATTTTTCATGTTGTCTTCTTTTTTACAGACTTTTTGGTGGCAAGCCTAGTAAACAAGTTCCCATCACAACAGCTGAAAATATGAAAAACTCGGTAGTCATCTCCAACCCTCACGCTACCATGAACCAGCAGGGTAACCTTGACTCCCCATCTGGCAGTGGTGTGCTGAGCAGTGGGGGCAGCAGTCCCCTCTATGGTAAAAACACAGATCTCAACCAGTCTCCGCTGGCTTCCAGCCCCAGTTCTGCACACTCGGCTCCTTCCAACAGTTTGACGTGGGGTACCAACGCCAGTAGCTCGTCTGCAGTTAGCAAGGATGGCATTGGATACCAGTCTGTCAGCAGCCTTCACACCAGCTGCGAGTCCATCGACATCTCCCTGAGCAGTGGAGGTGGGCTGAGCCATAACTCCTCCAGTGGCTTGATTCCAGCCTCCAAGGATGATTCTCTGACTCCCTTCGTCCGAACCAACAGTGTTAAGACTACGTTGTCTGAAAGGTTAGTGGGTTTTTCTCTTGTTTCCGTGTGTTTGTATCTGTCTCAAGTGGGAATGAAGCCCTGGCAGCAGTAGCCAATGCTGCAGATACAGATCAAGTAATGCTTCTTACAAGATAATGTGGATAACTCTAGGGCTCGAACATATAAGTTATTCCAGGAAAGGAGCCCAGTTCAGAGCAAGAAGATGGGCTCAGGTGAGGTTTTTAATTTGCTGTCCTAGCCAATGTGACAACTTTTTTTTGCTACCAGGTGGTACCTAATATTTGAATTTTGCATCGTGTGTTATCCTTCCAAAGATCTCCTGTTAACTGAGCTGATAGTGATATTTAAAAAAACAATTTTGTTTTGAAGAGTCAGCTGTTTCCTCTTTAACTTTTTGATTATAAAATTTGACAATTTTAAAACGGAAAGTGATGCTGAAAAGACAAGTCCTCGTCTCCGCAGTCACTTGATCCCTTCTCATCCTCTCCCTGCTGCCTTGTCCCATCTCCGTTTGCTCCCTACAGTGTTTCAGTACAAGCATTCATGTGAATGCTTAGTGAATCCTATTGGAAGCTGGATCCAAGTGAAGAACGATCAGCTGAATTGTATTTCAGACTGATCAGTTCCCCAGCTCTGTATACGATGAGATTCACTGGTATCTGTGTGCACACAGGGTAGGAGCTGGGAGGAGGCTGAGCAGGGAGGAGGGAACAGGGCTTTCCAGCATCAGAGCTGGATTGGTGGCACACTGAGCTGACACTGGGGTGAACTCAGCAGTGGTCTCCGAGGGACACCTTGTAGATGGCAGTAGAAGCCTTCCAAGCACTGGAAATCAGCTATGTCCTGATGTGTAGTGATGGGTTCAAGTAGCAAAATTTTTGTAGCTGTGTCTCAATGGAGAAAATTACACCTGAATGTAATGTTCTGACAGTTCGGGGTTCTGTTTGTGTTTATTATAACTCCTTTTTGTTCTCTCATCTTTTCATTCTAATACTCCTTCTCTTGTTTTCTGTCTTGTTGGACTGCTCCTTCTAGCCCTCTTTCTTCCCCTGCTGCTAGCCCCAAATTCTGCCGAAATACTTTGCCCAGGAGACAGGACAGGTAATGCTGTCTCGGGATAGGAGTACGCTCAAGGCTGTAGGTTTTGTTGCCCATCTCAGTGAAGCAAATTGTTTTGTGCCAGACCGTGCTCAGTTGAGTGCTCTGCTGTGTTCGTCATCCAGGTGTGAACTGACACAAAGACATGCCAGTGAGAGTCCCTGCAAACACCCATCTACCCACCCAAATCAATCTGGACAGGGGCATATGGCAGAGTTGGCATGTTTTTGGTGTTGCTCTTGTTTCTGGGAATGTCCTTTGGTTGGGGGGGTGGGGGTATTTTTCCCCCCCTTCATGTCTTTGCCAAAGGCAATTTGAAAATCATGCCCTTTTTTTTTTCCTACGAATCTAAACTCTCACTAGCATTTCAGCATTCCTCTGGCATGCTGCTTTTCCCGCTGCCTTTCTGGCCTGTCCTTTTTGTCGTGAAGTCCCTGTGTCATTCAGTGTTGTCAGTCTCCTGCTGCAGCTTGGCTCATGAGTGTTTTCCAGGTACTAAGGTACATTCATCCTTGTACAAATGAATGCTAAAGTTAAGGAAAGATGAGACAAATCTAAACATTCCAGCTCACTTTTGCTCACTGGTGTAATTTTAATCAGTCCCGTACTGTAACTTAGCTATAAGGGTTGTCATTTAATTAATTTACTTAAGCATGGGGATATTTTCTTTAAAAACAAATTAACAAGCTCATCAGTTGTGGAAACATAAACTGAAATAGTTGAGTTTTGGGCAACTGATCAGTCCATTTTACTTTGCTAATGGAACTTAGAAGCTAAGATTTGGAAATTTAAAGTCTGAGCTCAATACCTCTGTACAACAATTAGGTGCATTCCCTAAATGGTGTCTGCTGAAAGAAATGATGGGAAAGTGGTTTGGACTTGAAGATTCCCATCAGGTTTTACCAATAGCCTGCTGAAAAGTGTATTTTTAAACACCCATTTGATGTTTAAAGAGCCACTTTTGTTCATTGTGGGTAGGAGAAGCAGTGCAATGAGGTTGTGAACAGATGTGGTTCATTGGCATGGTACCAGCTGCATGTTTGTGCAAACCCCACCTGGGTGCGGAGGTCTGTGCATGTTTCTGTAGGGAGGCCCTAGCACCTTTTCCTCTGGAAAGGTGATGCGGATGTTTGTACGTCCTTCGTCCTGATCTTATTCCTTCCCTTTTGTTCTTCTCTGAAGTTCTTTTCTTTTAACTTTTCTGCAGCGACCCACATCTTGATAGGAACACTTTGCCTAAGAAGGGACTCAGGTATTGGTGTTTCCACATGGTTTAACATCTTCTGTGGTGGCTTTGGAGTTCGCTTTGTGTTTCTGTTGTGGCTGGTGGTGATGGTCGCAGTTCGCAAGAGGTGGCAACAATACTCTTTCTTTTTTCTTTCTTTTTTCTTTTTTCTTTCTTTCTCTTTTCTTTCTTTCTCTTTTCTTTCTTTCTCTTTTCTTTCTTTCTCTTTTCTTTCTTTTTTCTTTCTCTTTTCTTTTGTCTTTCTTTCTCTTTTCTTTCTTTTTTCTTGCTTTTTTTCTTTCTTTCTTTCTTGCTTTCTTTCTTTCTTGCTTTCTTTCAATCCTCAAAGAAGGCCGTTGACAACTGTGCTTTTTTCATCCAGTGGCCTCTGCTTGAGCAAGAACTGTGGCTTTTGCTGGCTGAATTGCTGAAAAGCATCTCAAACCGTCCCTGGGCTTGATTTAAAAACAATAGTGTTGCTGTTTCTGTGGCTGTTACGTGGAATGACCTGAGATTGTTTTAACCCTGCAAACCTTGGTATTGCTATATAAATAGAAAAGATTTACAGGATCGTGCCAAACCTTTCAGGATGAAATTGGACATATTAATTTGAAAAAAAAAAAAATTGCTTCAGAATACCTTATTCTATAGGGCTCTACTCTTGTAGAAAATAAAAAAATCCTCAAATAAACTTTCAGCAGTTGTCTTCTCGTATATTTTGTACATCCGTAAGGTAGCGATTTTTATAGCATAATTATTTTTCCATTGAAATAAGCAATTCTAGCCAGAATTACTATTAGCTAGGTTAATTAAATGCTTTAAGTGTTAGAGAATTTACAGAAGGTATCTTTGACAATTTAGGAAATTGCAGCTTCTGAATTGCTTAATGCAGCTTCTGGGATCACTGAGGTGATGCCTTGGAACTGCAGCTGTGATTTATTCTGTGCTCTGCATGTTCTTCTTCACAGCAGCCTTGTCCCACGAAGCTGAGTACTAAAAGCCTTTCTTAAAATAGCAGTTTGTTTTAATGTTTCTATGGTCCTCGAGTATGTCTCTAATAAATACTCTCTTTTAAGACCAAAACATTTGAGTGCTGAAGAGGTAGGTATTAATGCTGAAAATAAAAATAAATCTGTAGTGTGTTAAGGCAACACGACTGTTTAAAGCCCCTTTCTAAATAAACTGATTTATATGCAAAGTTTAAGAGATGCAGATTGTCAAGGACTGCTGCTGAAGTGTTGAGGGCATAAGCAGAAGAATGAATGTATTTTTTGAAAGCAGTTTGACTTTTAAAGTTATTGTAGTGTTCCCATCAATTTAAAGTAGTCTTAATAAGTGATACCTTACTGTAGGGTATTTACTTGAAGGGAATCAAATTAATTAAATAGATAATATCAGCTCCAATATAGGCTCCAAGTTTTTGGAAGGAGAGCTAGTAACTCATAAATATTTGTCCAAGGGCGATGGCATAGCCTAAGACAGACACTGAATTCCATCAGCAGACAAGTGTTTCCATGATGCTCTGGCTGTCGATACCTGTACCCTATCACGTAGCTCACACACCACCTGTCCTGACATACCCATTTTTCACACATATACACAATAAATCAAGCTTAAGCTGAAGCCAGTGGGTGTTTTGCTGCTGATGTTGGCATAGACCATGTTTCTGCTGTTTTCATTGCCTTCAGAAAAGGCTAAACATAGTCTCCTTTATGATGTTTTAATGCTGTTAGTTTTGAACTAAATGGGATACACCTCCACAGGCCTTATATGAATGTCTCTGGAATATGAAATACTGGGTCACAGCTTGTTGAAAAAAATCCTGATAATGGCTTTGTTGGCTTGAATTTGGTTATAATATCACAAAAATTCAGCTAAGATTAGTGATGTACCAAAATATTTCAGTAGTGTTAGAATTTTGGCATAACTTTAGGAATTTTTTCTAAGTTACAGTTTTATTTTCAAATCATATGATGTAGCACACACTACATTTTATCCTGCAGTGCTACACTGCACAACTTCTGCCTGTAACTTTTGGTTCACTCTGGTTTGGTTACTACTGAAGCCATAGGAAAGAAGTTTGTGGTTTGGTTTTTTCCCCCCAAACAGAGGTGAAATGAATTAGGAACATGTTGGAAGAGCTTGGAGCAGCTCCTTAATTCAGAATTCTGTTGGGTTTTTATCTTTTAATCCTTTTATTTCGTATGAGGATTCTTCCATTTTTCTTTCTCTCTCTTCCACCTCAAGTCTTGTGACATTTCATGGTTGATTTTTCTTTTTACACAAAAAAGTCAAATAAATATCGAAGCTCAAAGTGAAAAACCTGCTTGTTTTTGCAGGTATACTCCATCCTCCCAGCTCCGTAGTCAAGAGGATGCAAAGGAATGGCTCCGGTCCCATTCAGCAGGAGGACTGCAGGATACTGCTGCCAATTCTCCATTTTCATCTGGATCCAGCATAACATCACCCTCTGGAACTAGATTTAACTTCTCGCAGCTTGGTGAATAATTATCTGTTTGAATAATCGCAGCAATGCGTTGTGTGTCCTGAAAACGGCGCGTTGCACAAGATCGTTTTCTTTCAGCCCCTCCAAGGCCCACATTGAACCTGAGGAAGTGCTTTCACTGAAATGAGTGTGACTAATTAGCATTATTATCTCGTATGCCCAAAGGTGCCACACTTGCAGTAACTTTGAAACTTGCTTCTCTGAGAGTGATCAGATTCCTTAATATAAATTGCGAGCTTTATAAAATGTTCAGTAGAGCTGTTGGTTAATATCACACTTTGGGGTGCTTAGAGGAAGTAAGATGTTGCCTGCTGTACAGCAATAGTTCTCTAAAATCCAAGCATTTTACTTACTCTGTGTGCCAGTCTCATGAGTTTGGTATTTTATCTTTGTCAAGTGGCTCGTTGGAAAATTGCAGAAAGCTCAATCTGAAGCAATATGTAAAAGTCAGGGCAGTCTCAAGTCAGAAAAACTGCCATTCCTTCACTTAATTTCATTGATAAACACATTTTAAATGAAGGAGACAATAAAAGCTGATTGGCAAGATCCATGAAGCACTGCAGGTTTTAGTTGACCCTATCAGCAGCTGAAATAACCTGATTTAAAGTGCTAGTGGTGCTCATCTCTGGTGGGCTGGTTAAATATGACTTGGTTGCCTTTGCAGTTTCTTCAGGGGTGTAAATTTTGTCTTTAAGTGACATTTGGAAAGTATTATGTTGAACAGGCATTTTCTGTTTGTTTATGACTTTCTTTCAGAAGCCCTTCCATAATAATTATTATTATTTAAAATAAATATACTGTTTGTGATAACTTCTATATAATAACTAATTTATAAATAATAATTATGTGCAAAATAGTTCAGCTTGTACTTGTGAACTTCTCGTGTGAATTTGGAGCAGATTGCACAGTCACTTATTTCTAGTGTAGTTTTGAGTTGCAGTAATGACATTCTAGAGCCTTTCTTTGAGTGTTCTGGAAAGAAACACATTCAATAAGTGACTTTAAATAAACTGTCACTTAGCAGAATTTCAGCTGAATATACACACAGCGTAGCTACATTTCCAACAGCTAGCAAACTGTCAGGAAAGTTCATGAAATTTAAAAAAAAATAACCAAAAAGTGTTGTCATAGGCCCAGAAACTTAACTCTTTATGCAGTGTTGGAGATGATTTGTATTAGCTTCAAAAGCTGTTTGGCCACAAACAGCAATGAACACAAAAAAAGAAAAAGAAAAGATGTTTTTCTATGTTCTTGAGAAGAGAGCTTAGAGATATTGGAGTCAAGAGAGGTCACTGGATTTAGTTTAAGAGCAAATGATGATATGAAAGTTGAGCACCTCTAAGCTGAATTATCCTGTCTTCTGCAATAGTCTGTATCAGTTGATGGTCTGTATAGAAACAGGCAATGACGGCACACCAAGAGGAACCTGTCAGATGAACAGTGATTTTGTTCTCTTTTTTTTACCCACAAATCAACTAATTCTTAGTAAATAGCAGGCGTAATTTTAGCACCAAAGTTCTTTCAAGAAATGTGAGGTTGGAGTAGTTTTGTACTCCAAATACTGTCTGGGAGAATATTGGCTTTTAAGGCAAAATTAGTATTTTACAGTTCTCAGGACATCATAGTGGAGAGAAGGTTCTGAAATATACAGCTGTTGGGAAACTAAAGCTCTTTACATTTGTGACTAAAATACATAGAAAAATGTCATTTTCTTAGAACTTGAAGGCTTTGAAGAGGGTAAGTTCTGCTCTATATAGACAAAATCCTACAGTTTTTGTGGAAGAACAGTTCCAAATCAAATGAGGGTTAATTAGTTCGTGCCTGGGAGGTGTTAGTGAGGTGACTGAGCTTGTTTGTGGAAGCACAGAGATATCTGCCAGCGTTTAAAATGACCTTATTTTACTTCAGTTTTCACATTCAGTAGCCTGGTTTGCATACCTCTTACTTAAATTCACTGAATTTAGAAAAGCAGTGAAGCCTGGAGACGACGATACCAAAAATTCGTGTCTTAAAGTAGGCG